>MU006216.1:1399064-1962750 GCA_010093685.1 Ophiobolus disseminans
AGCGTAGACTCGGGCTCTGGAGCATCTGAAGTCGTTTTTCGGCGCTTCGCTTTCTTGCTCGAAGTAGTCGGTGGATCCTGCTGCTGTACCGACTTCGACAACGGTGACTTCGATGGTATAACGACCTGAACCTTTGGACTCTTTATCTGGGCTCGATCTGGAAGTATTACTGTGTCTGAAGGAACGGTTGCCTCGTCCACATTGGGATTCGGTTTAGCAAGAGATTTTTTTGTTACATCTAAAGCTTTCGTAATATCAGTCTTGTCAATTGTTGAGGTCTGTTCCTCCCATGGTCGTGCTTTTAGCGACACTTCCTCGACGGTGAGCGGGCGATTTTTTTTTATGTCCTTTGATGCAGGTTCTCTCTTGGGAGTCTTATGTGCTAGCTCGTCTTCGCCCATGCCGTTGTTGATCAACCAATCTACTGTTTGCGCGACGTCACCACTACTTTGCTTCAGGGCTCTTTCGGTCGATATCGGCGTGAAGCCCATATCACATATTTGCCTGATCTTTTGGGGCGTCTTGAGCAAGTCCGTAGCATTCGACGACCGTGTAGAGGCAGCGGTTGTGGTTTTGCGCCTCTTGGACGCTTTGGCAACCTTTTCAGGTATGACAGAATAGTCAACTGACTCTTGCGTATCGATCTTGAGGGATCGTGAGCGGCTTGGACGGGGTATATACTGTTCTGTTGGAAGACCAATAGTGGCGAGGTCGTCTTCAGAGCTAGGTACTGAGCTGAGCTTGCTCTTCTGCTGCTGCGATGACTTCTGAGGCTCTTGAGTTTCTCTCCGATGCTTCTTGGAGTTGCTGGAGGGCAGCCCTAAGTCTTGGCTGGAATGTGTGTCATGTGGCGGTGGCACGGCATCTCTTGGGTCGATGTTGGTAGCATATACCTCGTTCCTCAACGGGCTACCTCTCAATCGCACAGAGGATCCACGTCGGCTTCGTTGCGAAGAAGTCCTCTGAATCTGATGTGATGTTTGTGGAACGGCATCGGCTGCTTCCTGTCCAAGAGCCTGGTTGCCAAGGTCGGATTGCTCTGCAGTGGCCGCGGGCGAGAATTTCATGATCTCAGACCATGGAACCGACGCGTCCGGAGGCTCGTAACGAGGTGCATCACTTCCTGACTCCACACCTAAAAAGACTGGTCCCGTCACGGTCTCGAGCACTCGCTGTTGAGTGAATGTGGCATTGGGTATTGTGCTTGAAGGCTCGGGAAACAATGCCATCGGGTCATGATGGACGTACTCGTCTTGCATCGTACCCTCCATTGGCCAATTCATATCATTGGTAGGTCCAGGATCATCCTGAGTCGCCGGTACTGCGCTTTCATGGTTGCTCACATTCATGTAGGAACTATTGAGAAAGGTCTTCGGCCGTTTGCTGTATGTTACACGCTCTCTGTTCGTAGACCCCAAGAAGGGGGAGTTGCGAGGACTGACATCCACTGAAGTCTTTCTCCTTTTGCTTGTATGCTCAGGAAGCGACACAGAAGATTGCGGCTCAGTTCGTTGTGGTGCACCAGAGGGAACGGACGGAGACTGAAGAAGGGCACGATGAACTTCCGCAAATGCTCTCTTCAACGATTCTGAAGGTAAAGATGAGGTTGTGACTGCCAATTTGTGCAACATCAGACATACCTGTGGAGCCAGTGCCAGAGGATGCATCGTTGGCGCGCTCGTGCTGTGCCGTGGACGCGTCGAGCGGTTTAGGTGGCAAAGGGACGACCTCAATGTCTTCTTCGAACTCGTCATCGGAGTCCTGGATGACGCGCATTTTCCTTCATGGCTTGGGGAGTGAAGCTAGCGAGAGGCAGGGTACGGACTGCACATGTGAGTGTTGTGGGTTGGCGCGGGTCGTGTGCCTTCCTCATCGCGCGATCACGGGACGAACCGCGGCTGCCCTACCGCCTTAGGCTTAGCGTGAACATCGCCGCTCAGATCTTGGGATCTTGGTAGATGCGTCTTTCGTCACACGCAACATCTACGACGGCAATTCATGAACATGGACAAATTCGCCCCTGACTCTAGTGATCGCCCCCATGGCGAAGCTTCAGCGAATACGCGCTTTCAATCCCAGGCAGCGACAGCGGAAGATTTGCTCAAGGCGCAAACCGTGGGCCTAGTGAATCTCAACGACTATCGCAAGCGACGTGCCGAAGCACTGGATCTGAAAGAGCGAGGAGGTAGCCCAGGCATCAACTCAGGCGCCAGCACGCCTTCAGAAGAGTACGAGCAACAGCCTGCTACTACGATATCTACGCTAATTTGCAAAGTATAGAGTATCGACTCCCAAGCCTCTATTCAAAAAGAAGCGGAAGGTAGCCGGGAAAGGCAAGCTGTCATTCGGCGTCAATGACGATGGCGAGACCGAGTCCAGCACCTCCAAAGCGCACACACCCCGCGAGAGTACTCCCGCTGAAGTATCCACTACTCCTTCAGACGCCGAAGGCAAGCTCATGAAAAAGAAGCTGGGAGCAAACACAAGTGTCGGTCTCAAGCCGCGAGTCATGACCAAAACTGCATTGCAGCGTGAAGCGCAGCAAGCAGAGGTTGCTCGGCAGGACTTTGTCGTCATGCGTGCGGCGGTCAAAGCGACCGAGGTGGTGATACCGTTCGTCTTTTACGACGGCACCAACACCCCGGGTGGTCGGTGCAGAATTAAGAAGGGCGAGCAGATTTGGCTTTTCCTTGACAAGGCGAGAAAAGTGGGCGCCGAGCTGGGCGTGGGTGGTGACCGAAGTCGGAGAGACTGGGCTAGAGTCAGCGTCGATGACTTGATGCTTGTGAGAGGCGAAGTCATCCTCCCACATGTACGTCCATGCGGCTGAACTCTTTAGCTCATGCCTAACATTATCGCAGCATTACGACATCTACCACTTCCTGTTCAACAAGGTCACAGGTTTCAATGGCCTCGTCTTCGACTACTCGGCACAGCCAACGAAGGCGACACCGCTCGCCTCGGACGGAGACAGCGAGCCCGTAGTTTACGATCCATTCAACCAGACTCGCAAGGACAAAAGCAAGACGTCAGCCCTGCCCGACGATGAGCTCGAAGGGTTTAGCGACGACCCAGCGATAACCAAGGTAGTCGACCGACGGTGGTTTGAACGTAACAAACACATCTTCCCCGCGAGTGCTTGGGCGGATTACGCTCCTGACAGAGATTTGTCCAAGGTGCAGCGGAAGGATACCGAGGGCAATACTTTCTTTTTCACTTGACCTTTACAGAGCATCGGGTGTCTGTCCTAGTCTTGGTGTTCCAAGTTGAGATGCTGCAGAACAGACTACGCTTTAGCGAGGCGTGCACCTGACTGGCCGAGCATATGCCGGGGAGATTGAAGGAAGAAGAAAACCACCACTGCATAGGTGAAGGGGCCAAGCAAGTTGGAACGAGGTGGTGCAGGAGAAGGCTTGAGAGCGCCGTAGCCAATGTCAAGCTAGCATGACTATCCACCCCACTAGTGTACTGCGTGATGTCCCACAGTAAGCGGTGTGAACTGCAACCTTCATTGCTTCTGCCACCCCACACGCGGTGTGTGGACTTGAAGCGAAGAAAGCAGTCGCGTGCTCACCTGCCATTGCTGGACGTGTGCGAACGGCTGACGTCGCTTCGCCACAGCGGCACGAGGGACCGCGGGGATTGCTGCCTCGTGCAACCATACGAGTCGTACACATTCACAGATGGCTGGCTGACCACGCCAATGCCCTGACGTTTCAGTGACTTAAGCCGTCCCTAGAAGAAATTCCGAAGCTGGTGACAGTAAGGCCGCCGCGATCCGCCGGGCGGTGGAGCTGCGATGTGCAGTGGGCGTTGAAGAGCCGGTAGGGATCGAGCGATGGTCCGACGCCGTCAAATATCCATCAAAGGATGTGCAGAGTATATAGCGCGGCAGATTGACGCTGGCGAGAACAAAGCGGCCCTGTCGTCATCCCTCGTTGGAAGAGTTCGCACCTACCACTTCTCAAGTTTCTGAACATCGATACCGCCAATCCTGCCTCCTCGTCCATCGCCCGCACCGCCCAGTGACTGCACCGCTCCCGTGTGCTTCCCCGTGCCTACAACTACAGGTTTCCCTTCATATGACAGTCTGTTTAACCATGTTGCAGGCGCGCTTTTCACGAGCATCGTCTCCTCCAATGAGAATGGCCGACTGGACCACGACCACGACTTGAAGTATCTCAACGCGTCGACGTGCGCAGGTCGCATCTATTCACATGCGCGATATCTGACGGCGAAACATTGAATCCTTCTTCCCATATATTTGCTTTTTGCGCACACCCATGCGCTGTAGGCCAACCAGCAGGCTCCCTCACACAGCCAGTACTAGTCAACTCGCGCCAGGAGCCACTTCAGTATGAAATTTGGGCACAACCTTCCACGAAACCAAGTCCCGGAATGGGCAGCTTCGTACATCAACTACAAGGGCCTCAAGAAGCTTATCAAGACCGCCGCAGAAGCTGCCAAAGATGGCTCCGCTCCAGATCTTGCAGGTAAGCCTCATCAGGCATTCTGAACAAACTCAAGGAGCGTATTATCAGACCAGACTGGAGGCTTCTTAGGCCCCAAGCTTAGTGTTGGCCTACAACGCTTCAATATGACCATCTTGAAAAATTGGATCGGCGTTATCTCGGACGCCAAAAGCAGTGACTTGCTGACCACGCCTTACAGAGTTCTTCTTCTCCCTCGATCGAAACCTCGAAGACGTCGACAGCTTCTACAATAAGAAGTATGCCGAATGCGCTCGCCGACTCCGACTGCTACACGGCCGATATGGGCGCGCTGCTCAGCCACCGGAGGGTATCGATAAAGACGAGGTACAAGACTTGATCGGAGCATTGCTTGAACTTCGTGGTCAGCTGCGAAACCTTCAGTGGTATGGCGAGGTCAATCGTAGGGGGTTCATCAAGATCACAAAGAAGCTGGACAAGAAGGTCGAGACGGTGTGCTTGCAGGAGCGATATCTGGCATCGAAGGTCAACCCGAGACCTTTCGCGCATAATTTGCCCCTAAACCAGGACATGAAGGCTGTCAACGAATGGCTGTCAGGAATCGGCGACATCAAGACTTTCGACGATACTGGCTCGTCACATTCCGCATCTTCACTCGGCAGAGTTCCCGGTCGTGCGCTGCACCTTCCTTCGGGTCTTTTGGACTCCGTGGATCAGGCGCTGCGCGGTGACAAGGTTGACAATCTTAGTCAGCTACTCATCGAAGCTTCTGCAAGCAATGGATCGGCCAGCTCATCGTACCAGCAATTGCTTCTGAACCTGTTGCAGCGCGCCATTTCTTGCCGGGCCAAAGGCTGCATAGAGAGGTTGCTGCAGGACATACTTTCCCTCGACGAGGATGATGATATAAATAAGCGCAATTGTATCCATCGCCTGGTCATCAACATTGGTCGGTCAAAGAGTAATGAATCATCCGCGGGTGAAGGAACTCTGATACAAAGCTCAACAGAGGCACGGAGCTTTATAGTACCAGCGACGGCGCCAACCCGTCAACCTTGGCCATGCACGAATACGGAAGAAGAATCGGTCAAACTCCTGAGTGCGAACGATGACTCTGTCCAACTCCTCACATACCTGCTTGACAAGCTACATGATGCGCAACGTACAGCATTACAAGCAAGAGACTCATACGGACGACTACCACTGCATTATGCCGCCCAATATGGCTTTGTTGTGATATGCCAAACAGTCATCAAGCACATGCAAGACTGGGATCAGTTTGATGTTGCCGAAGGGATCGACTCATCACATTGGCAAGACGACGAAGGATATGCTCCGTTGCATCTGAGTGTGATTGGAGGGCATCCTCTTACCACGAAGGCTCTCTTGGACGCAGAGAATTGGTGTGGTACGAGCCAGGATAAATTCACTTCCAGGAAATCCATTTCTCAGTCTGGAGCAGCTCTAGCACTTGCAACACGTTCGAACTTCGTCTCCATTGTCGAACTTCTCGTCGAAGCAGGTGTGGATGTGAATTACGAGGATGAAGGAGGTGAGACGGCACTACACATGGCTGCGCGGTATGGTTACACCGAGTGTGCCAGAGTCTTGTTGGTGGGTTCGGGAACGAACAAAGCAAATGTGGATACCCCTGAGAAGACTTTCGCATGGACACCGCTGTTCATTGCTTGCGTGGACGACCATCTTCCAATCGTTGAGCTTTTGGCTGCCGCAGGAGCCGATCTGCAGCGTTGCGACAATTCTGGTTGGACCGCAAAGGAGCATGCAGCTCTTCGAGGCCATACAGTCATTGCAGCAAGACTTGCGAAGCTGGCACCCTCATCAAGCTCGCCACTAGCAGCACCCACTGACACGAGAATTGCACGCGCAGGTTCACCGCCGCAGTCGTCGCTCGACGAGCGTAGGTCCAAGAATATGACTCGAGACAGCAGCGTTGTTCAGAAGGTACCAGAACCTGTAAAGTCATTTGGCCACCGATATTTGACCAAGGAGACGATGATACTAGTCAGCTTGGGATCTATGGATATAAGGAAAGAAATTCCAGCAGTCAAGCTTGAAGACATTCCTCTTGCTGATGCGCACGCAACGCAGCTCGACACCGCTTTATCTCTGGTAGTGTCAGCATCTGGAGCCAATGGCGAACCCACAGTAATCGACCTGCCGGTACAAGACAATATCGCAACCGACCCCATAACATTTATGGCAACAGACATTAGCAAGGTTAAAGTACTGTTCGACATTGTACCGACCTATGCCGGCTCCAACGACCGTGTTGTGGGTCGAGGTGTTGCACTACTGTCGACAATTAAGACCAGCATCGGTTCGAAGCGTATCTCATTACAGGGCGACATGAAGGTTCCAATTGTAGCTGCTTCGACGTTAGATGTGATTGGCGCCGTCAACTTCAACTTTCTGATCATCACGCCTTTCCAACATCCAGGCATGTCCGTTACCGAGCAGCATACGTACTGGAAGAAGATGGCGGCATCAACCATGGTCATCGGGCATCGCGGTTTGGGAAAGAACACAGCATCTCGTACCTCATTACAGTTAGGCGAGAACACTATACAGTCCTTCATATCAGCGGCCAACTTAGGAGCGGAGTATGTCGAGTTCGATGTACAATTGACGAAAGACCTGGTACCTGTCATCTACCACGACTTTTTAGTCAGCGAGACCGGGATCGATGCACCGGTTCATACTCTTACACTGGATCAGTTTCTTCACATAGGTGAGGGCCAAAAGCCACGTCAGTCCCGGCCAGCATCACCAGAGAACGGGTCACATCCGAACGGGTTGAACGGTGACCAAGATCGGCCTAACACCCGACGACTAAGGTCGTACTCTGTGGACAACTCCACACAGCGCAACATTCATCTCGACCGCCAGCAAGAGCTTACGGAGCGAATGAAGCACACCCGCGACTTCAAGAAGAAGGGTTTCAAGGGCAACAACCGAGGCTTTTCGATTCAATCATCTTTCACTACTTTAGAGAAGATGTTCAATGAACTACCGGAGTCGGTCGGTTTCAACATCGAAATGAAGTACCCCATGCTGCACGAGTCTGAAGAGGAAGAGATGGATCAATACGCTGTGGAACTCAATTCGTTCGTTGACACCGTGCTACAGAAGGTATACGATAAGATGGGAAAGCGCAACATCATGTTCTCGTCATTCAACCCCGACGTATGCCTCATGCTGTCTTTCAAACAACCTTCCATCCCTGTGTTATTCCTTACAGACGCTGGTACCTCTCCGGTCGGAGATATTCGTGCTGCGAGTCTCCAAGAGGCAATTCGTTTCGCGAGTCGCTGGAATTTGCTGGGTGTTGTTAGCGCCGCAGAACCCCTTGTCATGTGCCCGAGACTGGTCAAGGTGGTAAAGGAGAGTGGTTTGGTATGTGTCAGTTATGGCACGCTGAACAACGACCCTGTCAACGTCATGGTAAGAATTCACAGCAATGTTCTGAAATTTTTATACTAATTCCTCTACAGCTACAGAAGAAGGAAGGCATTGACGCCGTTATTGTCGACAGTGTGCTCAAAGTTCGAAAGGGACTCCAAGGTCCCAACCAAGATACCGGTACCAATGACACCAACGGCGTAACACTCACTGTGCCTCCTACCTCGGTACCTACTATCAACGAGGCTTGCGAAGCATTGCAAAGTCTTGACTCGAATGGGCATGCTGCAAAGACGTCGGAGCCGGCGGGTATATGATTGAAGTTTCGCGATAGAACTTTTCTTCAAATAATTGTGTTGCATCTACAAGGCGTTATTGGTGCGCTTGAGGTCCCCTCAACGGGCTCGCGCAACATGAAGAAAACATCTACACGAGTCGTCATCTCGTGTGACACAGTGCAATCTGTGGTATATGGCCTGCCTCACTCCACATTGCATGTGACGACTTACCCTCGATCTGTGACATTCTTTGATCGTAAGCCTCACTAAAATTGCTTCGTGAGAACCACAAGTATTCACATACACATCCAGATAAGCTTTTCCTTCCTTTCTCGGACTGCTTCTCCAAGACTTCGCGCGCAGAAACCCGTTCGTATGTAGTGAAAATCTATGGCAGCTTGTCTAATATCCTCCCTACTCGTCATATGAATTAGCTCATGCGGTCAAACCAACTGCCAATAGCAGTCTAGTATCCAGAACGAAGCGCACTTCCGGCTCCGCGGCTGCTAGCACCCGCGCCACAATGCTATCATCCTCCTTCTCCGTCGACGCAGTATGATGCTTCCCTACCTCCTGGCGGCAGAGCTTGGACGACGAGTTGCACCACACCCGCGTATAATTCACGTTTTCATGCTTAACTCGACGCCATATTTTCTTTCACTGATGAATTCCATGCTGACTTTAATACTATCCGCCAGCACCTCTCTGGTAGCGACGTCGCATTTTGTGTGCGACAAACTTCTTATTCGACGTGACCTTGTTCATCGTCGAAAGGGCTGGCTTCGTTCTACATTCCTTGTCTCCAGCATGATCCATTGTGTGAACTAGCCTTCTGTAGCTTGATACCGGCGCGCTTCTACTCAACATGATTTGGGTTTGAGAGGGATCTCGGGACATGTAGATGGATATTGGATGCTTGCATTGAAGTCTCAAGCATGTGATGGGGGTATTGAAATACGTTGGTTTGCGCGATTGGCTTCCATAAGTCGTGAATATATCTCCAAAAACCGTTATTTACACAATAACAAACTTTCGAATCTATCCAATCCTCGGAATTATTACGCTCAATTAGAAATAGACAATGCCCATCCTTCGGTCGTTCCTTCCACTCCGTAACTTCAAAACGCCCAGCTTCAAACTGCCATCACTACTAGTAAAGTCCCTCAAACAATTGGGTGTAAAAGCTCACGCACGATCTGTCAAGTGCTGTAGAAACGCCCACTCACTGCACTATTCTTACAGTGGACCTGAGCAAAAACTCCTAAGTACCACGCCGTACTTATTGGGCTGGCGGTCGGCTTTGATCTAGGGTCACCGAACTTGTTTGTTTCTTGTCAGGACAAGAACAAGCTGTGGCTTTTGCCAAGCGCCGTGACAGTGACAGTGAACGAGGCATGCCCCCACTAAATTATCCACATTCACCCACCGCTCTTACCTCTTCAAACCTCCACCTTTGCTCGAACGCACTACTACCGCGGCTCATCGACTACATAGTCCTCGAAAATGGCCGCGCAAACGCCAGCTGCACTTCTCCAGCTCCCAAACGAGATCCTTTGCGACATCGCATTGTGTTTTAGCACTTCTGACCTCCGACGCTTCGGTAGAGTGAGTCGTCAAACCCGTTCCTTCGCCAAAACCGTTCCTTCGCCACAGAGTATCTCGCCAGGTTTCGCTATAATTCTGGACCCGCCCGGCTACCCAACGAACTACTTCTTGCGATTGGTCGATACGGGCTCACCTGCTAAGACTAGAGTTGTTTGGCGCGTGTGGGCCAGAGATTCTAATCCCTCTTCATGCGACTAATTGTCTGCTCTGATATTCGAGCTCGCGCAAGTAATCTGCTAGGATTCGCTGCGAGACGGAACCTCAACGGCATGGTGCGGAATATTCTGCACCTAGGTGGGGACATTAATGGTCAACGTGTGTACAAGACGCGTATGAGACACAAGCGACTTACACCCCTCGCAGTGGCGGCGTGTTACGGACATGAGAGGATGGTTCGTTTCCTCTTGCAGGCTGGAGCTAGTCAGGTTATCAATAGAGACAGAGTCCCGCTGTCAGTGGCAATCGATCAAAGACTGGAAATTGTGGCAACGATACTTTCTGAGGGACTGGCAACGCATAGCAACCCCATCGTCAGGGGGGGATACACTACTGCAGTTGGCTTATAAGAAGAGGCTCGTGGACATGGTTCGCAAGCTACTGCACAGCTATTCCTGTACCCGCTTGAACGACACCAAGACAGAGCATCGTCAGATACAGACTTGCAGTACTGCCTTGTACAGTCTGATTGCAAGAACAGCTGGCCACTATGCGGCCATTATCCAGAGGCGCTTGCACGAGGGCGTGTACCAGGTTGCGTTATTGCTTGTACACAGCAAGACGGATCCTGATTTGCGCATTTAAAGTTCTCCTTCGGGGTCATCGACAGCTCGAGAACTTGCTGTTAGACATCCTGATCCACGGGTGAGGAACCTGTTTGCGAGAGCCGAAACTGCAGATGAACCCAGGCAACTGCCTCTCAGGATCGGACGATCTGAATTGAATACATGCGGTCCTGAGTTTGTGTCATGGATTGCGCACTATGACGAGGCCGTGCGGGTTACCCTGTGGGATCTGCTCGAGAAGTCAAGCAGTGACATGTCAAAGTTAGAGATTAATAAAGAGTACAAAGGTCTCGAAGCTTTGAAAGAGGGCCCAACACCGGTCGTTTCAGATACTGAGGGCTTAGTGGCCGCACGGGAGGGTATCTTGACCTTCTCGAGCTACGCCGATTGGAACTGGACATGGAACGGCAGCATGATAGTGCACATACCTCCTGCTCCTCCTCCTCCTGCTACTCCTCCTGCTGCTCCTCCTGCTGCTCCTCCTGCTGCTCCTCCTGCTGCTCCTCCTGCTGCTCCTCCTGCTGCTCCTCCTCCATTATCATTCTTTCCAGCACTGCGAACCTCCAAAGTCAGCGCAAACCATACCAACGAAAACATTTGGAACAAAATACCGACTCTAAGTTCGTGCACCTCCTCCAGCAGTCCGCCAACCTGGGTCAAAGGCAAGGAAGTTGGAAAAGCAGTTGGAACAAGGTCAATCTCCACGACTTAAATAACCGATGAGGATCGACAAGGACGCACGCGATAAGATCCAGGACTCTCCTCTCAAGGAACATTGCGAAGCCCGCTGGGAGAGACAGGTGCGCAATTGAGAGCATTAGAGGGTAGGAAATCGAATACGAAACAGTGGGAACCTTTGAAGATGTGAGAGAAAGTACCCGTGATTACGAGGAGAATCGCCTGTGGTCGTTCTTGTGGCTGCCACGAAGAATTCGTAGAAGTGGTGGCTAAGATGGGAGACTAGTCATGGATCTTCGAGCACGGAATAAAGAAAGTTAGCATTACTGTGCATATCGTCGGCGCTTTTTTGAGAGCTATCCGCTCTTCAATACTTCACCCATAAGGCTCTAGTACATTATAGCTGGTTGTCGGACATTGTCAGTTCTCCTTGCGTCTTTCGAAATCGATCTAAACTCAGTCTCTAGTGTCTTCTTCAGCTGTAATCCTTATAAGTAATAATCCAGCCCAAGCAGGCGAAAGCGATTACGACTTGCTATACAGTTTTCACAGCACCTTCATATGTCTCTCTAGCCTCACTTCGTGTACACTCTGGCAAGGCGCTCACGCTTATGCGAAATTGAGACCTACAACATTGGTTTACGAGATGTGCTTGAGGAGCAGACAGTTGAAAAATAGATGGTCTCACAAACATCTCTCGGAGAGCAACTGGAAATGACATGAAGAATGAGACAAGCGACGTAGATTGGGATAAGGAAACGTCAAGGGATGAAGCCTAGATCGTGCATACAGCGACACTCTACTAACCTATCGACGACAGGTGCTACTGTTCTTGTCGGCTCCTACATTCGACATTCTCACGCAGGATCGTGATGTTCGAGCTATACATGGCGTCGCTATTCGCTCGCCGGGAGGCAAACAATTGACCTGAAAGCGTCGATAGACTGGTAGCGACAGGTGTCTCCTCTCATGTACGACAGTAGTTAGGCTAGATAATCAGCTCTTCCTGTTGTCTAACGAGACTCATAGCATGCTTCCACTTACCCTCCATCGACCTTCGCAAAGTCTGAACACCTTAGCTTAGTTACCGCTTACCAAGCCCAAATAGTCAGCCATAATATACCAAACACTAACCCAGCTCCGCGTATCAGGCCCATTAGCCTGTTGTAGTCCCATTCCCCAGGGCACTACAGCAGTATGTACTCATTGCTGACTACCTATGCACTCACCACCCAATCACCACCTCCCCACCCCGCCAACCCAAGTCCCATTTGCCGTGCACCCACACACGCACCTCCCAAACACCGCATCCAGCTAGCCCAATACACCCACCCTATACGTAAGCCGCAGCCTCGTCCTACCACAAATCCACGCTACTGTGTGTCGGGCGCCAGATATAGAAACGAGGAACGGCGTGGTTCGCATGGGCTGTGCATGGTGATTGTGCATAAACTACAGTGTGAGGTAAGCACTGTCGATACTGAGAATAGACGCTGTGTATGTTGCTGCGAAGATAAGATGGTGGATAGTGTGCTGTGTGGAGGGGTAGGATGGAGGGGTGAGTGACATGGGGGTGGGCGCTTATGCGGGTGACGAACGCTAGATCGACCGAGCACGTGGTGGGACTTGGGTATCGCGGTGATGGTGCTGAGTGGTTGGGGTTGGTTTTCCGTGTGTAGAGGCTCACTGCAGATGTCTGGTTGGCGAAGAAGGTGTTGCATTATTTGAGATTTGTGATTCTGTGAAAGGAGGTGGTTTCTGGGTTGATGTTTGTGTGGATTGTGAGAAGGGACATGATTGACGCACTCCAGGGCTTGGTTAGCACCTGTATGGGATTTGAGCATGGTTTGGTAGTTTAACCATGTCTTGCAGCGTGCTTGAAATCTAACCTTGGAACACTTTATTACATTCTGACTTCTAAATCGAAGAGGTGGAACGTAGGTGAAAACAACATCCTCTCTGACAAGTTACAACTAGATACTAATACGCCATCTTCCCTCCTTCCAAAATCCCCCACAGAGCATTGGTGCGGCCTTGATACTACGAATGTTACATACAGGAAGTACCCAACAGTCCAAGAAATAGTGTTTTAAACCCACTTCTAATCGTAAATGACCCGACCCTTATCTGCTAAAAGCCCATGTTTGCTACTTAGAGTAAATCTGTCCCCCCATCCAATCACCCAATAATTCGCATCTCACCCAACCACAACTCCATACTCCATCCACTATTTCTAGATATCACACCAATAGCTCCACGCCGCAAGATATGGCTATGGCGCTTATTCACCTTCCTCCCCCCAACGGAGCCCGACGCAGCACACCTGACCGTTTCTGCAGCCCATAGGGCCGACCCGCACGCCATTGGTCAATGTCACATCGCATCAGTTTGCCAGACGTGGCATGTCTCTCGGTAATTTTCTTGTGTACATTTTTCTCGGAAGCGGCCGAAATGGGGTCTGGATGAGCTTGTGACTTGCCTTCCCAGCCATCTTTTCATGCGTGGGCCTACCGATCGATGATGGGAAAATGTGGATAATGATGTACGAGGTACGTATCTCAGCCAGGATTTGTTACCGTACGAAGTGGACTGGTGGATGGGTACTGCGGGGTAAGTTCATGCACGCTGGTGGGGAACGGCGATTGTTGGCGTTCGTCATGCCATGGAACCAACGGCAACCGGACCAAGCGTTTTGAAACGCTGCGTGTGCTGGATTGGTGCGCCGTGCATTGCTGTGCATGAGCACGTGAAGCGCAGATAGGGAACGGAATGCAAGATTCGAGGCCCGTTGGTCTGGGATGGGAAGGCCTGGTCATTTAGGCAGAGTGGTTGCGCATAGTGCTGTCATGGCGGATGGGGAAAAGAATGCACCCGGTATCGCGGAGCAGAGGCTGTATGTGGAAGTAATCGTTTCGAAGGACGAGGTCATCTGGTGTGGTTGATCCTCGTTCGTGAAACTGTGGTCTGTTGGAGGAGGTTGGGCAATTCAGCCGAAGAAAGAACATGCACATCTGTCGTCGCTTCGACCATGAGTTCCCGACCAATCGACCAACTATACAGGTCAAATACGCATTCAGCTCGTGCAACCACACCATGATTGGAGACGGGAGCACAAATACCACGGCTCAGATAGTGTGCCCTGCCAGCGGGACCTCGGTGCAACCACACACACCTTTGCGCAAAAAGGAACGGTGCAACCGCCGCCCGTCCGGTGAGATACGTTCGTGCCTGCCGATCCTGAGACGCTCTGTACCTCTCGAGTGCTGCGAGATCAAACGCTGTTGCCTGGATTTCACACCCAGGAGCAACCTTGCACGCAGTTGGTTGCATATCCAGGGATGATGTTGGTCGATACAACGCCTCGTAAGACGCGCAACTCTTGGCCCGCCAGAGACAGAGGGAGGCTCAAATGAAACTGACGGGCGGGAACGCAAGTCAGAGCCGCACATTAGGCCCGCCTCAAGGGTCCAAGCTGGAAACCCGACCGCGCCGCCCTTTGGGAAAGTATTGCTGATAAGCAGGCGTAAGTGGAAGGCGCGACACGGAGAATGTTTGATGCCCGTTGATATCGACCCAAAGACGCGGGTTTCGCTGCTCACTCTCACCGGACCACACCAAATGGAAAGACGCCCACGCGAATAATCTCAGCAACCCAATCTACAACGTGCGCGCTGACATTCCCATCTCGTTTCAACCCGCCCAACAGCAAATCACCGAATGAGCAACCACTAGCTTTTGCACATCAATAAACGGCACCGTCGCATATCGGGCTGCAGTCATTGGCGCAATCCTTCCCGGCGCAGCGGGCTGCAAGAGATGCGCAAAAAGCAAAAACGAAGTTTGCTTATGCTTATTTCTGCACACGGGCGTGGCGGGCTTCCATGCATGTGGCAGCAAAGCGCGTAAGGCTGAAGAGCCTACACCGCCCAATGGCGATGCGCACAGAGCCATGCAAGCGCCCGACTGGCCCTGCGCGGATATTTCAGTCACTGTGATGGGGGCGTGAGTCACAGTGTATGCGCGGCAAGGGGCACGGAAAAGAGGGTGTGTGAGTGACATGTGAATTTAGGGTTTTGCGCAAAAAGCATGGTCGAGTCGCCGCACACTCGAGACAGATCTGATGTGCGGACCATGTCTCAGAGCCATGTGCGCGAACGCAGGGGCGGCGTTGGGCTCCGGGCATACAGGTATGTTCGAGAGTGAGCAGGCAGGCGCAAAGTTTGGATAGAGGCAATAGCCCGGTAATATTGATAAGTGGTGATAAGAATATGTGACGCACTGGGGGTATAACTATTTTGACCGTGGGGTCGTCCCGTTGAGATATCCTGTAGAGAGCTCCCAAATCTAAGACCATCAAGTCGTCGTAGCAAACCCAAAATGACAAGAAATTGAGAGTCGAAAACACGGCTGTGAGCTGAGCCCAGCCCAGTAGCCTGAACACCATGCGCATAAAAACCGTAAACATGAAAAACAAAAGCAATCGAAAGTGACAATGGGGGTATTGGTGAAAGCAGACTTTTCCTGTGACCCGCCCAGATGCAATTCCTTGCGCGACCCAGTAGTGTTGTTACAGTGATGAGCGTCTAGAGCAGAAAGATGCAGCAGGATTAACAATTACAAGAGCAAGAAATGGGTATCTCGCATAAGATCAAGCAGCGCACAAAGCAGTGACGGTGAGGAAAAAACCTAGACAAACGCCAGCGCCGAAGCGTCCAGGGCAAAATGAAGTGATGCGCTAAGCAGTGGGGTGGCGCAGGATGTCGTCGCAGTTGGCATCGAAGCGCATGCTCCAGAGGCGCATGCCGGTCATGAGCTTCTCCGTCTTCTCAAGCTCACGATCGCGACCGAAGATGGAGTCGACAAACTCGCGGCCGCTGTTCTTGCCCATGGAGACGGGCTTCTTCTCTCCATTCTCTTTCTTGGCCGCCTTCCACATGTAGTCCTCGCAGACCTTGAGGAGCTTGGCGAAGCGGATCCAGAGGCGCTCGCCGCTCTCGAGGAAGTCTTCGACCATCTCGTGGCTCTCCTTCTTGCGGATCTTGGGCATCGTCTCTTCGGCCCTCTTGACCTTGCCTGCTAGTTGGATGAGTAGGAGCCAGAGCTCGCCGGCCATCTCGGCGAGGGGGGTGGCGGGGCCGTTGTAGAAGACGGTCCAGTCGTAGATCCACTTGCCGAGGGAGTTGGCATCGAAGACGGAGCCGAGGAGCATGATGGGTTCTTCGCTGGGGTCCCAGTTCTTGTACGAGTAGCCGGCGGGGATGCCGGCACGTTGGGCGTCCTCTGCAGTGGCCTTGCTGGCGGGCTTGGGAGCGGCGGCAGGCTTCTTGGGCGTCGTTGGCTGCGCGCGGGTGGTGGTTGAGGCGCGTCGCGCACGGCTGCTTGTCTTGGGCTCATCATAGATTGGGACCTGATCATAGTAATAGCGATCAGCATCCCCTCGGTACTTGGCATGGCGCGTGTACTGCTCGTACGGCGGCGGCGGACTCTCGTCGTGCACGTTGTTGTACTCGTAGTCGCATTCGTAGCCGTAGCCGAAATCGTCGTAGACGACCCTGGTGTAGACGTACGGCGCCGCCTGCGGCTGCTGACGCTTCCTCTCGCGATGGGAGCGCTTGAGAGGAGGTGCGTCTGAGTCGCGGCGGTGCCGGCTTGCCCGACTGGGGCGCACGTAGTTGTAATCGAAACCACTTACATATTCGGGCGTTGCAGCAGGCGTGCCTCGCGGCGTTGCGTATGCGCGTGAAGTGGGGAACCCGCTGTCGTAGGCGGCTCCACGCGGCGTCGCGTGCGAGTACTGCGGTGGTACGGCGTGGGAGGCGCGACGAGAGTGGCCGTAGCCCTGGACCTTGGGGCTCGTTCGGGGGGATGGCGATGCGAACTGGGGCGCGTGGCGGGGAGAGTAGTAGTTGGCGCCGGGTCCGGGAGACATTGGGGG
The DNA here is from genome assembly GCA_010093685.1 of Ophiobolus disseminans. Taxonomy (NCBI): domain Eukaryota; kingdom Fungi; phylum Ascomycota; class Dothideomycetes; order Pleosporales; family Phaeosphaeriaceae; genus Ophiobolus; species Ophiobolus disseminans. The sequence goes on from MU006216.1 coordinate 1,416,217, forward strand.
CGTGGTGCGGTGGTAGTCGAAGGGCATATTGTACCCTGGGGGCGGTGGTTGGAACTGTGGGGCGTACATGTCCGCGGTCGTGGGCGGTTTCGCTGTGTCGGTGACGGTGAGGTATCAGAGTCAATGGTATTGACTTGGGGGAGAGCGCAGGCCAGTGCCTGTTCACCGCTGGATGTGCAAACCGTTCGTGTGTCGTCGCGCGCGGTGGCAGCTGGGTGAGAGAAGAGGCGGATGGGCAGCAGCGGAGGGAGAGAGAAGGAAAGTCCGGCTCTGTCTACTGCACATTTGGTGTTGACGGCTCTTGGTTACTAGATGGTGCCAGAAGGATCCAGACTGAACGGATCCCGGGTCGCGATGGGCAGACGTGACGTCTAAGTGCTTGGTAATGGGTGTTTTGGTCGAGTGTACGCAAGAGGCATCGGCGGGCCTGCGCCTGCTTTTGAGAGGAAGAGCCCCAAGCCGCGCGCGGACCACGGCGGCGCTCTGATGGGCCCAGTCGAGCTAACATCCGGACCCCTGTTCGAATGCTGCAGCCCCCTGTATCCACCATTTTAGCACTCCCCTGTGCGCGGGTCGTCAGATTGACATGCAGTCCTCCCTGATTCCCTGATATTACCCTAGAGAGTGCGTATTCTAGGGCCTGTCCCACCACCACGCCCGCTGTGTTGCCTATGACTCCTTCTACGCAGCGAGACGTCCATCCCAGCCAGAGTCAACAAACCCACCGGCGCATTCCAGCGTCAGCCCCGTTGATGCCTGACTGACCAGTCGCGCCGGCCGTTCGCTTGCTGATAGGGAGCGTCGGCGCAGCCTGGTCTGCATCGCATGGTCCGGTGGTTAGCTAAGCGGTATCCTTGGCGCGTAATGTTGGCCGCCTATATACCCGTACCCACTCACTCATCAGCATGGCCACCAAGACCTGTCGAAGACAGACAGGACCGACCGTAAGCAATCAGACTCATTGTTGCGCGACGTCCTCTTGAGCTGCTGTGCCACACGCCTGTGTCGCCTGTCGCCGTGCAGCGTCTCGTTTGCTGCCACCTTGACCTCGCCCAAGAGACTCCTGCTCGCGCGCCCATCCAGTCACGCCGGGCAGAGCGTCGTCCGGTTCGTCGTTTGATGCAGCCTGGATGCCTACGGCCTACTTACTGCACGCCGGTGCCATATGACAGCCATCGCGCCGAGCACAGGCTATCTCCCACATGGTTGCGTACACAGCGTCCGTGTGAGAAACTTCAAAACCGTCCACCATCCCAACTCAGCTCGGAATGGTTTCCCTCCACATCGCTGCATTCACTGCCTCCACTGTACGCTATCTGCTTCTAGCACACGCTACACAGGAGCCGTCGTCGCGGCACGCGGCTGGCTCTGGAGACTGGAGTGCACTCCCATCCGAAACAGCGGGAGTACACCAACGTCGTGCCGGCTCGCCTGGCATGGCCCCTGTTCTCACCTTTGAGCCGCACTCTACTGCTCGGGCCTTCCTCGAACCCTCTGCTTCGCCGCAGTACGAAATTTAATTTCCCAGCGGTGAAAATTTTCGAATGTCTCACAGATTGTCTTCGTCGCCGCTTGGGTCATGGCTGTTGTTTACTTACCGCTACTTCCATATCTCGACCGCTCCTCTCTTCCAAGCCATATCGTACCGTCGCAAAGGTCCACTACGGCTGCATCCCGCTCAAGCGGCCCCATTTTGATTCGATGGGGAATATCAACAACAAAGCAATTGCTCACCAAGCAAGGATGCCATCACTTTGCCCGCAGCAACTGCTCACCGAAGCAGTAAGCGCAAATCGCAACATTGTCCCGCCATGCATTTGACTGGTTCAGACGGCTGCAGGCCCTCCGTCGTCTGCATGAAAGTGCCCGCTCAGGTCGCACGCTGGCTTTGTGCGCCCGTCAATACACTCCTTGCAATCTCTCGGCACACACATGATTTCGAATTTTGACACTGATGCCCGACCCCTATTGGTACAGTTCAGGCCCTACCCTTGTGGCGGTTCGCGCACAATACAATTTTGACACAAAATTCCTCTATAACTCCACTCCGTAAAGAGACAACTCACCATGCGTATTCCTTCGCAGCGCGTTGCTATGACTCCTCAGTTTTCCTCTGGTCCGCGCCCGAAATCAAGTTTACCTTGCAACAGCCCCATCGCTGAAGTCGCGCCTGATCAGCAATTTTGCAGACCGCAATTAGCGGAAAGTACCATCAGGGAAAATACATGGCTTGGCTCTCAACTTGACTCCGGTATCCAGACGATCAGTTTTGAAACAAAAGAGTTGCCTACAGCACTGTACCATTCTAGCGATGACGAGTCCTGGATGGATTCGGTCAGCCCTATCGCGCGCAGTGCTTGCAGCTCGCGGATTCGCCGTGCATCCACGTTGGTTCTGCCACGACTGCAGGCTCAGCGCTGCTGAAGCCATCTGCGAGCTGTCTAGCTGCATGACGCAGCTCCCAAAATACGCGAGCGTAACGAATCATTCGGCCGTTCTCGAGAGCACGCCGAGTATGCGCACATCAGCTTCGTCGCACATGTGGCGGTGCATGCAAAATCGGCAAGTAGTCTAAAATCACATGTAATCTGTACAAATTACCTTTTGCGGATGTCACGGGCGAGATGCTGGGCGGAGATGTGGCGAAGCACTGCCTCAATCTAACGGACAAATAGTCGTAGACATTACACATTATTCAGCTTTACTGGCCACATCTCGGACGCTTTACTGGCTACGTCTCGGAGTTGGCGATATCCTCGTTTCACAGTTCATTCGGCTCCAAATCTGGCGTGAATCCGATGGCAAAATTGTACCTTCCCTTGGTCTCCGTGCCGACTCGTACTCGTCCCCCAACGGACCATGTGACCATCACAGGCTTCGGTAAAATCTGACTGGTGTTTGAACATATATCAGGTGTGCGAATAAAGCGCGACGACAGCTTTGCGCCCTCGAGTGTTGCCACTCAATCGTTGACTCCTCCACGAAACGCTCCGTGTGCCACCAAATGATCGCATCAGCCGTTCTTTTCGCCCGTACGCGAGCTCGAAGATCGAAACACTGACGTTGAGCCAGCCGCCTCTGCTACTGCAGTCGCGGATCCGTCACGAAAACATGTGAGTCATGCCATATGCTCTTGCTCGCTTAGCGAACAGGCATCGTCCAGCCACCCAGCATCGATGGGCATTGACGACCAGTTTCCACACAGGTGGAGTCTCATCTGCGTCATAGCAACTGTTCGCGTTTGCATGGTTCACGAATCACGTCCATGGATCAAGCTAGGTAGGTGCATGGCGGCTCTGCTCTGGTGTGCAGCCCGACATTGACATCGGGCAACCCATATCGCAGGCAACCGTTTCGCGGTCTTGCAGTCATCACTGCGACCAGTTTCATTACGCGTCTTTCTTGCCTCTCTATACCTGTCTTTTCAATGCCGTCCCTATGAGTGGTGTCGTTGCCTGTCACATGCACTACGCCTGTCTCCAACCACCGCATTTTGATATAGCATTGGAGGACTTCATTTTTCCATAACCATCAAATCAGAGACCAGAGCTTCCACTCGCCATGGCCCGTCTGACCATCTTATCGACCATCAAGCCGTATAACGGACCTTGCTCCTGTTTGGGAAGCTGAGAAGCCGTTGGAGGACAGTGCTCCCTACCTCGAAGTCGCTGCTGCCTAGAGCTTATTTCGACGACGACCAACCCGTGAAGATGGGACCAATTCCTAGCTCACCGCGATCGTGAACCGAGCCGTTGGGTAAATTTTGTTTAGTGGACTGATATATGTAACTATTCCGGTGAATAGTAGAAGCCGTTGACCTGGAACTGCAGTCCAAGAAAAGCAAATTGTCGATCGAAAGCACTATGTGGCGACCTAAGATGCAGCATGCGTCTGGTCAGGAATTGCAAAGCATCTCAAGATACATTTCAGTCACCAAAAGAATAGTAGACATCGGTAAGAGTTGACGGCAAGATACGAAAGATTCAAGGTTTGCCCTGCTGGAACAGAGATTCGCTTGTTTCAATCTCTCAATAGCAAGTGAGGTTTCATTGGGACATGCGTTAAGCATGTACTGGCTTGCGCGACAGTAATTTGCGACTCGAAGGAACGCCGCATGAGCGGTGTTGGGTTGGTGTCGGTGGTTTTCTGAGCGAGCTCGCCCAACTGCTCTGCTTTCGCACTAAAAAATGAACACTGTGAACTCCACGATCCTGGATCACCGTCCAGGATTTGTGAAGCGGCTTGCAACGCTTCTACAATTTCGCATCCTCCATATGGCGCGGTGCTCAGGATGCGCAGGAACTCAAAGTTAAAAAAATCTGACCGAAAGAATCGATGCATTGAGTTGAAAGATGGCGCACTTCTCTCGATGTGTGCGAAACATCAACCTACGATTAAGCCATCGTAACGACTTCATACGAAGACTCGAATTCCCCGACGATTTACCTGTGACTTCCTGTGACTTCCTGTGCTATCCAACTATCACGCTAATACGCCGAGTAAGGGTTACCCTTTTTCATGTACAAGCAATCTGCGGCAATACTGTTCGCTTGGTTCCAACACTTTGAACAGCGGTGCTCGGCGTTTTGCTGGCCTCGGGACGTACTGTGCCACACCAGGAGACAGGCTCATTCGCATGCTTGTACTTGACAACTTCGCCGCACATGGACTGTCTGGCGCCCTCTCTCGTCGCTCACATACGACCACCTACTTGTGCAACCGCTTCTTTCCATGGTCCCACGACGCTACGGTATTCCTCAACCTTCTCACTCAATTATGCTTCGAAGAATAAGAAATCCACCGCGAACATGGAACTCAAAGCCTCTGAAAGCGACAGGCGAAAGGGGGAGGAGATTCAGGCTACGGAACAGCTGTCGACTTTGGACCAAATCACGGTACAGCCAGGCCAAGCTGGCAACGCCTCGAACGCAGAAAAGCAAGGCTGGCGCTTTTGGACAATCACCATCAGTCTCTGCTTCACGTCACTCCTCACTGCAGTCGAAGCTACCATCACCGCCACTGCTCTCCCCAGCATCGCTCGCGAGCTAGGCTCTCGGGAGCTCTACATTTGGTTCGTCAACGCAATCTTCCTGTCGAGGTAAGTTAAATCCCCAAACAAGCCTTCACACTCGATCTTATTCGTAGCACTTACTTGTCTCTAAGCGCAATTGTACAGCCCTTGTTTGACCAAGTCGCGGGTTTATTCGGCCGACGGTGGCCTTGCATATTCGCCGTGGCTATCTTCGCGCTGGGAAGCGACATTGCGGGAGGATCGGGCTCCGCTGCTATGCTCATCTCTGGCCGCGTGCTGCAGGGTATCGGCTTGGGAGGCGTCAACATGCTGATCGACATCATCGTCAGCGATTTGGTTCCACAGCGGAAGCGGGGCGCCGTAATGGGCGTCATCTTCGCCTTCTTCGCTGTCGGTTCCTCCATGGGACCGTTCGTCGGAGGAGTGCTCGTCGATCGAACCTCCTGGCGCTGGGTGTTTTGTATTGGGTTGCCGGTCGCTGGTGTTGCGCTCGTGCTTCTGGTTGCTTTTTTGCACGTTCGATATGAGAAAGAGACTACGATTATGCATAAGCTAGGCCGCCTCGACTATGCTGGCAACGCAATCCTTATACTTTCGATGGTATCTATCTTGATTGCGTAGACGTATGGAGGAACTCTTCGCCCCTGATCATCGTGGCGCACCATTGTCCCCCTTACGCTAGAGCTCGCTGGACTAGTCGCTTTCCATCTTTACGAGGCGAGTGGGATACAAAGGAGCCTGTCATGCCCCGCAGGCTGTTTACCAACCGGACATCCGCTGTTGCTTTTGTGCTCGTCTTCCTACACGGGATGATATTATACTGGGTCACGTACTTCCTGCCCGTCTACTTCCAAGCTGTGCTACTCAGCAGTCCAACTCGATCCGGTGTACAATTCCTGCCTACTATAATTGTAATTCTCCCTTTTGCAGTCATCGCCGGCGGTTTCGTGACCTCCACTGGGCGATACGAGCCACTCTGTATCTTGGGTTTTGGTCTCCAAAGTCTTAGCGTCGGCCTTTGTACTCTGCTGGGTTCGGCGTCATCTACAGCTACATGGATAGTGTTTCAAATTATCGGCGCTGCTGGCATCGGCCTAGTCACGGCTTCCACACTTCCAGCAGTCCAAGTCGGCCTTGCAGAGAGCGATGTTGCCGCGTCCACCGCTACTTGGGGTTTCTTGCGAAGTCTCGGATCTGTTTGGGGCGTCTCTATTTCGGCGGCTGTTTTCAACAGTCGAGTTGAGAGCTTGTCCAGCCACATCAACGATGTTCAAGTTCGTGCCCTTTTGCAGAACAGGTATGCTTATGAAAGAGCTTCGGCTACATTCATTGGCGCGTTTCCGGAGCCTACGCGAAGTGAGGTCATTGGGGTTTACGAAGGTGCTTTGAGGACCGTATGGCAGGTCTTGATTGCTTTTGCCTGCTTGGGTTTTATTATTACTTGGTGTTTGGAAGAATTGCAGCTGAAGAAGACACTAGAGACGGAGTTTGGGATGGAGTCGAAAGGCACTAAGAGAACCGACAATATCTAATTACTAGCCATGATGCACTGAAAGTCTCCTGGGTCAGGTATCTAAAGGCTGACATGCCTTACCAAAGCACCGACGATACGACTCCCATAACTCCTACCAAGGAAATCCTCCAGTTACGTTACGCTTCGTATCGGCTCTGCGCAGCAACGTCGTTGCATACGCAGGAGAGATCCGAGTCAATACTGCCCGGCGAAGCCGTTCTCCATATAAAGACTCCCGGGCGACACAACGGTCGTTGATACCTCTTACCAAAGGTATGAATGCGCCGAGACATTCCCGCTCACAAACAGAGCGATTATCATGTACGCACAAGAATCTCACATCTTCAACGGCACCCATTGTTTCTTCTTCGACTTCTTGCTGCTAGACTGCTTCGATTGTTTTCCTGAATCGTCGCTTGTCAATGCTCGCTGCTGTGGACGCTCGCGGTCCGGCTCGTTGGTTTTCTGGAACCGAGACCACAGGTCTGTACCACGCGCGCGGGGAACGCGAACCGGTTGTCCGAGGTGCGGGAAAGGATCAGTGACGACTGGTCGAGGTAGTTCTTTCGCTTTCGATACACTGGGTCGCGGGAGAGGTGCGGATTTAACTGGAGCCGGTTTCTGCGCCCAGAACGCTTGGGTGACGTCTTCTTTTATAGCTTTGGGAGTACCTAGCTGTGAAAATGACGAAATAGTAGGAGGTTCCTTAGGATCAGCTTCAGGCTGCTTTGGGAGTCCTCGCATGTCGCTCCCTACCATATGTGCGAGATTCCATGTTTCTAGCGACGGGTCCTCGAAGTCTAGCTCGGGTTGTGTGGAGCCGTCGTCGCCTGTCAAGAGTGCCTCGGCGGTATCTGGCTTGTCGACGAAATCCAGCAATGTAGCAAACCGGCTGGGGATAGGTGATTCCATTGAATGAAAGTACTCCATCTGATAGCTAGGAGTTGACTCGTTGTCCAGCCCCTTTCGTCCAGCCCTCGAGGGCAGTTTTTTCGGCTTGGTCGTTGCAGGTGGCTTTGCTTTGGACAACAAGTTCCTCACCCGGGGGTCAGGATGTCTGGAAGCCACGTCCCGAGCCGTCGCTCCAATGCGGCCCGACGGCATATCTGGATCTGCATGATGCTGCAGAAGCATTGAGACAATCTGGTGCACGTCCTCGAGGAGTTGTCTCATCACAAAGTCTCCCTTGCACGCGGTTGCGTCGATAATGTTATACAAAGCCAGGCTGCGACCGCGTACATCTCGCGCGCTCAGACTTCTGTCCTGGCGCTCAAGAAGGAATCGTACCAGCTTGACAAAGCGCTTCTCACACGCAGTATCCAGTAGCGTGCTCCCAGACTTGAGGACCTGGAAGTAGGCGTCCAGATCCTGCGAGAGCAAGATGGCGATGTTCTCATGGTCCCTTGCAAAGGCAATTACCAGCGCAAGCCTCGTTCCATCGACGATCTGCTCAGCCCCAGCTGCTAGGAAAAGTCGCACCATACGCTCATACCCAAAGAATGCCGCCGCTGCAAGGGGAGTAGGTCGCTTCCCCGTGAGACCTTGTTGGAAGCCACTCTGCGTGTTCACGTCGCCGCCCATACGAAGCACATTTTTAGCCAGGCCCTTGAGATTCCTCTTCGCCGCCACGTTGAGCAGACTACTACCACGGTACCGAATGTCGTGTCGAACGATGTAGTTCATGACCAAAGGGTAGAACCTATGGCTGGTCTGCGCCAGGCTGCTGCAGCTGCGAGTGTCCAGGTGCTGCACCATGACGAGCAGAAGCTCATTTGGCAAGGTGACGAGGCCCTTGTTGTAGTGGTATTTATTCAGATACGCGTATGCGAAGAAGTTGAATTTATGGTTCACTCTGCTGAGGCGTCGGAGGTCTGCAGTACAGAGAGGAGACGCGATGTCGCATAGTAGCTCGTTGGGTAGCGTTAGAATGCCCGCCGGCGGAGGGAGAGCGACGAGTGCTCGTTTGTCCATGTCTTAGAAACAGTATGCTGGTTGTGTTCGTGTGTTGTTGAGGCGAAGGTGTAGTTCAAGTAGAGAGAAGGATGAGGTGGCTCAGGTCTTGGCGGCGCCTATGACTTTCACTGCGCCTCGAATCAGGCTGCGATTGTGTTTGAGAGATTCTAATGTGGTGGGTGTTGTATGGCAGGCAAAGGCAATTACAGGCATCAATTGAGCTTCCATGCCACGCCCCGAACTCTCTATAGCCTCCAATAGATTAGACAAGCCGGGCGGCTTAGCCCCCTGAAAGTGTCCCAATGGCATTCATAGCTCTATCCGAATCTCATTCGCAGAGCCGAAAGTCCGTGAGACTCTCCCTGGCCAGTTGTCACGAATTCAGCAGAGTCGCAGGACGTGTCAAAGACTCTCCACGCGATATCCACATCACATCACATCCAAACAACCCAACGCGCAAGCGACGACACCCCACGATACCAAAAGCCGAATGTACACACTTCCTTGAGTTTTTCTGCACATGGACTTTATGTACCTCTGCCCCACAAAAGCCATCGATACACAAAAAGCGTCCCTGACCCACACCTGCACCTATGTCGATGCGGCAAGTCTTGCCTCGTCTCTTCATTGTTGAAAGTAAATTTCAAAGCAGTTTACAGCTGCATTCCCCCCCTCTACCACGAACGGTACTGATTGACAGACACCACAAACTACGCAGCGCTCTCCCTCAACCGTTGTTTCTCATCCTCATTCAGCAGACCAAACTCCTCCGCAAACCCCTGCGTCGTAGCCGCACGCTTAAAGAACTCAACCAGGAAGCCTTGTGTCTCATCGTCTCGCTGCCTACTACCGTTGCCACCGGGCTCTTCGTTCGCAAAAGCCATGAGCTGCTCTTTGCTGAAGCCGCTGCCAAGGTCGAGGAAAGGGTTTGGTTCGTCTTCCCAGTCGCCGTCGTCGGAGCCGTCGTCGTCGGCGAGTTCGGCGGCGGCGGAGGCTTCGAGGGGCGCGCCTGATGCGGATTGGAGTTCGACGATGAGGACTTTGAGAATTTTGAGGGTGGCGGGGACGATGGACCATTGGTCTGGACCTGAGGAGATGGTTAGTGGTGTTCATGTGTGGTACGAAATCTTGCCAGCTGAGTCTACGTACTGCTCTTCGCACGGCTTCGTGTCATGATGCGGCCGTCCGTGTTGGGGATTAAGTCACCTTTTACTTGTACTTGAGCTAGTCGTGAATCTTTGAGGTCGTACAGCTTCGATAGTGCAATGACGTTTTGTCGGATTTCGTCGTAGCCTGCAAAGTTGATTGAGTTCTCGAGCCACTTCGCCATCACCACTTGTAGGCCGTTTTGACCGCCGATGTCTTGTCGAGCTAGGAAGTCCACGACCTCTGGAGCATGATTTAAGCTAAGTCGTGCGAAGACTAGTGTCAGACTCTGGATGAAGGGCGCATGCTCAGCGGTAGATAATCGCACAGCAACGCTTCGGAGGAGCTCCTCAAGATAAGGGCCCAGCCGCTCGTGGCCAGCTTTCTCCACAACCTCAGCAGCAAGCGCACCGACTTCGCCCGCGGCATGATCGGTACATGATGAGAGTAGACGAGAGACGATGATGAGGACCACCTCTAGACCCGCCTTGCCGGTGTCGTCCCGCCACTCAAAGAGCTGCTGATGGTCATGAGCAATAATGTTCTTCACGGCCATGGTAGCAGACTTGAGCAGTTCCTCCTCAGTGCTACCGAGAAGGAGCCGAGTCAGTTTTGGCATCGTTGCTGCAATGAAACCGGCTGGAAGAGGTTCTGGGCCATGCTCGGCAAGGACAGAGAGCAGGTCTGCGGCGAGATTGCACAATGCGTTCTCCTCCGTGAGGCTGCCGACATCGAAAGCTCCCGTGAGCGATGGCAGAACCTTGGAACATAACTGTACGTAGGCATCTCCGCCCATCTGCGCTATCGATTCGGTCACATCCTCGAAAGCCTCATTGACCAGCATGGCGAGCTGGAAGTTGTTCGCGCCATGACTAGCAACTTGAAACAGTGTGTCCAGCCCATTCCCTGTAACACATATCCGTGTGTCGATGAGAATAGCATCTCGCAACGTCTCCACCAGTGTGACCATGAGATCGTCACTGTCGGCAAGCTCCTGTAGGTCTTGGGCCGCAAGATAGTTGGTGATTGATGTGATGATGGTGCTTTGGAGCGGTTGTGTGATGGCATGTGGGAGGGCTTGGAGGTAGAGTTGCAGGGCGCGGATGCATGAGACCTGTACAACGTCGGATTCGTCGTTGGGAATGGCGTGTAGCGAAGCCTCCAGGAAGGAAGTGGCAAGCTGCTGCAGAGCATCGCCGGATGTCCGTGTGAGACTACCAGCAACGAGATAGCCGCGAGCTCTGAGAAACGGGTCCGGCTGCTGCATGGCAAAACGGATGAAGTCGACGAAGCCACCTGCAGCTTCCGCACCAATCTGCTTGTCTGTGTCTTGGAAGTCACTGAGGAGTTGGTTCAGGACGTATAGCGCAGCCTCCTTTGCTTTCCAGTCGTTTGCCTCCGAGTAGAGCGCTCTTGTATACGTGAGCAGGCCGTTGATGGTGGACTCTGTCAGCCACTCGCCCAGCTTGATGACGAGATCGCCACATGCCGTGCGTGGGGTGTAGTTGGCCGTTACGCTGGTCTCCTCGCTGAGGAAGATGTTGACATCGATGTCCCACAGCGCCTCCTCCTCTGTCGTGATCTGCGCATAAGCAACAGCGAGCTTCATGACCTCGGTCACCCATGATGTTTCTGCCGTCTGAGATGCAAGTTCCTGATCCAGCTGTGCGCGGACTGGTGGCGCCCGCAGACATGCTTGCATGAAGTCGAGCTCTTCCAGGACGAGGAAGTCCAGAGTGTACGGCAGCCCGTCTGCGTCCTCCAACCGGCCCTGGCGCTCTTCTTGTATGTACATGAGGGAGTATGCGGGCTGTAGTAGCGACAGTTCCTCCCAGGTCGCCTGGAAGAGCACGAGACTCTGCGGCGACAGGATGGCGGGGAAGACGGACCGTATGCGCATGAGGATCTGGGTTGGTCAGTGTGGGCCAGTGTAGGTTCGATGTTCCCTGATACATACCTTCACGACCTGGAGCTTCAGCGCAACAAGCCCTTTGTATGTCACGGCATCCGACGAGCCAGCCTTGTCGTCCTCCAAAGACGGCGGTCCCGGCAGCCTTGTCTTCAGCACGTTGATGAAGAAAGGTATCCATCCACTGAGCACCGTGTCGGCGAATCCCTTGATCTGCGCCTTGTGGTCCTCCAGCAGCATCTCGAGGATATCGAAGCAGCCGCGGAAGACACTGCAAGCCAGCGCCCGCAAAGCAGGCCTGCGCTGCTCGTTGACGGCTACATCATACACGACCTTGATGAGCGACTCTGCGACCTCGAAGAAGGTATTTTCGTTGAAGCAGTCGTCGACAAGCTCGCTCAGGACCTTCAGTGCACCATGAAGCTGCCCGTCTGTCGCATTCGGGATGATTCGAAGGAGGTTGCTGAGCAGGTCTGGCCATTGGTCTGGGTAGTCGGCGTTTGCGATCTTGCTGACGACCAAGCTAGCTGCAGCCTTGAGCTTGCGGTCGAGCTGGTCCGTGGTGGCAAGGGCGAGCAGCTGCTCCCGTATGAAGGGCTTGTTCTCGTCGCTGACGAGTAATTGGCCCTTGAACTCCTCGAAGCTATTGCTCCAGCCGGCCAGGACCAGCTGCTTCAGGTACAGCAGGGCGGCCTGGCGGATGTTGAGCGGCACATTGTCGTGGCAGGCGATGCCGACGAGCCCCAGCGGCAGCTCCTGGTGGCCGTAGTAGGAGAGGAGCTGTTGTTCGGCGTGCTTGCGAGGGCCCTCTTGCGCGGTTTGGGTTGCGGAGAGCAGCTGCACTAGCTGGTCCTCCATGGCTTGGGGCGTGCGCGTACAGAGCTAGTCACTCTGCGCCTCTAGCGTTACGCGACACCTTCACGGGGAGAATGGCGTGGGTTTGGGAGGAGTGACGCGTTTTTTGGTGTCTTATTCCTGCGCTCGGCGGTAAGGCTGACGAGAGAAACGCGACCGGAGATGCGGGGCACGCCGTGAGCCTGGGTGCGGCGGGGGTTTGGCCGGAGCAATAAACAGCTGGGCCTGTGTGAAGGAATAACCAGATATGGGGAGGGCTGGAGGTATTCGCGGGTGTGTGGTGAGAAGGACGGCGGCCAATGACGGTATGTGGTCCGAAAAGTTTGGGATTGATTGATTGATGCGCTTGCCCGAGTCTTGAACAACCTCACCTCTTCACATGCGCCTCGATCGACTGCCTGCCACGTCGCAGCTGCCCAACGATGCGAAGACCTTGCACCGCGTCTAGCACATACCACGAGGAGCTCGGCATACGGCCGTGAACAGGTAGCAGGCAACATCCATCCACCGCCTGCACGACACGCGACGCCACGCGCGGTCTATACACACCCTCACCATGTCGGCGACCTACCTCGAGACCCTCTCCGCCTTCACCTCCTTCCTCACCGCCTACACCCACACGCTCCTCTACCTGCGCACTCTCTACCCGCCCACCTCTTTCGTCGAATCGCGCTTCCACAACACCTCAGTCTACCAGTCGCGGCACCCCCTCGTCTGCGACTGGATCCACGACGCCGTCGCCGCCGTACGCGAAGACCTTCTTGAGGGCACCGTGCACCGCATCGGCATTGTGATATTCAGCTATGGTGGAGAAGATGGGGGCGGCAGTGCGAAGATTATGGAGCGCTACATGTTTGACGTGGGTGAGTTTCCGGTCGTGGGCAGGAACGAGAGGAACATGGAGATTGAGTGGGATAGCGCATCTGAGGGCGATGGGGAAAGGGACGGGGATGAGACAGACACTTCTGTGCCTACTAAGAAGGGCAAAGGCAAGCAGAAAGAGCTGGATGCGGATGTCGATGTAAATCTCTCCGAGCAGTTCCGCGCAGCCCTCATCGTTCTGTCGACACGTACTTCCCTCCTCGCGCCTCTACCGCCGAACTGCTCGTTCAATATCTGCATGGAGCTCAAGGACGAGGGAGACGTGGATCCGCCGATTCGGCATCCGCAGCCCTGGATACCGGTGCAGCCCAGCCTGCAGAAGACGGGGCGCCGAGTTACCGTGAGAGACGAGGCTGAGGAAGAAGTCGTGCAAGAGGGCAGAAAGGGCGAGGATCTAGGAGGTGTCAAAGTGACGCCCATACGTAGCGTGGAGGCTGGCGTCTTCAGGTTTGAGACGTGGATTGAGGAGGGGAGGGCGAAATTTGAAGCGATAGGGAAGAGTCAAGAGACGACTTTCGGCAGCTCCATTGGATGAGCTAAAGAGCTGAGGACGTGGCAGAAATACCACAAGCCAGCGGGCGGGTCCTGTCGAGCGCTAATATCTCTGGTTGCTGTAAGTCACGTAGATGATAGGGTAGCCACAGAAGCCGTAGTCCGACACAAGGACCACCAGCATACAGCGAATATACATCACAGCCTATTTCCATCACACCCGACGCCCATCTACAACATGAAGGCAGAATTAATTCGACGTGAAGAAGTACTTAGACGCTATGCTCAAACCTGCCGGGTATCAAAGTCCCCCCATATGCGCCAAATAACCCATAGTAATGCTCTCCTAATCAAAACAGCGTGAGATAGATCCCACAGGAGAGGTCAGGCCTTATCTCGGCCTCCTGTCCACATCCCTGGGCGCATGTGCTCTCCTCTCCCCCCTCGCCATCCTTAGCTGCTCCATATGCCTCAACTGCATTTCCATAACATGTAGTCTATGTTGGTTGGGCACCACATTCGCCTGCAGCAATGCGCGCTGTTGCTGCAAATTTTCCTCCTGCAAGCGTATCAGCCTCGTCCGGCGTGCCGCAGCGGCTTGCGCCATATGTTGCGCTTGTTGCAGCTGATCTAGCCTCTGGTTCAGGTTGTCAGCGGCCAGCTGTGGGAAGTGGGGTTGGCGGGGAGGAGGAGCTTGCAATTGCGGAGGATGTGGTGGCGGAGGCGCATTGTTTCGCCCCGGCGGATCTTGAACTTGACGTGCGTAGTTGAAAAAGCGGTTACGGGGCAGGTAATTGAGGACAGCATCAAACGCGGCAGGTCTAGTGGTGGTGGTTAGGTGGATGATAATGATATTGAAGGTACGGGTTGTACGCAAAATGAGGAAAATGCTGGACATACGGATTGGGCGGTGGAGGAGCAGGTTGCTGGTATGGTGGAGGTTGCATGCCGTAAAAGGGGTTGAAAGCGAGAGCTGGGTGGGCTGCGTAAGGTGGTACATGCTGGGCGATCGGTGGGTGGACTGGGCCTGCGCGACGATGAGCCGGCGGCGCAGGAGGTCCCACCCGGGGGAGAAGTTGGTCGTTGACCATGTGATATGGGAAGGCTTGGGCTTGCACTTGCGCGCGCCCTTTGCGGGCATCCTCTGCTTGCTTGACCCTATCCGAGACCTGGATCATGAGGTCGGCATCAGAGAGGCCAGGGTTGTCAGCGCGGACTTTCGCCATAGCCTCATCAGCTGCTTTCTTGACCTCTTGTTCATGACGGTCTTCTACATTTTCGTGCAGAGGGCACTTCCCGAGTCCGACTTCTCCAAAGTGTTCGTAGTTAGCAACGTCTTTGGAGCAAATATAACTGGAACATGTTAGTGTGATTGAGCATAAAGCCACTGGAATGCAGGCGACCACTTACCATTGCACGTTGTTGCAGTGCGAACATGTCATCTTATTGCAGCCGTACTCCTTCACAAATGGGTGCTTGCATTTATTGCACTGTCGAATCAGTGCCGCCGACATGGCCTCTTCCACGATATGCCGCAGTGTTAGTTGACCATCCTTGTCAGCCTCTTTGCAGGTAAGAGGGATGTGGGTCTCTTTCTCGCAAAGACGACAGCTAGTCTTGCCGCACTTCTTGTTCTGGCAACGGAACTCTTTGTCTACCTCGACTGGCGGACACTCCATCTTGAAGTCGCAGAAAGGGCATTCGGATAGAAAGTCGAGACCAGCTGCGGCCAGATCTTGCTGCTGTTGCATGTGTTCGAGTCGCTCGAAAGTCTTGTCGCCCAGCACTTGCTGAAGCTGTGTTCGCGAAAACGTTCCTTCGCAGTCGTCGACTCCAAAGCATTTTGGGCGACATCTGGACTGGCCCATCTGCGTTTCCACCTGTCGTTTCGGACATTCCGTGCAGTAGAAGTGAGTGGTCTCGCCACTACAGGACACCATGCGATTGAGGGGGATATCGTCGAAGCAGCATGCGCACTCGCCCATCTCGTTGTTCTTCTGCGCCTCCTCGAGGTTTTCCTGTTCAGCTTTCTCTGCGTCTTCAGCCTTGAGACGCTTCCACATGTCGCCTTCAACTTTCTTCTTAGCGGCCTGTAGTTCTTTGGGAAGCTGGCTTCCTTGCTCAATAAGCATGGTTTCTGTACCACGCTTGGTACGTGATTTGCCAATAGTCTTGAAACGCTTATTGGCAATGCGCCCGTAGTTTCGCAGTTGTTCTTCTAGGAGGACGTATGCTTTGAACAGTGTCTTTTGGTCGCTCACCACGTTGGTGATATGCCGAACTGGGATGGATAAGAACTCGTCTCTTAGCAAGTCTGCACTATGAATTATGTGTCAGAATGTAGCTTAGGAGGAGTGTAGGATGATACAACGAGCGGCGAGTAGGAAAATCTGAGGTAGTAGAGGTCGAGGGTTCGTGTGCGGTGGGCAAAAGGTTGACACCATGGCATTGCTGGCTTCTCCTTGACGTGCGCACGCAGTACTGACGATAGATGGCTACCATTCCTTTACTCTGGGCACATGTTGAGTCCAGCGAATGGCGTCACATAACTGTGACGAGTGTACGGCATACCCTGAATTGCGGGCTTCAAGGTAGTGCGCATTAAGGAGGGATATGAATGTCTCCATTCATGCAGCCAGTACTTCAATGGGAAGGACAAGGATCTCATGTGCAACACCGCAGCTTGCCATGACAGCGTTATGGTGTAAGAAGAAAGCATGTACTTACGCGTCTGACTCGTAGCTCGCAATCTCAGGGTTTCGCTCCGCCTTTTCATAGACTTTCCACTCATCTTCGTCTTCGTCGTTTCGCTTTCTCTTCTTGTTTCTCGCCTCGTCTGCCTCTTTCGGATATGCTTCACCATCGAGAAATTGAGTGATGAGATTCTCGCATTGCACAGCGGTCCGCGTGAGGTCTGTGGTGGTCTCTCTGATGAGATCGAGGACGTGGTCGATTGCAATATCTGGTAGGACATCCAGGACCATTTGCAAGCACACGGCTTCAGTGATGGTGTCGCCGCCTCCATCGACATTGCTAGGCTCCGCAGGGTCGTCGTTTACCCATATGGGATCGGAAGGCGGGATATCGATGTCAGGGATGCCAGTGAGATCGATGATTCCGTCTTCGGCTTCGTAGATTGGATGATAGCGCTCATTGAGCTCCCCGAGTAGACCGTCAGCATCAGGCATGTCCTGCACAATACTTTGCCGCTCGGATTGCGCATCGAAGAAGTCTAGGTCGTCTCCCGAAAATGCTTCATCCTCACTGTCTGATGATAAGTCCACAATTTCGTACGGCGTGTTGAATTGAGGCCTCGCCATGGTGTGGTTGTGGGGATGCCGTGAGTGATCGAGCATGGAGGTGAGGAAATGACAAGTATCCGCAGTTTTGTAAATGGCTTTGAGTGAGTGAAAATGTGATCCTCACTTTCTGGGTGAGTCGTGTGGGGCCAAAAGGGCAAATAGCTGTGATCGCAGTAGCGAGGAATTGCTCTCACGAAAGCTTCCGCGCCGCAGCAAGACAAGGAGCCAAACCAGACCAATCGGAACAGGTTGCGGGGTGTGAAATATACATTAGTTGAGGCTATAACGATCGCGAGAACAAGTTGTGTGAATGTCCTCTGAAAGGGCAAGGAAGGGCAACTCTCTGAACCAGGCCGGCTCCATTCGCAGCCTTGTTGGTCACTCCGCCGCCTTGAGGGCACACGGTTTGCAATGAGGGGCACGGCAGCCACCGGTGGTATAGTAAGAGCGATAGATGAGGAGACGGGGCACTGGTGTGGAATTGGTGACGTTCCAGCAGGCGCAGGTCGTGGTGAGGCCGAACCTGGTGCTGTCGCCGTTTCTGCACACAGCAGCTAGATCGGGCAAGCGCCCAAGGCAGCAAGGCAGAAGAACGGCAGCTACGTGCCACAAATTCAAGTCACAGAAGCCATAACAGCGCCAGGCTGTAGCGCGCGAGTTCTCGTCGAGATGGCTGAGCAGCAATCGTGGTTGCGGCCCGGAGGTGCGCGTCTCGCCCAGGTCAGCGCGCCAACGAGTAAGGTTAGCCTAACTGCCGCGTGGTTTATATTCGGCGTGCGGCGCTCCTGCGACACAAGAGACCTGCACAGGGTTGGTAGAATGGCGATGCCTGTGTTACAATTGCTGTGATTGTCTCCAATGGCGGCGTTGGCGTGAGCCACAGCAGACGAATGCGTGTCTTTATGTAATTAGTGCATTGGGGGCCTGACTCCCGCACATGACCTTGTAAGCAATGACATTGCTCGCTTACCTTCGGGCAGAGAAGGGACGGTATCTTCGGAATATTGTTGTGCGGAATGGAACTGAGGGATAAGAAGGGCATGAGATCAGGATCGGGATGATCCACTACGGAACGTGGGGTAGATGCTTGAACAAAGAGTAGCCTCTCACATTCCTTATATTTCAAGTTGCTCGACCCAGCATTCTACCGCACCCCAAAACAACAGCGAGTCTTGACTCCTTCACTCTGAGGTGTCTTTGGGCTTCGCAGATCGGTTGCTGTAAACGTCTTCGCTCACGCCCTACGTGACAAGTGTACACAAGAGCTAGCCTTGGAGCGCGTATAAAGACTCAACACCTCGTCCCGCTTTGTACCACCAAACTGCAAACATGGGCTCCATCGTCAACCTCCCCAGAGGAGATTCTCCTACACTCAGGCTCGTACACCCTACCGAAGACGAAAAGCTTATCCAATTCAACCTGAACGGCGCGGAATGGCGGGGTGCCCTTTCCCTACCAGCCTACTTGCGTCGCGAAGAGACACTGTCTAAACAAGCGTTGACACGGGATGGCGGCATCAGCTACTGGATCTTGATTGACACAGCCCTAGAGGGCAACCCGTTGGATCCGGCTTCCGGGACCCGTCTGCCACTCGCGAGCTGTGAAAGCTACCGCAAAAAGGCGCTCGTATGGCGGGACGGCAAACTTGAGGAGACTGTGTGCCACGGAATCGGAAGCGTGTTTTGTGCATCACATCTGAGGAAGAGAGGGTATGCGCAGAGAATGATGCAAGAGCTCGGGAAGGCACTGCGGACCCACCAAGTGAACGAAGGGAAGGAGAATCTCTTCTCAATTTTGTATTCTGATATCGGCAAGGTAAGTGTAACAGTGACACTTCTTTACACTTCCCTAACGATTTTAGAAATTCTACAACACCTTTGGCTGGGAACCGTTCAACTCCTCCCATATCGCCATTCCAGGCCGTGTCTCGTCAAAGGTCACCGATATTCCCATTGCTCGCCCGCTGTACGCAGGGGATCTTGCGGAGCTTTGCGAGATTGATGTGGCCTCGGTGAGGCGGGACCTAGAGTCGAGACCAAAAGATAGCAAGCAGGCGGTTGCTCTGCTGCCAGGCCTTGAGACTGTTCAATGGCATCACGCGCGCGAGGACTTTGTTGGAACTGAACTCCATGGCAAGACACCAAAGATCAAAGGCGCAATCGTGGGTTCACAGAAGGGGAAGCGTGTGTGGTGTTTCTGGACGCGCATGTGGTACAACAACAATCCGGCGGAAGCGAAAGGCAATACGCTACACATATTGCGACTCGTTAGTGAAGATGGCTCGTTGGAGGATTCGGCGTCGAGCCTCGAGAACCGCAGCCACGATGCGGCCATTGCGGCGCTCATGGCGATGGCGCAGCGCGAGGCGGAGGAGTGGAAGATGGAGCATGTAGAGATATGGAACCCAACGACTGCAACTATCAATGCTGCTCGGCGGCTGGATCCGAGCGCGCAGGTGGTCGACAGGGACGAGGAGAGTATTGCAAGCCTGCAGTGGTATCCGGAGCATGATGGGCCGATGGCGGAGAAGATTGATTGGATTGCCAACGAGAAGTACGGATGGTGCTGAGCTACTAGGTATTTCGTCAACACTTCGTAGACAATGCGACTACATGCCGTTGCTGGTGTCCATGAAGGTTGGAAGTCTCGAGGTCCGAGCGCAAGAAAATTTGCGCAACTGCCAGAACTTGAGGCGCACATCTCAAACTCGCACGATCACTTCTTCCTCGAGCACCTGGCAAGCCAAATGGATCAATGGAAAAGAAAGCCTGTCAGATTGCCGTCAACGTCCTGCCGTCCAGCTTGACCGAAGTACAAAACCAGTTGGCTGATGATCATCGCCACGCTCGCCGAAGCAAGTGTAAGAAGGCCTCACACCGGGACATCGAGGCTGAAAGTCATCAACCAGGTTGGGGATTCTGTAGCTCTTGAGAGAAACTCAGAAAATGAGGAAGATACCTTTAGAAATGATTCTTAGAAGTCTTCCATGAAGTCAGCGGCAGCTCAATGTTGGGGGGATGGGGTAAAACTTGCATGTTCGTGTCAAAAGCAAGAGGGGACGGGCAGCGCTCATGTTAAGTAGGCAGAGGACTGCGCTAGCTCGCTAGCGTCCGGCTGACAAAGCGCAAAATTTGCGGTCCTGAGCAACCGTGCGCTGACCGTGCGTTGACCGTGCGCCCGCAGCCGGTGACCGCCGATGTGGAACGCGAAGATATGGGACGACTCGGACCGCGCTTTATGCTCTTGCATTCATCGAGCTTCCAGTTTTTAGCATTCGGTCTGACTTGCGTCTCGCAAATGAAGAATCATCACTCCAGATGCCCAGGTATCCAATGTTTCTCCTCCACCTGGGTGCTACCTATGCAATGCATGGACATCTTCATTATCCACACATGCTGGACATCTTCACATAAACGGGATGACACTCCTTCGGATGCCCACATTGTTTGATGGGTCCGGTCAATATCGCCAATGGGTCACTGCGTTGAACTGACCGAGAGTGTGGATGTCCTCGGAGATTTGGTGGTCTCGGAGCAACAACCTCTCCCAGCATCAAAGATACCCAGCCTCGCTCATTGCGTTCTTCGGGTTGTAGACTTGAAACGCGAGAAGGTCAAGAATGAGACGAACTGAATCCACGTTCACTCGGTTTTTGTGCGCTCTCTACAGATTCACTTGATGGCCTCAAAGTTCTAAAACGCATAGCGATGGAAGGTTTGCATAGAATAGAACTAATTACCCGAATCTGCTCTAAGGTCATGGGCGCGATTACGCAGCCTCGTTGTTGCGGCTCTGCTGCCGAGCGCCGATGCCGCCAACGCAACGCAGGAACAGGAAGCACCAGCGGGGCAGCATCGCGGGGCAGCATCACAAGCCTGTGAATGTTCTCATCGCTGACGGCAAACCCTGTGTATCTTTGCCATATCATAGTGTTCGCAATGCGATATTATCTAGTCTACTGTAGCCGCCAGTCTCTGCATTCAGGGTTAACCGTGTGGTCGTGTTTGCGCTCTCGAAGGTGAGGGCTGGAAATTTCTTGAGTCACTGCGATTGCGGAGCGGCTTTTCAACATCTACAACCCCACGGGGACGCTATTACTTTACTACCACACCAATTGAATACCACACTTTCTCTCTACTTGTTGCGCATCATCTTTGACTAGACTTGTGCATCATGTCCTCACATACTGCATCCCAGCGCTACCTGAGTACCCGGGGAGGGTCCTATGATGTAAGGCTCCTCTGCGCAGCCCATTGCGAAGCTGGGTGCACAACTCTAACACGACATAGCTCTCCTTCGAGGAAGTTGTGCTTAAGGGCCTCGCCGCGGATGGCGGCCTGTTTATCCCCGAAGAGATTCCCGTCCTCCCAGAGAACTGGGCGTCCAGGTGGAAAGACCTCTCCTTTGAAGACCTCGCATATGAAATTTTCTCCCTCTACATCTCCTCGTCCGAGATACCGGCCGCAGATCTGAAGGAGATCATCCGCAAGAGCTACTCCACATTCCGCGCGAAAGACATCACGCCGACCGTCACACTCGACAAGGAGAAGAACATACATCTGCTGGAGCTGTTCCACGGGCCTACTTTTGCGTTCAAGGATGTCGCATTGCAGTTCCTGGGCAACTTGTTCGAATACTTCCTCGTCCGCAGGAACGAGGGCAAGTCGGGACGCGATAGGGAACATTTGACCGTCATCGGCGCGACAAGTGGTGATACCGGCTCAGCAGCCATTTACGGTCTACGCGGCAAGAAAGATGTGTCCGTCTTCATCATGCACCCGCATGGCAAGGTCAGCGCAATCCAGGAAGCGCAGATGACTACCGTCATGGATGCCAACGTACACAACTTGGCTGTGGACGGCACGTTTGATGACTGCCAGGTATGCAGGCACAATCTTTACGATCTGTATGCAGCTAACAACTAACAGGACTTTGTCAAAGCCCTCTTCGCCGACCCGGAGATCAACAAGACGCACCGCCTCG
The DNA here is from genome assembly GCA_010093685.1 of Ophiobolus disseminans. Taxonomy (NCBI): domain Eukaryota; kingdom Fungi; phylum Ascomycota; class Dothideomycetes; order Pleosporales; family Phaeosphaeriaceae; genus Ophiobolus; species Ophiobolus disseminans. The sequence continues at coordinate 1,438,284 of MU006216.1, forward strand.
CCGCCGTAAATTCCATCAACTGGGCGCGCATCCTCGCCCAGATCACCTACTTCTTCTACTCATACTTCGACCTCATCAAGTCACCGTCCTTCCTTCCGGCGTCTACCGTCCGTTTCGTCGTGCCAACGGGCAACTTCGGTGATATCCTTGCTGGCTTTTTTGCGAAGCGCATGGGCTTGCCAGCCGAGAAGTTGGTTATTGCGACCAATGCAAACGATATCCTACACCGTTTCTGGGAGTCGGGCAAATACGAGAAGCACGCTGTACATGGCAAACAAGCTGAAGGTGGATTGGTCGAGGACGGCGTCAAGGCGCACGAGAGCGGTGTGAAGGAGACGCTGAGCCCGGCAATGGACATTCTGGTCTCGTCGAACTTCGAGCGACTGCTGTGGTTCCTCTCATACGACGTGTACAGCACAAATTCTGATGCGGTTATTCAGCGACGGAGTCAAGCAGGCGATCACGTCCGAGGATGGCTAAACGACCTGAAGTCGAAGGGCGGCTTCGCTGTAGACCCGCAGATTCTGAAGGCGGCACAGGCAGACTTCGCATCGTATCGTGTTAGCGACAACGAAACCATCGAGACCATCAAGTACATCTTTGGCGCGCCACTTTCGAAGAGTTATGTCCTCGACCCTCACTCGGCCATTGGTATCGCGGCAGCACTCCGCTCAGCAGAGGTATCGAAACCGCCATCGACACATCACATTGCGCTCGCTACGGCACATCCAGCCAAGTTCGCGAACGCCGTCGAACTGGCGCTACCTGAGCAAAAGGAATACTTCCAGGAGAAGGTACTTCCAGTCGAATTCAAGGGTCTCGAGGATAAGCCACGAAGAGTCAGCTTGGTTAAGCGATCAGATGGCTGGGAAGGCGTGCGCAAGGTCGTCATTGCAGAGGTAGAAGCAGAGTTGCAAGCTGCTGAGAAAGGTGCTTAGACATTCGAAGACTTACGTTGTAATAGCTGCATCAGCTTCTTGAAAAACTCGCATTTAGATCTCATTTCCGTTCAACGACACTCATGACTTCTCTTCTCCCTGCTGCTCACTCTTACTATCTCTCTCCCTAACAATCTCACGCTCAAACCCCACCCCCGCCCTCTCCCTCACAACCCCAAACACAGCACTACTATCCATCCTCCGCCCCCTCATATCGCCCCACTTCTTAGCCTCCCCCGCAGCCTCGAGATACATTTCCCCAATCTCCAACTTCATGCCCTTCTCCTTCGCCAAGTTCACGCCGTGCCCAACGTCCTTGATACCCAGCTCCAGCCCCGACCGCGGCGCTTCGCCAGGCGCAGGACAGTACGCACCAGAGATGAGGCGCTCCGATACACCAGCTGCATATGCGCCGAAGTTGTGCTCGATGAGTGTGTGTAGCGTGCCAGACGGGAGGTCGGATATACTCGCAAGTGTATGGGCTTCGGATAGTAGATACATCAAGCCCGCAGTAATGAAATTGCTGGTTGTTTTCAACAGCAATGCTTTTTCCGGCTCCTCACCCACATTAATCACAGCGCGCGCGATGACGCCTTGCAGGTAGGGCGTCACGGCTGAAACGGCGTCTGCGGGCCCGGCGATGGCGATAAGCAACTGGCCTGCTTGCGCGACAGGCGTAGAGCCGAAGACTGGGGCTGCAAGGTAGGTGGCGGAATGTGATGTGATAATGGAGGCAACGGAGGCTGTGGTGCTGGGGTGGACGGTTGTTGTGTCGATGAAGATTTTGCTGGTGATGGGGCCGCTGGATGTGAGTGTGTTGATTAGGGTTTTGAGGACTTCGTCGTCGCTGACCTGTCGTCAATATTAGAGAGGAAATGTGCTCGGAATGGGGGAGGCTTACAGAGATGAGGATTATGTCACAGCTTTGTACTAATTCTTCGGGTGATTGGCATGGTATGCCACCGAGCTCTTTCAGTGGTTCACCTCGAGAGATGGTGCGATTCCAGTATTTCAACGCAGGAAGGTGGTTTGATGTCATGTGCTTCTGTATGTTGGTTGCCATTGCCAGGCCCATTGATCCGAGGCCAATCCATCCCAGCTGCGGAGAGGTAGGCAGGGACATATTGCAAACAGTTCAGATTCAACTGGAGTGGTATATGTAATTCACTTCGAGTGATATAAAGGCGTGGTGGAAGTGACTCACGGATGTTGTGGTTTGAGAGAAGTGCCCACTAAACTAGCGTCAATGAGGTAAGTCGCTGTGCTTACGGATATTCAAGGAGCGGATGGGAGTCAAGTGTTTTGATACACTTCTTTTGGGAGCTGTGGATAATAGATAGTGTCTATGAGACAAGTAGAATTACTTGCGGCTCCCACGGAAGATACTCGTTCTCAACAGGTTCCATATGGATTGTGAGATAACAAAACAAAATTATGTTGAGTCTACCCAGCGCTGATTATCGCATCTGATTTGAACCGATTCGCCCTAAACTTCGCTCTCCTTGCTGTTCGCAAAGCAGAGGCATGTCCTGACTCCATAGGCATGCTCCCGCTCTCCCGACTAACAGTTTCGTAGAACTGGTGTATAGGGTCGTGTCAAACAATAACAAACTTGCGGGTCGTACGCTCAGCGAATTGTACTTCGTTCAGTGCACCGTCCATACACCCTTCCACGTAGGCCTCTCCAACAAGCCGATACTCGCCTGCTGTCGTCTCTCGCAGAATTACTGGGACATGTCCACCATAGAGGATACAGCATACGTCTCCTTCTTTCATAATTTCTGGACCGAGACCAAGCTTGCCGTTATCCGTGCCGAAGATTCGTCGCCCGCGACATATTCTCACAGCGTTAACTGTGAGTGAGTCTGTTACTGGAATTAGGTATGGAACACTTAATTGAAGCGGTACGACTGATAACTGGCTTGATTCCGAAAAGAACAGTGGCGTAGAGCTTAACGGCCAATCCCCTGGGTTGCCGCCCGTCAGTAAACTGATGACAGTCTGGTGGGTTGGAGGGGGATGGATGGTGTCGCGAGTGCATTCTAGTAGCTTCGACCAGAATTTGCCGAAGTTCGCGTTTGGATAGGTGATGACTGTGTTTCCAGTGAGCTTTATTGGCGTAAATGCAATACACCCAATCACGTAACCCTTGACCTCCAGCTTATCGGAGGAAACGACAGTGGGCTGCGCCAGGCTTGCCAATCGAGGACTGCGTCCGGCACTGTACAAGAATGTACCCATCAAACCTCCAAGCTGAATGCAATGGTTACGTATTTCCCATCTGGGTACCCATGATACACCACGTTCGAGGTCCTCTGAATCCCTATGATACACACAGGAGAGAATCTGGAGGTCACCAGAGCCCATCACCCAAGATGACGCAAAGTCCAGAAAAGTTTCTGCGACGGGTCTTTTGTAGTCAACGATGACTGGAGGATCATTGCCGCCAGTGATTCGAGGATGTCCAAGGAAGGCATAGAGGTGGTCAACAGGTAATGTGGCTTTGATACCGCTATCGCGAAGCTTGTAGAGTATATCCAGGAAGGAAAGATCTTTGAACTCATACGATGGATGGTTTGTAGTCAAAGGCTTGTCGTGGTCGAACTTTTGGACTTCGAGTCTTCCCATGTTTAGAAACTTGTAAGCCGTCAGAAGATTGAACGCCCTCTGAACGACGTCCTGTACATTCCAAAATCGGCAGGCCTCATATCCAAAAGTGCCAAAGATGACAACAAATGCGTATAAAATCTCTTTCGGAATCTCGTGGTGGCCATAGATGAATGTTCCGTCCCGTGAGACCCCGAATTCCTGTGCGATCCAGGCTCTCTGGAACCATGCGGTGCCCAACATAGCTCTGATTATATTCCCTGTGGCATCAAAACGTCCATACCAACCGGGAGAAGTGGAGTCACGAAACACATGTGTGGGCAGAGGATCTGGCATGTGTCCTGAGTAATGACCGGTGGAGGCGAACAACTGAAGTTGTAACGGACATTTTCCTAGTAATTCCGAGAACAGATCTTTGAGTGGCGCATCATCTATCGGCGAGTAACTTGATTATCGGTTAGATCCGTATTACAACTTCCTCGTGGTCAGGGATATGCCAATACTCACCCACACTGTGGCTTATCAGTCTGAAGCACGAAGAGCACCTGGGAGGCCTGCCGAAAGACTGCGCCCATGATCTGTACTTGCTGATTCTTCTCTTCGGTGGCTCGTTGATTAATGCAAGCTGCATCAGCCCACAAAACCCTGGTGCTGCCATGAAGACGAATCCGCCTCAACACTGCGGCCAGCGTTTTTGGTATGTTGAGAACAGCACCAGCGCATGTGATGGGCTCCACATTTGACGCATTCCCCCACACATAGGACACAGCTTCGTACCGTTCTTGGTGTACGCTGACTTCGGGGCGAAGATCGATGATAGTGAAAGTGAACGTGCATCGGATAGGATCCGTTTCAGCACCAGGCTCCAGGTGTAGAAGACGGATGGAACTTGGCGATGGAAGGTCTTGGTATACGTATGAAGTGTCCATGTCGTTCCATCTTTCCAGGCGCTTTTGGACCAGATGAGTTGCTTATCGCCATGAGTGTTGTTGGTTGCACGAGGCTACCCTTAGGTAGGCAGGCGCCTCCTGCAGCTGAAGTGAAGCGGCACAACACGCGAAACACCACAACATTGGACGACAACCTAACGGAAAGTTAGTATATACTCACAACACGTTCAATAATTTGGAAAGTCTTTTTTCTAAGGAGAGATGGGCCTTTGTGTGCTGTGTGACGGAAGGTTGCAGTACTGGGCACCTGCGGATGGGTGCCGAGGCATCGGTGCTCTTCAATGCTCTGCTCGCTTCCCAACCACGCCGCATTTTTACATAACATTCGTAAGTCGCACGCACTCCACGATCTTCCCAGTAAAAGTCCAGGCTTAGAGAACAACTATGCCCTCCTTCCTCGACACCTACAATCCATCTATCCTGGCAATCCCAGCCTACTACGTCCTCTCAGTACTCCCTCATGCCTTCGCGATCAAGGCCGCTACTCAAGGCCAACTCAATAAATGGGACAATCGCAATCCTCGCTCGTCCGACTTGAAGGCAAAGCTAAAGCAGCGTCTGCCTGCCGAAACTTTCGCCAGGTATGAGCGCATGGAAGCGTGCCACGCCAATGGTATGGAGGTACGTATTTCAATATGACATGAGCATACATGAGTTGATTATCACAGAATCTGCCTCTCTTCGCTACAGCAGTTGTTCTGGGAAATATGGCCGGGCTCAAGAAGCATGGCTTGGATGGGCTGAATGGCTTTGTGGGTCTCTTTCTTGCCATCCGAGTACTTTACACGGGAGTCTACATGAGCAATCAGACGCAGGGCCAGACGCTCCTCCGTAGTGGACTTTGGAACGCGGGCGTCATGTTGTGCCTTACGACAATCATTCGCGCGGCGAGGGCACTTGGTGGTGACAAGATCTAGACGACGATGGGGCGGCAATATGACACCGGGAGGCTTCGTCTTGGGAGTCTCTGCCCTTTCCATCGATCTCCACCTTCTTGGTAGAACAGGCACCTGTATGATATGTAACAGCAATCGTAAGCGACAAAGGACATGTATGCAATAGCAACACGGCAGCCTGGTATCTCAATACTTGGAATGAGCCCATGGGCAGAGCGCGTGAGGGCCCAAATCTTGGTTAAACGAAATCACCGAGCTCAAGTGAAAGGACAAACATGTAAAGGACAGCGAACGATGATACGGGTCGAAGATGTAATTGCATGATCCCTTGGGCGGGAAAGCGCATCTTTCATCCTTATCGAATAAAGGTTTGAAGGGCTAGGTGAACCCTTCGCTCACGCAAGCTGGGGCAGCTAAACGGATCTGCCCGAAAGTCGTTGCCTGGTGCGCGACAAGTTCCACATGCAGCACGGCCAAACGTGTCCAGAAGGTCGAGGAGACTGATAAAAGGTGCAAACGAGCTGAGACTGGCTTCGTCAACAATTCTCACCGCAACTCCTGCAGTAGACTCGATAAGCGATCGGGAAGCAATCACGTGTCAAGTGCCAAGGTTTTCGCCCGCGTCGCTAACTCCACCACCTCTCTTCTACTTCCAGTGCATCAATTAGAGTACATCGACAACCCGCCCACCCCATCACCAACCACACCCGACTCTCTTGAACATATTCCGTAAGTAACCGTCATCGCCCCGCGTCGCCCGCCCTGCCTTTGATGGTCGCACCATGGGCGCCACACGCCTCTCTCGCTGTCCTCTTCCCTCAATGCCGCATCGGTCACGCAATACGGCTTGCGCCGACACGACACCTCTCTCCACGCACTCAAACGGCTGTTGATGACGTAAAGCCGCTCTTCTCTTTACCTTACTAACAGACGGCGTCCAGGTTCGAGAGTCTTTACACCGCCTTCACACCACCCTACCATCACAAAGCACCACCCACCGCAATCATGGGTCTCACATTCTCGAAGCTGTTCGATAAGCTATGGGGAAAGAAGGAGATGCGCATTCTGATGGTCGGTCTCGACGCTGCCGGAAAGACCACCATTCTGTACAAGCTCAAGCTCGGTGAAATCGTCACCACCATCCCAACCATTGGTACGCTGCGGCCCGTGCGAGCATAACGAGGACAGTGCGCTGATACCATACCCTGCAGGCTTCAACGTCGAGACCGTTGAGTACAAGAACATCCAGTTCACCGTGTGGGATGTCGGTGGTCAGGACAAGATCCGCCCGCTGTGGAGGCATTACTTCCAGAACACCCAGGGTATCATCTTCGTCGTTGACAGCAACGATCGCGATCGTGTTGTTGAGGCCCGCGAGGAGCTCCAGCGAATGCTGAACGAGGATGAGCTCCGGGATGCTCTTCTCCTGGTCTTCGCCAACAAGCAGGATTTGCCCGTAAGCCGACCATCATCTGCCAAGTTTTTGATGATCCAAAATCGACTGACACTTTTCTTAGAACGCGATGAACGCCGCTGAGATCACCGACAAGCTTGGCCTCCACAGCCTCCGACAACGTGCCTGGGTATGTCCATGCGAAACCCGCTCTTGCCAGCGCCGAGCTAACAATGCCCCTAGTACATCCAGTCCACTTGCGCCACATCCGGTGACGGTCTGTACGAGGGTCTCGAGTGGTTGAGCAACTCGCTCCGCAAGGCTGGCCACAACTAAGCTGCCCATGCGCATCGGACGTCAGCGATCCGCACATGTCAACGTCTGCTAGCCCAGACACGTCACGCCTAAAATGTCCTGTCATGGCCAGCCCCGCCATATCTCTCTCGCAAGCCACATATACGACCATGGAACGAATGCATCGGTGTCTTTCAAATCGGATGGTGGAGCGGACTCGATTTCATTTCACCATTGGAGTTTGTGCAATGCTATGAGTCGCGTCTCTGGATTGTTGGTGTCTTGAACCCGAACAGTCTCTCTGGTTACTTTACGGTACTATCAAATTTGAACCTCTTTTATTAGAACCTGAATCGCGGGGATGTACATCATGCACGTGTCTTTCCCTAGACTGTGCGCATGTTGAACTAACTTCCAAATGGTGTCCATTACGATCTTGGCGTGAAGAACACTTTATCCGCAAGTTGTGAAAGCCTGAGAAAGGCTAAGCTTGGCGATTACATGTACGTATGTAAAATGTAATCTAACTTGTAAAAAGGCTCTGTAGATATACAGGATAGTGTATCTATATTTCCAGCTTTCGCGATTTAAAGGCACTGGGCTACGTTGCAAAAGTAGCGATCGCATCAAGAGTGTATAATTCACTACGGCATGTATGCATCATCTTTCGTTTCATGATATCAATTCCAGAACGCCAACCATCCCTACTCATGCGAAAGAAAGCCGTTGAACTTCTCGACTTGATCATCGCTATGCCTTCATAAATGCTTCATTCCTGCCTTGAATCTGCTCTCATTGAGCTGTTCCAGCTGGCGGTCCACCCGCACTCCTCGGTGGCGCATTCTCCTTTGATCCTGCTGGAGGTGGAAGCAGCCCCTTCTCACCCCACAAGTCGATCAGAGGCTGCATGGGCTCGGTCTCCTTGTCGCCAATCAAGTTGAACAGCTTGCCGACATTGATGAAATGGATGAAGCACGTGTTCAACTCCTTGTACGCGCCAACGTTCCAGAAGGGATCCAGCCAATGGCCGTGGTAGATGTGCGCGTAGCATCGCATCATTTGGCGGTAGATGCTCTTGATGTCGCCCTCGAACGTCTCTGGGAAGCCCGAAGACTTACCAAGCCAATCGCGGCCGGCGAGCTGGGATAGAGGAGCATTGAGGCTGGTGGGTCCGAGAGGTTGAGGGGCGCCGCCAGTAGCTAGGGAGCCAGAAGCGTAGGTTGCTGCTGCGATGGAGACGGAGTTTGTGTCGGTGGGAAAGATGTTGGGGTCGTTGATCTTACCGACAATCCACTTCTGGACGAGGTTGATGTACTGAATTGCTGGGATCTTGATGGGCTTCTTTTGGTTGTCGAGCCAGGTATAAGTGTGGCCGCTGGCTGACATGGTAGGACATACTTCTGGATTGCAGATTGGCTTGCCGGTCTTGTCGTCAACTACCTTGATGACCTCGATCATCTGTTCAAGCAGACGGTACTGTTCCACGACTGGTCACATGGTCAACTACAACCCCTCATTTGAAGATCAATTAGCGTACCCGTGTGTGCAAGCCACTCGCCCTCCTCCACGAGCTTCGGCTTGGCAGCAAGAGTCATGAAGTTGCCCTTCACGATAAGGTTCGAGTACTCATCGCGGAAGAAGAAAGGCGGTCTGCGAGAACCAGCCGGCGCGGATCCGTCCGTGCCACCTTGGCTTTCGAACGACATGGCAGAAGACAATGCTGGCGAATGGGGCATAGGCGGTACACTCGGAGGCTGCTGAGAGGTAGGAGAGTTCGAGTATGGCGTTGTTGGAGAGGGAGAGCCTCCTTTGCCCTGTTGTTGATTGTTGCCCTTATTGGAGCGACCAGCAAGGCCTTGGCGTCTAACAAGTGCTATGTTAGAGAAAAGCAACCTGAGGCCGATGACGCAGATATAAAAGCAGAGGCTGGCGGGAAGAATAGACGCGAGTTGACGTGCATATCACACATTCAAATTGTGAAACATGTGCAGCAGAGCGACTGAAACAGAGACGCAGACCAGGCCGTGACATGGGGGCAGCCGAAGCATTTGGGGAAGGGAGCGGGTTGTGCCAAGCACTTACACGCTGGAGAAGAAGGACGCCATGATTCGGTGGAGTCAGCAATGCCGTGCGGAGTGTTGGCGAGGAGCGTGTCTCGTGCACTTGACTATAGCGGCAGAGTGCGTATGCAGAGGACAGAGAGGGGAGTGTTGTTGGTGATACGTCTCGAGCAGCCAGCGTTTTTAGACCCGCTCAGGGCTCCGGCTGCATCGAGAAGGGGCGGCGCGCTAGGGCCCGATTGGGAAAGCGCGACTTCATTGTTGCGCGGAACTTTGTTCACCTGGTAGTCGAGCCGACGTCGCGTCTGCCTTTACTTGCACGTCCGCCGTTCATCTTCATCGCCTTTTTATCATTGCAGTCGCATCGATCGCCTCCATACTCGGCTATCCTTCACGATCAACCAAGTGCGCATTCGCGGGAAACAGCAGCTGCGACCATGTCCGACGCGGCTCTTGACCCGACCATCACAGACGACGAGGTCGACGATGTAGCGACCCCGGCAGGCAACGAGGAAGTTGAGGCGCCGGTCGACACAGTAGAGGAAAACGGCTTAGACGAGGACGAGGATGACCTGTTCGGCGATGGGGGCGATGCAGAGGAGCCAGAGTGAGTATGCATGGAGCTACTTGACCATGCAATGCTGACCATTTCATAGACACCGCAAGCTGGACGATGAAGAGCTCGACTCGGGCGACGATGAGGGCCGCGCAGATCGCGTCAAGGCGCCGGAAGCCGTGGAGGAAGAGCACGAGCAGCACACATTCGCAGTCATGGACGCGGACATCTCGCGACACGCCATCCCCGAGCCCAGCGACGGCGAGCTGTATCTACTGAAGGTGCCGCGATTCCTGTCCTTCGACCCCACCGCCTTCAGCCACAAGACCTTCCAGCCGCCCGCCACAGACCACCACTCGAAGCTCGCCGCCTCGGAGCAGTTCTCAGCCTACAACACCGCCATGTCCACCATCCGGTGGCGCCGCTCGCCTTCTAACAACGCCGAACTGCAGTCAAATGCTCGCATTTTGAGGTGGTCAGACGGGTCCTTGACTCTGCAGGTTGCGAATGACCCGACCACACAATTCGACATCGATGCGAACACGCTTGCGCCGCCTCAAGTCAACCCCAAGATTCCCACACCGACGTCGACCAAGGCTGGCGCAAAGCCGAGCTCTAAGCTCGAGAGCTACACATACTTGGTCGCACCCTACGAAGAAGCTAATGTAATGCGCGTAACCAACAAGCTCACCACGTCCCTCAACATCGTCCCCGCCTCAAATCTAAAGGATTCCGCACTCGAGAAGCTCCAAAACGACCTCGCACAAATTGCCAGCCGCGGCCGTGACGAGTCCGACCAGGCCATATCCTTTGTCGACGTGAGCGAGGACCCCGAACTACGGCGGCAGAGAGAGGAGGCCACATTCAAGGAGAAGCAGCGGCAAGCTCGCGCGCGTGAGAAGCACGAAGCACGCCAAGCTGAACGCGCAGTCCGCACTGTTGGCCGCTCTAGCGGACGCGCGGGCGGACTTTCTCTCGATGACCTGGAAGACGGTGCTGGTCGGCCCAAGAAACCGCGGCAAAAGGGTGGCTTGCGGCGAGACTGGAGCGATGACGATGACTACGGTGGCAGAGGAGTGGGCAAGTCACGAGAAGACGACTACGACGAGGAAGATGATTTCATCGCTGCTAGTGACGAAGAACCTGAGATCGTGGACGATGACGATGACCTGGATGACGGCATTGCACCAAGCCCGAAGAGGAGGGCGGGTGCGGATGACGACGATGAAGAAGTGGTGGTCAACAGGACGAAGAGGCGGAGAGTGGTTGACGACGATGAAGACGACGAGTAGACGGACCACATTATCAACTTGCCCGTCGAACAATTCCAGGGCAACTTATCGAGAACGAGACATCAATTTATTGGATATCAGCATAGCACGGCGTATGGTCATATTGCTTCATCTGTAGGATTGGAGGTAGTAGCTGGGATCTAGCTCATCACATCTAAGCAATATAATCTCGAAGTACGATGCCAATCGATTCGCTGAGAAATAACATTTCAAGTATAATGCGGAACCTGCCCCTTGTCTCCCTCGACCCCGTCCCTTATCGGCTTGACGCCATTCTCTATCCTCACCTTGCCCTCTCTCTTAAAGTGCGCCTTCAGCGGCTCCCAGCTCTCCGCATTGTAGTCCTCCTGCACTTTCTGGCACTGCTTGAGGCCCCAATCCGTCACGCCAATCATCAAGCAACTCTCAAACATAAACGCCATGCTGCCCTCGCCGACCTTGTTCGGCTTCAACTCCACGTTACTCGCCTTCTCGTGTGTCGCAGCATCGGGTCCGTGGCCAGACATGATATTATGCAACGACGCGCCAGCAGGTTGAAAGCCCCCACCTGTCTTCGCGTCGTACTGGCCGCCGATGAGACCCATGAACTCAGACATCGTGTTGCGGTGATACCATGGCGGGCGAAACGTATCCTCGGCGACCAGCCATCGTGGTGGGAAGATGACGAAATCAGCAACCGCTGTGCCTACATGTGCCGTCTGCGACGTGAGCACCGTGTAGATGGACGGATCAGGATGATCAAACGATACCGAGCCGATAGTGTTGAAGCGCCCGAGATCGTACTTGTATGGGTAATACAATCCATGCCAGGCCACAACATCAAACGGCGTCTGCGTCTGTTTTGCCGCATACAAGTGTCCCGCAAACTTGCCCAGCACGTACCACTCCGACTCGGTATCTTCGTCAAAGTCGGCGACAGGGGCCTGGAAGTCTCTCGCATTGGCGAGGCAATTGCTCCCAATGGGACCGAGTTCAGGCAGCTGGAAATGGCCCTCGTATAGCTCGAGGATGTAGCCGCGCACGGGGCCGTCGGGCAGCGTGACGCGGTACCGTATGCCGCGCGGGATGACACAGATTTCGTTGGGGCGCACGACGAGGCGGCCCAGCTCGGTTTGGATATCGAGGACGCCGTGTTGGGGCACGATGAGGAAGTCGCCGTCGGCCGAGTAGAATGCTTCGTTTGCTTCCATGTCTTTTCCGGCGGCGTAGATGAAGTAGCCCACGCCTGTCTTTGTGGTGGGGTCGCCGTTGCCGGCTACGAGATGCAGTGAGTGTACCCAGTCGACTGTCTCGTCGAGGTCGAAGGGGTCCCATCGTAGCTGGTTTGGGATGAAGTGTATCTTCTCCCATGGCTTGTTCTCTGGGTTTGTGTTGTAGGTCTTGGATTCACGGGGCTCGAAGTTGCTGTGCCCGCATGACGGTAGGACTCTGTAAAGCCATGTCTGTTGGTTCTCGTGCCGTGGCGCTGTGAAGGCGGTCCCAGAGAGCTTCTCTGCGTAAAGGCCGTACGGTGGCTTTTGTGGCGAGTTTGCGCCAATTGGAAGAGCACCTTCTACTGCTTCAGTTCTTTAGATTTATCAGTATATCGTTTTGATATTTTGAGGGCATGTACACACTCGTGGTAGGAGTTGAAACCATTCTGGTACCGATACTTCTCCTTGAAGGCAAACTGTGTCAATGGCATCGTGGCTTTTTCGTAGCTGGGTACAGAGCCTCAAGGCAGTAAAGTGTATATTCACGCGATCAAGCGCTTCCAGAGAATGGTATACCTGATTATATCAAGCGGTGCTGTTCGGAAATCGTTGGAAGGGATCGCCAAACTTCTTTTCACAAGCCCCAACTCGGCTACAGCTTTCTGCGCAGTGCGGCAATGTGCGGCTCGTCATTCCGCTGTCACACGCGTATGCAAGCACAGAGCGGAGGAATGTTGCATGATCTGGAACCGCCGAACAAACATGGTCGTCGGCTTACCCCACACGCGACTGGGTAATGGCGGAAGCGTTCCGTCTCCGCGTCCATCCCCACTTCCGTCACAAAGCGTCACTGCAGAGCGAGCAACGAATGCTGGGCGACAGCTCCTTCGTACGGAACCACCATTCCGAGAGTAGTGGGATTTTCAGAGGTTATTGAGACTGAAAGTCACACATTTTTGTGTTTTCGAACGACTCTCGTACTCGAATAGCAAACAGACAGTCAGTACGACCTTGGACTTCGACGGATCCCAAATTGTTGTATCGATTTTCAGTATTGCAGAAAGAGTCGGAGAAACCACAGTTCACATCATGGCCTCGTTACGATCTTGGTTTAGCATTCCTCGTGGATCACACTTCTCACTAGCGAATATACCCTTTGGCATCATCTCGACCGCGTCTTCCAATTCGCCGCGCGTAGCTGTAGCCATTGGAGAGTACGCACTCGATCTCGAAGCATTTGCAGCAAACAATGGCTTCTCAGCTCTATCGATCATCCAACCCCATCAGAAAGTCTTCTCCGAGCCGTCATTGAACGCATTTGCAGCATTGGGCCGGCCTATCCACTCTGTCGTAAGGAAGTACATCCAAAGCGTCTTCACAGTAGAGACACCGTACCCGGACGTTTTGAAGAACAACTCCACATTGCAAAAGCAAGTTCTCATCCCACTCAAAGATATCAAAGCCCATCTTCCGTTCAGAATAGGTGACTACACAGACTTTTTCGCTGGCTTGAACCATGCCTACAACTGCGGCGTCATTTTCAGAGGCCCACAGAATGCTCTGCAACCAAACTATAAACATCTCCCAGTCGGCTACCACGGAAGAGCGTCATCAGTAGTCCCATCAGGAACGCCGATACGGAGGCCAAACGGACAGATCCTGCTCAACCCTACTGCAGAGAAGAAGACACCCACGTTCTCGCCTTGCAAGAAGTTGGATATCGAACTGGAGCTCGGTGCTTTTGTATGTGGCTCAAATGAGCAAGGAGTACCAATCCCGATCGAAAAGGCAGAAGAGAATTTGTTTGGCGTGGTGCTTATGAACGACTGGTCCGCGCGAGATATCCAAGCCTGGGAGTACGTTCCTCTTGGGCCATTCAACGCGAAGAACTTTGGAACTACCATAAGTACATGGGTTGTGCTTGCGGATGCACTCGAGCCATTCAAAACCAAGGGTCTCGAGAATGATGCCGAGGTGCTTCCCTACCTCAAAGAGAAGAATGAGAAAACAGTGTACGACATCAACCTTGAAGTCGACGTTAAGAGTAAGCCTTCGGGTCATCTTTGATTCTTCTTTTGCTAATGAACGCCAGCCTCATCCGGCAACACAACAACAATTTCAAAAGTCAACGCACGGAACCTGCTTTGGTCGTTTCCCCAAATGCTTACACATCACACCATCACTGGATGTCCATTCCATCCAGGAGATCTACTCGGATCAGGCACCATCAGCGGCACCACTGCCGCGGAGTATGGTAGCTTCATCGAGCAGAGCCAAAATGGAAAAGAGCAAATATCACTAAGTGGAGGAGAGAAGCGAACGTTCTTAGAAGATGGTGATGAAATCACGATTCGGGGCGTCTGTGGTGCGGATGAGGAAGCTCTTGTTGGATTTGGGGAGTGTATTGGGCGGATTGAGCCTTCGTTGGGATTGAAATTTGATTGAGGTACCTAGGTATGTATTCGGGGTGGGCGCTCGTGGCTGGAATGCAAATCGCGACATAGTATCCGGATCACTGCTAGAGGCAGTTGTTCAATCCATAGCTTAGTCCGTTCTGCACTTCACTATCTGCTCCAGTGTGTTGAAACATTATTAAATTAGGATCACGGGCAATTTTACTTACAGCGTAAATTGGAAGTAGTTTACTGTCGGTATACACACGTAGGGTGGGCACACACACACGTTGTGTCGTCCAACGAGGCCCAACGTACCGCCTCGATCCGGTTTCGGTCCGACTCGCGGCCGAGCTCAGGTATACCTTCGTAGCACCCACGTTCATAAATCAAAAATACCAATACCAAGTCACCGGAAGAACCTCATTGTTGTTATTCACCCGTACGATCGTACAAGGCCTACCAACAATTACTGTCAGGAACGGCAACCCTGTATATCCTCACAATATTCTTAGCAAATTATTCCTTATACAAAACGTCTTTGAGTGTAGACAGGCTATCGTATACTACATAATCATTGCAATACTTGTGCTTCTTTCATCTATAGTGCAACAAATACGAACTCCTTCATGTACTGACCTCGGGAGCTACATGAGAGACGCATGTGTCTATCCAAATGCAGCTAGTGGATATGACCTCACTCCACACCTGGGCAGCGCAACTTCCCCGCACCACGCTACCATTTAGCCCCGAGAAGACACCATCTGCGGTCAGATTCCGCGAAGCCGCCGACAAACACCACTCATTGCGCACGATGCAAGGGTCCACTCTTCCACTTTGAGTAGTGGCCGAATGACGGCCCAGTCAGATGCAAGCTAAAATTGCTGAGGTGGACTCGGCGAGCACCGTTGTCGAAGCTAGAAACAATCCTGCGTCTGTGAAGGAGAAATGTTTTGCGGAAGGGCCGTAAGCGAAGGGCAGATCGCGCATCAGGTATAAGTGCACTTCCCTCCCATTCAAATTGTAGATGCAGGTCTAGATTCACATCATTGCTCATTTGTCTTTCGACATCATACCCTCGAGCGTAAGGCTTGCCTATAACCGTCATGACGATACCAATCTACATTGCCGGAGTGGCTGTCTTGGGCTTCTTTCTCTACAAGTTGCTCTACGGAACAGATACGCCACATATCAAAGGCCTCCCGGAAGTCCCTGGTCAGCCTCTGTTTGGAAGTCTGTTCGAACTCGGCACGAACCATGCGAAAGTAGCTCAAGGATGGGCGAAAAAGTACGGTCCTGTTTTCCAGGTGCGGATGGGAAATAAGGTAAGATTACTAACCCTCGAGACTGAAGAGGAAGTGTATTGACAACAGCCGTAGAGGATTGTCTTTGCGAACTCTTTCGACTCGGTGCGACATCTGTGGATCACAAACCAATCCGCATTGATCTCTCGACCGATGCTCCATACCTTCCACAAAGTCGTCTCCTCATCACAAGGTTTCACAATCGGTACTTCGCCATGGGACGAGTCCTGCAAGAACCGCCGCAAAGCCGCTGCGACTGCACTAAATCGACCAGCTGTGCAATCGTATATGCCCCTCATCGATCTCGAGTCCATGGTCTCTATCAGGGAGCTACTACACGACAGTAAGGGCGGCGAGATAGATCTCGACCCTCGGGCATACTGGCAGCGGTACGCACTCAACACAAGTTTGACACTGAATTACGGATACCGAATCGATGGAGATAAGAACGCACCACTACTAAAGGAGATCGTAGATGTTGAGCGAGGAGTGGGAAACTTCCGGTCTACAAGCAACAACTGGCAAGATTACGTTCCGTTATTGCGACTCTTTCCCAGCCAAAGCAATGAGGCGATCAAGTTCAGAGAGCGAAGAGATGTGTACATGGACCGACTACTCGACACACTACAAGAGAAGATTAAGAAGGGTACAGACAAGCCATGCATTACAGGAAACATCATCAAAGACCCAGAAGCAAAGCTGAACAGAGGTAAGCCCATTCTTTCTCCGTCTCACCATGCACACTCATACTAAACCACGACCACAGCCGAGCTCAAATCAATCTGCCTAACCATGGTCTCCGCCGGCCTCGACACCGTCCCGGGTAACCTCATCATGGGCATAGCCTACCTCGCCACGCCGGCGGGCCAAAAGATCCAAAAGCGCGCCCACGCTGAGATCCTCAAAGTCTACCCCAACAACGACGCCTGGGAGCGCTGCCTCCACGAAGAAAAAATCCCATACATCACCGCGCTCTACAAGGAAATACTGCGCTACTGGACTGTCATCCCCATCTGCCTCCCGCGCACGAGTATCAAGGACATTGAGTGGAAAGGCGTCATTATCCCCGCCGGAACTACTTTCTATATGAATGCCTATGCTGCAGATTACGATGACACGCACTTTTTTAATCCCGGCGAGTTCAATCCAGAGCGCTACCTCGACGTGCCCGACGGCGCGGGGACGCCGCATTACGGCTATGGCGCAGGCTCGCGTATGTGCGTGGGTAGTCATCTGGCGAACAGGGAGCTGTTCACTGCGTTTGTCAGGCTCATCAGCGCGTTTGAGTTCACGCCGCCTGTGGACCCGAAGGACGAGCCGGTTATGGACTGTCTGGACGCGAACAGCATTCCGACGAGTTTGACGATGGAGCCCAAGTATTTTAAGGTGGGGTTCAAGCCGAGGGATCGGAAGAAGTTGGATAGGTGGTTGAAGGAGAGCGAAGAGAGGACGAGGGAGTTGATGAGTGGGTTTTGATCGTGCTTTTGTTGGGTGCAGGTATCTTCATTTCATATCCTGTATATCCTCAAAGTACTTGCCACCTTATACTGCATGCCTCTTAGTACCGTGTCTTCCTCTAGGTTATGCTATGGAAGAGATGAGTTATGCCGCAAAGGCCTATGTCGCCGCCTAATGCCACACACTGTACGACCTAGCCAGATAGAGAACTGGCCAAAATCTTATCTAAGTCCAGACGACGAATGCGATGACCCTTGCGCAGAGCTGTGTGAAGATGCGGGCTCATGGGAGATGGTATTTGACTAGGTTGCATTAACAGATTTGTCATTTCACATGAGCGCATTTGAGAGCCTGAAGGTTGTAGAGTGGTAGCTAAAATTTGCTACTAGTCGATGCCATGAGCGGCGATCGAAGCCTATTGAGGCATGTTTGGGTATATTCCTGATCGAACAACCACATATGAATCCACCCAATGAAGAGCATTGGCAAGAAAAATGCCTCCAGGATGGGCTTCCAGGGCCCTTGCTAGACCTTTTCCACAAGCTCTTTCTCCGCCCGCTCCCTCTCCGCCCTCTCCTCGTCCGAACTAGTCGGCTCCTCAGCGCGAGGGGCCTTTTTGAACTTCTGGCGGTCTTCGGCGATAGTGACCTCGAGCTTGCGTTTGGCAAAGCTGCGACCGTTGTTGGCTTTGGCGAACTGCTCGGCAGACTCGAACTCGCGGAACCGGATGGTGCATATGCCGTCTTTCTCCCTGTCGAAGAGCGTGACGTTGGTGACGTCGCCGAACTTCTCGGCCTCGTCGCGCATATCCTCCTTGATCTCGAGATAGGCTTCGACGTCTTCATCCAGCTCCTCAAGGGTGAAGGCATGCTTGACGATGCAGACCTTGGCCCACTTGTTCTTCTTGGGCGCAAAAGCCTCCTTCACCTCTTCCTCGTTGTCGGACCACTCGGCTAGTTTACTGTCGCTAGATTAGACCCCGCTTTTACGTCGAAGGTGAGAGACTCACCGATTGAGATCAGCACGGTTGCGCTCAGAAGCCTTCTTGTCCTTGCGCGTGAGCTTCGAGACGATCTCATCTGCATCCTTGTTGCGCTTGTACGACATATCGGCTGGCTTGACGCGAATGGTACCATTGTTCTGCTCTTCAATGCGGAACCAGTAATCGTCTAGCATTTGCGTGGCTAGGTCGATGGAGGCTGCTTTGAAGTAGACGATCAATGCCTGGCCATTGAATTCGCCCGAATCGTCGGTGTACATCTTGATACGCTTATTGCCGTCGGCGCCCTGGTCAATGATGCCGTACTTGGAGAAGACGTCTTCGAGCTCGTCCTCGTTGGTGTCGTGGGGCAGGTTGGTGACAAAGATGGCGCGGTTCTCTTGAACCTTGGGCTTCTTGACGACCTGTGTGAACAGCCTGTTAGCGCCTGGAAGTCATGACCAGGGCGGGGTACATACCTCTGTGTCCTGAGCATTCTTGCGCTTCTTGCTAGTCTGGGGCTCGCTGACGGGGTCGATCGGAGAGGCAGAATCGCCCACGCGCACGCCGGTCTCGGCCAAGAAGTCCTCAAACTCTTGCTCCAAGGCTGCCGCATGATCCTTATCCATCGTGGGGATGGGTCCTGAGTGTCGGTGCGAAAGAGCTGTAAACTGGAAGGTATTAGACACTGTCGCGAAGACCTTCAAAATGCGCGTTCACGCAAAAACAAAGAGGCTGCTGTTGTTGGCTTCGCTGTTGGGGCTGTGGCGGTCGAAGTTGGAGTTCAGGTGTTGCTGTTGCGGCCAAAGTTGGAGCTTAAGTGGGGCGGCGGCGACGAGGTTTCTCCGGGGCCGGTCAGCTGCCTTGCGCGCTCAAGAAGCCCTTCGAGGGACCCTGGGGGTATTCACTGCGTTTCCGGGACCTTGCACGTGATGGTGGTGCTGTGCGAGCGTCTCCAGCGGTGGACATGCACACAAGTATCCAAAGTGCTTGCGCGTTCTTTCGAGGACGTGCGATGGCGCGGTAGCTTGTTGAAGGCCAGAGTGTCTCAGGGACCGCCGGGCGATGGCCTCAAGAGAGTTGCTCGAGGCTCGCTGTACAAGACATCGGTCGTTAGTCTTCTCTCGAAGGGCAAGCCTTCCGGTGACGCCATCTCGAGGGCGTGGATATCACCTACTCAGCGCTATGGCGAGATGTAGCGGACTCTGGAGTCGTATCGTAGAGGCGTGGATGGGCGGGTTGATGAGCGGACGTCAAGGCGTTGTTAGAGCAGAGGTGGAGTGATGCAAGCAGGCGCTCTGCAGCTTTCCCGAGTGTCTTGCTTGGCGGAAACAAGCATCAGCGGCCCGCATCGGCTTCGCACTTGCGGCACCATTGCCTTCCGAAGCAGGAACTCATACGCCTCAATACATCAAACAAGCACACCCGGTAGAGGCTTGCGTGTGGAATGGTGCAAATAGAAGTAAACATGCAGAGAAAGAAATATAACGATAATGCTTTCTCGTCTCTTTGTGACGCCAATACTATGCCGACAGTCGAGTCGGCAGCATGCCTCTCGGTATGTCACGAAAGCCTTCCCGGGAGATAAAAACACGCTATCCTATATGTCTACAGGTGACTTTTAGGATCCAGGACACTTTTTACATACGTAGATATAGTCGCCAAGCTCAGCCTTTTCACAACCCTCACGACTTCGACAAGCGTACGCGACTCAATTGGGACATACATTTACCTCGCAAGATCTCTTCATCAACACTGCTACCCTGTGGGTTGATGCACTTTGACATCTGAAACACATTGACCATGCCATCGCTTGACGCATTGGCTTCGCTGCTGGAGCATAGTACACGCAACTGCAAAGGACAATAAGCCACTGCCAGACTTTTGAAGTATATGCACTGAGTGAATGACCTTAATCGTGATGATTCAGATACATTTACTAAAATCGTCATGTGAAGACCTCAACGAGTCCCTCTCCAGGGCTCATTCGTTGATGCTGTTGGCCGACTTCAGCGGCCCAAAGCCTTGCAGCCGGCTTCAAAGTCTATCGCCTCGTCCACGCTCTGCATAGGACCACCCCACTTGACGACACCTCGCTCGTCGACACCATAAGCACCGCCAGTCTGCCATCGTTTCGCTCCTGCACCCACCTGCTGCCCCCACACGCCCTCATTCTTGCCAAGCATGACCTGATTGTATCCGTTGCGAGGGTTCAATAGATGACCCCAGTTGGACGTTCCAAGCCCCCACAACGCATAGAGGTCACGGCTCTCGTCGACCACCATGTCTACATTCCATGCTCCACCGACTTTCCGCAGCCACTCGTCTGTAGCTTGCTGTGTACAGTGGGAGACGGCGATGAAGTGGATCGAGGTATGGCGGTTCGCTAAGCTGCGCATGTGGATAAAGAGCTTCTCTGTGACTATGCACCCATCAGCTCATGTTCGCAGCACCGAGGTATTGTTGGGAAAGCTCACATGGACAGCCGCAATATCTCAAGAACAGGACCACGACTGGTCGGCTGTCCAGCGCGGGGAATTTGAGTTTCGGGTGCGATTGCGCCCTCTCGCCAATGATGGGTGGCTCGCGAACCGGAGTTTGCGGCGCCGGTGGAGCCTGCCACGAGGAGAACGCCTTCGGCGGCCATTGCATGTTTGCAAAGGGGTTGGCGAAGCCGCTATCTCCACCTCCTTCTTGTGCGCCTCTCGCATTTCCACCGGCGAAGGGGTTATCTTTGGGTAACGAGAGGTTGCCCAGCCCAGCCTTCTGCAATGCAATCTTGGTGCCTATCTTGTTCAGGAAAGACATGGCGATTTCGGCGACGTGGTGGTATACGAGGTTGTTGCTTGAGAGTTGGTGTGATTTGGTGGTGCAGGGTGTGGTTGTACGCAATCAAACGAACGAGATAACGAGTCACAATGGAAGGGCTGAGGAAGCGAACGCTGGGGCGAGCTGACAAGTGTTCGGATGTGGCGACATGATTTCGCTTTTCTAGCAACGAGGCGTCGCGATCCTGCAGCTGAAACGGCGCAAGTCGCACGGACTTGGAGCTGAGGTCTGGAAGGATGGTCGGATAAACTTGCCGTCGAAGTCACAAGATCACGTGAGTACAGTTCGTGGGGAAGGGCATGGAGCTACCAGCGTCACCACCTGCATCAACCAGCATCGTGCATGCCGTTTGAAACAGTCACTGCGCAATCACTGGTTTTGACGCAAAGGAACACGCTCCATTATGCCATAAGAATGCGTACTAATAGCGCATGTCGGGTATCTCATAAAATAAAGCTTCCAAAGTTTCCACGACTACAACATGCACTGTTGCCTGCGTGCGAAGTTGCTTCCCGGCCAGAATCTAGGCTACCTCTTGCAGGCAAGTATCGTTTGGCACTCGAACACAGTCTTTCGCTTGAGGCATTCTTCCATGATGCTTGCATCTTCCCAAAACCATTTCACCTCGCCTGGAACATCGTCCACGAAGCTGCCCCATATATCTCGCCACAGAGATCTTCCAATCATGGTCGAAAGCTCCTCATCGACATCTTTTGAAGAGGTATCAAAAGCGCAGGGCAAGTTGACATTGGAGTCACTGTCCAAGGACGACAAGTCAAAGCCAGCATCTGTCAACCAGCTGGGGACTAATAAGCAGGGCTTGGAGCAGCGGAACAGTTTCTCTAGATTGATCGAGAGTCTGTCATCAATCCACATGCGCAGGAGCGGGCCAGCAGTTTGGCGTACAGGTGCCGCATTCATGACCCTAATTTCCAGTAAACCCCCGGGAGCAAGTAGCTTGTAGCATTCGCGGAATAGTTCGGGTAGCTTGGAAGACGGGACTAACGACGGTAGTGTTGAAGCTCTAATATGAGAAAAGTAATTCTCTGGGTACGGCAAGGGGACTGCACCACAGTCGCGAACCGTTAGGTAGGACACGTTAGTAGGGAGCGTAATTGGCCGTTGGTCCTTATTCGTAAGAAAGTGGACTGTTTGGTTCGGATGCATCGCAGACATCTGAAACACTTCCGCTAATGGATTGTTAGACAAGCACGACATGGTAACTCAAGAGCACAGCACCGACTTACAGAGATTGCCGTACAGTTCCAGGATCTTACCAGTAGCACACATCGGTGTCGGGACGACCCGAGGATACTGCATCTGGAGACCAGTCAAAAGCCAGAGTTGCTTCTCAAGCGCTAGCTACGCCAGTATTAGCCAATGTCTCAACTTTCATCGACCATAGCACTGACCTCTTCGTCGACCTCTTCGCCTTCTTCCCACTCTTCTTTGAGTCGGTCGAGAACAACACGCGGACCGGCACTCTCCATTCGACGAATAAAACGTTGAAAGCGGGTTAGCTCAAGAGTGCTACTGTGAGCGACAGCAACCTTACTCGCCACCGGTTTTGGTACGACTTGCATCTCTTGTGGAACGCCCCGTGGTGTAAGACATGCCCATTGTGATAACGGTGGGCAAACTACTGTATCTGAGCGGATGGGCTCATACGAATCTTCCATGGTCGTGTCATCTTCGATGGCGTCGTGCAGCTTAAGAGCTTCGAAACTTAGCGCACCCTCAATTACAACTGGACACGGCTGTCTGGACGTTGTTAGCCTAGCACTAGTAGACGTGGAGTTTTATCATGCCTCTTCACTTGTGCTGGCCAGTAAGGACTTGGTTTTACAATGAGATCATCGCGTTCGGTTGTCATCGAGTTCGTCTTCCCTTTGCTTTTATTTGAAAAGTTGGAGAACTTTTGTTGGCGCTGGCTCTCTTCTTCGATGGTCTCCACTTTGATCGGCGTCTGCACCTCCCAACGACGTTCTTCTGCGACATATGTCAGCTATTTTGCTTTGACCCGGGAGCTCTGAACCGCTTACGCGAGAACCGCGCTTCTGTCGAAGTTGTGCGCCGAGATGAGTTATCTCCCTCCAACTCCGGCACATCATGAATTGCTAAGTCGAATCGTGCTCCTGAAGGCAGTTTAGGCGAAAGTGTCGTCGCGTATGTCCACGGTGGTTGCAGTGTGGGGTCTTTGAGGGAAGGCTGAAGTTTCAAGTCCAACTTTTTGGGCAAGGAACGGGCCACCTTTGGCGAATTATTACTGCGCTTTGACGAAGGTCGAATGATATTTGAATGCAGGACTTTCGCCTTCTTGAGTCCAGACGTCCACCAAAGTTCTCGATCGGCCGATATGGAGCTCCTGGAACTTGTCGTTGTTTTGAGAGAACCGGCAATACTCGACTGTTCTCTGGCTTTACGTTCTCTTCTCTCCCCTACTTTTTCCACATTTGGGTCGCTCCATGAGAGGTCGGCAGTGAACATAGTCGCTTAATGTCGATCGAATAAGTGGAGCCAGAATTAACGAAAAGATACTCGAAGCCGACGCAAAGCTGGTGAAGGTCTAGAAAAGTACCATGAGAACGCATATCGGAGACGGTCAGATAATCATCAGGGATCTGGGGAGATAATGTCGCAGCCGCTAGGCCTGCACAACGGCTCCTGTTCCCGCAGGATCTGAGTAACGCCGTCGTACAATCCCGGCCCTGGTCTGCTAGCTCAGCAGGAGAAAGTAACGAAGACTCCCAAAACTAGGTTCGCGGACAGCATTACGCCACTGTCGTGCCAGCGTGTGGAGCGCCTGAGCCAGCGAACGCCCCGTGAGGACACCCAATGTCTCCTCATTGCACGGGGGAAGATTGTTCCGCACGTGGGATACCCGAGCAGGACATCTCAATTGACATCAACCTGCCCGAAAAAGTGACGCCTGAGTCGTACCACGAAGCACAAGGCTCTAGCTCGCCAACCCTCGACACGGTTCATATTTCTGTGGCTGGCTTCTTCGCAACGATAAGTCGATCATGACGAGGCACAGTGCGGTTAGGTGCTGCGATGAGCGCCCGGCTTGAGACCGTTAACCGACCCAACAGCGCCTCCAAGCCATCCACCTGCATGTTGGAAAGCAGTTGCCATCGGCGGCCCAGTTCCTTCAAGTCATCGTGGGCGCGCGAAGGCCGGCAGAACCGCACAAGGTATAGGCCACACGCAAGGTTATCCTGTGGTCAGGACTGCGGTCAGGGATTGACGATTGCCCTGTTTGTCGTTTCGTTAAATGCAAAGGCGTCCAAAGGGTGATTGAAACTCGCACCAGTCATGATCAGCGGCGCGAGTGATCCTGCGTATGACTAGCTGCATACGCCCCGACCTCGCTTCCGCAAGCCATCGTGGCACGGCCTAGACCTCCCGTCCCAGTCGATGTCAAGTGCAACCCGCAGATTCAACTGCACGACAACGCCATTCCGTTGTGGAAATGGATGGTCGTACGCTTGTTCGCCATCTCCGGCATCCATTCTGTCATTGTTGGCTGACAGCTTCTAGGGCGTTTTTCATCCGGCCATTCCTTCCCTGGTTGCGATGGCTTTGTACCTGCAGCTTGTTCATCGAGAGTTTCGGCGTTTTCAAACTTTTTCTACGAAGTCAATCTTCTCGAGAGTAGCTCGCTCACCTACCGTTTTTCCATGCATCACTTCTATTCTCCCACACTCATTTCTTGAGCTCTCACATCACTACCCTTCGAGCCTGAACGTTTACGGTCCCACTGACGTTCGGCAATCTAATGTTTGCTTCCCAGAACAGCATCGGAACACTCACATAACATCGGGCGCACCATCCCATTCCGTTCTACATACCTATCTAGACACTCAAAAGGGCGTTGACATTATTCTCCATCATCATTGTGTTGCTCAGCAAGTCCACCATGGAGAGCCTTCGCACCTCAGTCAAGGCCTTGAATGTCTACATAGGATCATCGACGTTCGGACGTATTTTTCGTCTTGAAGGCTGTGGACATGTGAGTGCAATAAATCGCAGCTATCTCGAGACATCTACTGAGACCGTTTAACAGGATTTAGAGATTCGAAATACAAGGTTCACAACTGAACTGCGCGCTGGTTTAACAACCTTCTTCACCATGTCATATATCATCGCCGTTAATGTGAGCAAGCTCGTGCAAGAGAAATACACCCTACTAAAGCCTGCAGGCTTCAATTCTTGCCGACACTGGTGGCAGCTGTGTGTGTAATAGCTCTGATGTTAACGATCGCTTCTGCATAAAGAACGCAGAGTACGCTCAGTGCAAGCAGGGTATGCTATCAAAACCTAATCCGGGATCTCTAACTGACATCGAATCAGACCTCAATCGCTCCTTAGTCACAGCTACCGCGGCTGTTGCAGCCTTCTCCTCGTTTCTCTTCGGCTTCCTCACGAACATGCCTGTAGCTCTGGCACCGGGCATGGGACTAAACGCCTACTTCGCGTATCAAATTGTAGGATTCAATGGAGATGGTATAATCTCGTACAAAATGGCCCTTACAGCAGTGTTCATTGAAGGTTTCATCTTCATGTTCCTGTCACTGATTGGAATGCGACAATGGCTTGTCAAAGTCATTCCTGTCTCACTGAAGGTCGCTGCTGCATGTGGCATAGGACTCTTCCTTGCACTGATTGGGCTGAGCGGCACGTCTGGTATCGGTGCCGTTAGTGGAGCACGATCAACCGTTCTTCAAGTTGCTGGCTGTCCACCAGAGTATTTCCAGGACGGCATGTGCGTGAGCCACAAGATGACTTCGCATACTGTAAGCTGAAGTCTCTTTGGGTCTAAAAGTTGTCATGCTAACAGAAGGATGCAGATGTGGCTCGGCATAATGGCTGGTGGGATTCTTACTGCGTACCTAATGGCGTATAAAGTCAAGAGTGCAATGATTGTAGGCATTCTCTTGGTGTCAATTATCTCTTGGCCGTGAGTTCATTACCTGTAGGACGCAGTACGACAGACTAACACTCTTTTAGACGAGGGACCACTGTCACCTATTTCCCATACACTGAGCTTGGGAACAACAAGTTTGCTTTCTTTAAGAAAGTAGTCGGATTTCATCCGATCAATCATACCCTCAACGTCCTGGACTGGAACATTACTCAGCAGCCTGGAAACTTCGCCATGGCTCTTTTCACATTCCTGTACGTTGACATAATCGACTGCACCGCTACGCTATACAGCATGGCTCGTTTTTCTGGGGTAGTCGATCCCGAGACTGGAGACTTCCCCCGCTCAACGCTTGCGTATGTAACGGACGCTTTCTGCATCTCAATGGGTGCTCTTCTCGGTACTTCGCCAGTGACAGCATGTAAGTATAATCCGCCATACACATCAATACACCTTCTAATATACACGCCATTCAGTCATCGAGTCGGGTGCTGGCATCGCAGAAGGCGGCAAAACTGGTCTGACGGCCATGACTTGCGGCATCTGTTTCCTCATCTCCATGTTCTTTGCTCCCATCTTCGCTTCCATTCCACCTTGGGCTACTGGGTGCACCCTTGTTCTTGTAAGTCTCTCCCGCCCTTCATGCTACCCGTACTAAGTCAATTAGGTCGGCTGCCTTATGATGCGCCAGATCACGACCATCAACTGGAGCTACATCGGCGACGCCATACCTGCCTTTGTGACAGTGATGTTCATTCCCTTCGGGTACAGCGCTGCATATGGCTTGATCGCCGGTCTTATGGTCTACACAGCACTAAATGGCATGATCTACCTCACCAAACTGGTTTCTGGTGGTCGCATAGTGCCCGATGATGAAGACCGCCGCGAGTATTGGACTAGTGAGTACCAGCATCCTTCTTAGTGACCAAAGCGCTAACTTTTGAATCAGTCACTCCACACGGCAAGCTGCCCTGGTTCTTCACCGCCAGCCAGGCACTTGCAGACCATGTCCGCGGGCGTCGTAATGGGAACAGGGAGGATTCTGCATCAATCAGGGAAGACGGATGGGACTACCAGGATCGATTGGGAAGCAAGGGATCGACTCATGATGCGGAGCTTGAAAGGGTGATTGTGCAAGCTATGCCAAGGGACCCGGACCACGAGAAAGTATTGAGAAAGACGTGAGGAGCGAACTGGCAATGAATCTAGGGTTTCAACGGAGTATCGTTCTGTAATGCGCCTATATATACGTAGGTATCTGAGACCTTGTGTCACGCGTGTCACGTAAGATTCCCCATAACTCATAGCCGCTCTACGCGCAGCCGTTGATCTCTAAGACTGGCTCTGTTGTTAATCTTTGCCTCCGGGTTGGTAACCGGCATCCGTGCCGCTATCTCGTTGACTAGTCTTCGCTGGACCGTTTCTCCCTCACATAATACGTACCAAGGGATCGGGTTTTCGTGAGGGCACAGTGCTGTCCGTTCGTGTGCATTGACACCTGCTAAAAACCACCTGCAAGAGATGATTCGTCTGCATTATGCATGCGTCCCGTCTCTTGCACATCATTGCTAAGATCGGGTTTCTGCGAGTAAGCATCCCTGTTCAGTCTTTAACGTTAGCGTCGCTTTACCTTTTCACAAAAGTCGTGATGATAGACAACAACTGATCAACAGATCACCCCGCCATCAACCTGAAACACCGAGCCAGTGTGTAGCTGCTATCGGTCGAAAACAAAAACTATATCGCTTTGGCTACTTCGTCGGCATTTCCACGATGGCCCAGGATGGCTTCGTGGGGGAGGTTCGGAGCCGACTTCGGAAGGAAGGTGCTTCCAAGGTTCTCGAGTCCATGCATCAGGGGTGTGTCCGCGAAGCCGCCGAGGAGCGGTTACCTAGGTAGTATTGCCAATGGACTCTGTGCCGAGAACACGGCCAGAGCTTTGGAAAACAACAATCTCGCGAAGAAGAATATTTGGCAAAAGAAGGTGCGGAAAGGAACGGGCCGGTGCTGGCATCCGAACTTTTGAGGTCCACCTGCAGCCTCCAACAAATCGAAAGAAAGGAAAAACATTGGAGCGCGAGGAAGCATTAACGACGCGATCATAGAGTATGGGTTCACGCATTAATCCCACGTCTTCTTCGTCTCTTCGCTTCAGAAAGCGCTTTCAGGGAGCATTTAGCCTCGGCTTAGCACAATGATAAGGCTGCTCTGGTCGGTACCAGTGTAAGCCACGTCATTTCTTTCGATAGTCATGACACCAAAACACACTTTGTGGCTGCATTGTTAAACACCGAGCGACGCAACTTCTTGACATCGCTCCGGTGGTCTTAGAGAGTCGCGGTGCCTTGAGGCTGGCTGGAAGGCGCGCGGATGACCGCGTCTCTCAAATCCCCTGAAAACAGCGAACTAACTGATCTGTATTAAATGGGAGTTTCTTCCTAAATATTTGGGGTAGTTGTGGATTGGTATTCCTATTACGCTCCTTTTGGTTCCATTTTGCGTTCGATTGGCATGCATTTAGTCGTTTTGTTGGCCGCCGCTTTGGCGCATTACATCCTCGCCTTAGAAATTACCGGTAGAAGTCTCTACAACTTCGCGCTGTGGTCGTAACTTTGGGCTTACATGCAAAGGCAGTAGATACGGCAATTGTTGTAGTCTATACAGCTTTTGCGGTAGCAGTGATGCGTACTGCTTAGCAAAGAACGATTGTCAACAAGGGTTCAGCGACTGCAAAGGTAACATCAATCCCAACTGCTTACTACTAGGTTCTGCAATGATTCGTGTCCCAGCACACAAAGTACGCCAAATACTGTCTATCCTCTTGTCCCTATTAGCTTCTGTCAATGTCTTAACGATTTTGTGAAGATATACAGGCTCTCATAAGCCTAGATGGTGGGACACAAACTCTTGCAGCACCTGCAGGTGGTGTTACTCAGTCTTGCTGCAAACTTGGAATAAGGCTCGACATCGCCGCCTGTTATAGTCTCTCCTTCGACTCTCTCACCACTATTTCTACGCGGATCGCATCTTCGCTTGCACCATCGTCCACACTCAAAATTTCGACGAATGCACGTTGGAAACGGCTGTACGATGCCTCACCAAAGGACATGACTTGCCTCAAGCTCGTCTTCAAGCTCGTCCATGTCAGGCCCGTTGATGGTAAGCAGCTCGGCAAACCTCATCTCAACCACTATGCTCCCGAGTCCATCCACGATCAGGCCAGCTCCCTTGTACACAACAAGTACTGTTAGCTCGGCTTCTCCAGATGTCAGCAGTTCATCGGAAATCATTTCAAGTTCGTCGCTCTCCGGTCAACCAGTATCAAGCTCTTCGCCAACTTCAGTGTCACCATCCGCGTAGGCCAGCCCTACTTGCGCCGTCGTCATTCTGCCTAAGAATGGACAGTTCGTCAACGGCATGACACCCTGGCAGGTGCACATCAGCAAATCTGCAGATAGCCACGGTCAATTCGCAGGACAAGGTCGTGTCGGGTCTGGTTCATACGAATTGCGATCGTCTGACAGCGACCGCGTGCTGAGCCAAACTGTTTAGATTCCTGCTGGTTCAGTGTTCGAGTGTACTGCTTATGGTAGAGCGGTCAACAGTCGATTTCTCACGATGTTTAGCATCACTGTTGGAGGTAAAGATTGTGGCGGACTTAATTTGATAGGCTCAACCCCGCCATGGGACGGGGTTTCTGCTCCTTCATCATTACAGAAACGCTTAGGAATAGATCACTTCCACCTAGCCACAATCAAGTCCAGTTTCGCACCCGGTGTCCTCCTTACTTCCTCTAGGGTGAAGTTCGAGTCTGCGGTGTTCAACAAGGCCTTCCAATCATCCTCGTCACGCTCCTGGGAGTTGGACGTAGCCAGCATGGTAATGTCCGAGTCCCTGTTTGTGTCAATGGCACTCACACAAGCAGTGACTACAGCACTTACCTGTTCCACTTCTCCGCACGGAGAGGCAGTGTGCAAGGCGCCTCGAGGCATCTCTCGCTGAACAAAAGACGAGCACCTGGCTTCAGAGCGGGGATCAGAGCCTGGAGGATCTTGACACAGTATTTATCGGACCAGTCGTGGAGGATCCATCGAAAGTAGTAGATATCTGCGTCCTTGACTGGCTGCTCTTCGAAGAAGTCATGAGCCTGGAACGTCACACGGTGGGATAGTTCGGCAGGTGATTTGGTCTTTGCGTCTTCAACAACCTTTGGAAGGTCCTGCACCACGAATTGTAGGCCGGGAAATTCCTTTGCAAGAGCGATGCACACAAGGCCGTGCGACCCACCAACATCCACCACAGTGGCCTTGCCCAGAGAGGCCCAGTCGTAGGCCTTGACGGCGTGGGAGGGTTCCAGGCCTGGGAACGTTTGAAGAAAGCTCATGGCGTCTTTGAAGCGGCTCATGCGTTCAGGGTGGTCCTCAAAGAAATCGAACATGGTCTTGTCTGTATTGTTGGCGAGTTGGAAACCCTGATTACACTACACGTCAGTCAGTGCTTCACACAATTTGGGAGTGCTGCTGACCGCATGATTTGGCTCCTCAGAGTCTGGCCACTTCGCAACCGCATCAACCATCTACCATAGTAAGCATCTACCCTGGTGAGATATATGGCTGGACTTACACGCATCTTGGCAGGTCCAACTTCATACATTCCCATGGAGGCCCACGTTCCGAGAATAGGCATGACAGCAAGCGCTTTGGTTGCAGCAGTATGCTTAATATGACCCGGCTGAGTCTCGCGGAAGAAGTGATCTGTTATGCCATGTCTCAACAGGCGCGTAAGCTTCTTCTCTGGGACACCGGCCTTCTCGGCAAGCTCCTTAAAGGTAGTGCCTGTCTCGAGGGGGACAAGGTTCTGAATATTGTATTTGAGAATGGTCTTCAGGCCGACAGATGTGGCAAACTGATCAAGTCAACACACAACCTAGCCACAGCATGATCACTCATGACATACCGACTTGGCGACTACGGTTTGAATTGGCCCCTGGTTGAGCCACCATAGCTCGTCCAAGGCTGCTGACAAGGCCTCTTGAGCTTCTGCAACGTCCGGAGGAAATGGATACATCAATGGGGCATCCTCGTCAAATGAAGGCGGGGGCACCTGGCTCTCTGTGAAGAACTTGTCGAGCTTGGATGTCTGTGTCTCAATCTCCTTGGCAAGAACGACAATGCGGTTGGTCGACGCCATAGTTGCAATATAACGGAGCCGATGTTACGTGGTCGACGTTTTTGGACGACCTGAGGGTTGAGCTTTGTTGAAACTAGAATGGGCTTGCAAAGTGTGGTATCTGTACTCTTCAGACAATAGCTAAATAAATGTGTGTCTCGCCAGCTTATATATTACAGCGGCACAGCTGTGTTGGCTGACAACATTGTTCAGGCAACCCGTCAACTAACCCTCACGCGGCATAGCGTAGGATGCATCTTATACCCCGCTGCTTCTCACCGGGGCCGGCCCGGATTACTTCGGAAACATCAGTTACTTTGTCTATCGCGATCCAGGAAGGTGAGTGATAATGGGAGTCTTCCCACTTGACAAACTACAGCACACAACGTGCTTTCAGGTGGACATACCCTTATGTTCCACCGTAATAATCCGTCTTCGGCCCCAAACAATGTGTATCATATATCCTCCAACCTCACATGATGTTGGAACCGCCAAAATCGCCATAAGTGCCCACGGGCTCCGTAGGGGTTCAGCTACAACACTGTCCTCTAGTCCGGTAGGTAGGCAGAAAGTTATTCGATTTTGTCACGGTCGACAGCCTCCTCACTGCTGCTCTCTTCTCTTTCTCTTGGATACCTGTTTGCTTCTCCAGGTAGTTCTGGAAAGTATTCGCCATGATACTACGTGGCTTTAGTCATCTCTAGTCCCAAGTTCTACTTGCACCGTAGAAACCTGGTCCGTTCTCAATCAATCATTGTGGATTTACCGTCAAGCGGCTCTCCAGATGTTCGACCATTTCGGCGATCTATGTTTCTACCTCTTCGCGCTTCTGTACATCGAAAGCCTTCCAGATCACAGACACGCCGGCGTCCGTTAGGGTTTTCGCAAAATGTTACACTGCATCGCCATCCATATCGGCTAGAGAGAATAGCGGACCGCTCTCTTAGTAAGTCGTGAAAGCTAGAGAAAAACTTAGCTTGATAGTTACATGTATATATGTAGAAGGTATTCTAAATTCTTACGAGTCTCTGTAGATATACAGAATAGTGTATCTCAATTTCAGGCTTTCGCGACTTACCGAGAGCCGTTGTTCTATACTGTCTCCTGCTATGTTCGGAGCCAGACGGACAGCTGCAATACTTGAGGTAAATACCTAGGTATGCGATCAGGGCAACTCGAATGGCTCAACCTCTTCCGCAAGGAGGCACTCATCCACCAGATGACCTCGAGAGGCACAGGGTGGCGTCATGTAGCCAAGTATTTGCAAGACGTAACCAATACCTACTAAAATGACAGACTATCGGGTTGAAAAGCCTCTCGGTTCCTGGGCCGCCTCCGGCGCCAGTTGGATGTCGTGTTCTGTCCAATGTAGTATAAGGTAATGCGGTACCCCCAATGATGCACTATCTAAAACGATCGACGTAATCTGTCTTGGTCGATAGTTTGGATTGCTTTGAGACATTATACATCCACAAATGTCACAGCAAATGGTCGACATTTCCTCGGCTGAAATGTTACAGTTGGTACCAAGTCGGCCTACGTGGTACATATGCCATCCGAGGCGCCGAGTACTTTTCGAGAGTTCTTACTGACCCTTCTCGTTTGGCTTTCAGTTTTTCTTCTTCATGATGGTAGAACTTGAACCATGAAATGATTCCCAGCCTGGGAAGACGTCCTGCTAGGTGTCTTCCATAAATTTGTGAACCAAAAGGCGTGAGTTGCGTTAGTTTCTTTGAGTATGCTTGAAACAAGCCGACGTGTTATTGTCCCAGGACGATTGCGGAATGAAAACGTCGTTCGAGGTACTGGTAAAGAAAGCCTCAACCTCAAGGCACGCTCAGTTGAAACAATAACTAATGAAATAATCAATGTCGACCAACACTCGAGGGGCCGATTGGACAGTTCAAAGAACACCAGATGACTCCACAATGGCTCATCGCGTTTGGATCCGATTGCGTGGTGTCTGGTGAAAGAGCTTGGTAGTTTTAGCATTTTCCGGTTGCAGTGTGAGTCGAAGTGAGCAAGTGCGCTAGCAATCGCTTCACTGCCTCACAAACGATGGGTTGGCGCGCGACGCAGATCTCCAGGCTCATAAACTTCTTTCCTCGCCAGTTGCAGTTACTCACACGCAGAAACTAAAACCTTCCAAAACTCGCAATCTTAACTGCATCAGTACCACCTGCAACTCCAAACCTCGGCATCTTCCCCATTTGCCTAGCGCCCCAGAATGCCGGCTACACGCATCACTGTTGCGCTCAACGCAAACCAGTCGAGCAAGGCACCACTTCTGATTCCCGCAATCGCTTCCGATGGTCCCGAAGGTATCACTCGTATTCGAAACCTTATTTTCAAGACGACGCAGTCCAAGCTCCGACTGAAGAAACCGACGCGGGTTTTCGTTAGAAAGACTGGCCAAGAACTGCTCAGTGATGAGGACTGGAAGAACAATATCAAGGACGATGTTGTGCTTCTCATCTCTGCCGGAGAAGATTTTGTTGGAGTAACGCGCGAATCTAGCGCAAATCGTAAGTTGTCCCAAGTCGTTTGAGCACATTTGCGCTCTTTCCTGCATATGCCAAGACATCATCGCTAACATTTGATATAGTAAACGCCAACCCTGCCTGCCCTGTTGAACTCCTCGTATCCAAGGCAGCCGTTGAGTCACTTTCTGTCACTCAGCTATCAACCACTGCGCATACACTTTCGGGGATCATACACGCGGTCGGTCAACCAGACTTACACCCAGGCACCAAATTTCCCATCGGAGCAGTGTTCGCTTCTGAAGGATGGATCCATCCTCATTTGATCGGCGGCGATATCGGATGCGGGATGGCCTGGTATAAAACTACACTTCCACGAAGTCAGGTTGACGGTGACAAAGGCAAGAAAGTAGCGGAAAAGCTGCGTGGTCTTGAAGGACCTTGGCAAACGCAAGCACATAGAGAAGCATGGCTTCAAGAGATGGACCGTAGTTGCTCAGCAGGTGAAGAGTGGGACAAGTCCCTGGGAACTATTGGGGCCGGGAACCACTTCGCCGAGATCCAGGTGGTTGAAGAGTCGTCTCTCAACAAGGACGACAAGCTTAACCTTCAGGAAAACGATGTCGTTCTACTAGTGCACTCTGGTTCTCGAGGGTACGGCGGCAGCGTTCTCAAGAAGTATACCACCGAGTCGAATACCAGCTTCGAGGAGAGCAGTCCAGAAGCAGCCGCTTACATGGAGGAGCACGACAAGGCCTGTTTGTGGGCGAAAGCCAACCGGGATCTGATCGCTCTGCGCTTCTTAGCATGTCTGGAGCCTGGGAATGAAGCCTGGGAGCTGGGTTCTTCAACCTCTGAACATGACGAGGTTGACGCCACAGCTATTGCCCACGTTCGAACGAAGCTTCAAGAGCGGAAAGTTGTCGACATATGGCACAACAACGTCGAGCGTGTGAAGTGGCCTCCCGCGCCGCCTGCCTCAACTTCCGATTTGGCAATTGCGGCCAGCAATCTGAGTCTTGAAGAAGATACGTCTCAACAGAAGTATGCTTGGATCCACCGAAAAGGTGCTGCACCGACCTACAATCCACAGACTGGGCGACCACTTAATTTCCTACCACTCCCAGGCTCACGGGGCACACCAACACTCATTCTCACGCCGAAGTTTTCGGAGGCGACCTCATGGGGTCTCAAGAACGGGCTGTCACTTGCTCATGGTGCTGGGCGAGCGATGTCCCGTGCTAAAGCCCTGTCCGCCCTGTCCTCGAAATACAAGGGGCAGAACCTTTTGGAACCAAGAGCAGGAGATCACGAAGGTACCTGGGTTATTTGTGATGAGAAAGATCTGGTGCGGGAAGAGGCCCCCGAGGCGTACAAAGATGTGGAGGCGGTGGGTCAAGATTTGGTGGATGCTGGCGCGGCTGAGGTTGTTGGATGGTGCCGAGCGAGAGTGAGCTACAAGGTGCGAAATGAGGCACGTTGATGGTCTGCATGGCATGCTGTACAAATCCTTCTGTACGGCACTGCGTAACGTCAGGCCCGTTTGCCAATGTCAGCCTCGTTGATCGTAATCACCGTGGGTGTTGATCCGACTTGGCCGAGGCGAGGAACTTCGACGCCGCAGCCCTTCGCGTGTGCGGCGGGACGCTCTAAGGTATTTCCACTGGGCCACATCAGCGACGCCGCGCGGTAAGTTAGCGCTGCCTTCAAATTTCAAGTATACATTCTCTATTAATTACTTCTCTCGATGCAGTCGGTAATCAGTGACATTTCATCCCCGGTATGAGTATATTGCTCTGCATCAGCTAGATGCGCATACCCCTGTCTCTCATCACTCTTGCGCGTCATCGCTCATTACAGTAAAAAGATTCACATTTCCCGCACTCGTCTCTCTCACCGATCCTCCAATATCCAGCTCCACCATTCGCTATTCTTGGACGCCGCTCGGCACGCGATCAGCCGGCGCCTCAGGGACAGCGCCAGGACAGCGCCAGGACAGCGCCAGAACAGCGCCAGGAACACTCGTTCGACGTGTTGCGACACCCGGCATCGGGCACGAACATGTCTGGTCTATTTGTGTGGTCGATGAGCGACCCGAAGCGTTTGGCCCATGTTTACAAAGGGCAACCCTTTGGTTGCCGCCTCGTTTTGGGGGTAAATTTGGATCTTGGGTGGGCGTTAGCACGTGCATTAGTCGAAGCTTGGTATGTTGGCCAGAAGGACCCCTGTGGAGTTGCAGAAGTGCCAGAACAAGCCCATCGCCTCCTGTCACATACATGTCGGATCGCGACGGTCCTCGTGGACAGCGAGAGTTCACCCAAGGTCGTCGCCATGAACTTGCTGTGGACGTGTCCGCCAAATGTCTGCCCGCATGCAGCATGTATTCGCCGAGCGGGTCTTAGCACAGTGACCGCCAGGCCGCGTTCCTGGGGCCGCGGGGAGGATCGATTGGACGCCGATCTGCCCCAATATCTAGGCGTTTCAAAACGGGCACCCGTGCGCGAAAGCTTAGCCTAAGACACCGCAAACAAAACTGCGACATGGTTGTGGCCTTTCCCGTCAATCTGAATGCAATCAATTCGGCTGCCGACGTGTGCAGGTGAAGAATGCAGGCCAATCGCATGCAGGCAATTCACTGGATACCTCGACCAGAGTGGATAGCCCTTGGCCGCCATGGGCTCAGCTGGATGGCCTAGTGTTCGTGGCTGTTGGCGTGGTGGAGGATAGACTTCGTGTTACCGAGGGCCAGCCTCCCCGTGCGTCTCTGCGGCTGCGCCTCTGTATATATGTATGTAGGCGCCCGCTGGCGGACACCATTTTATCTCAGTGCTAAATCTCTATCCCACTAATTCACCTGTCACCGTTTCCGTCGTTCCTGCATTCCTATCTGACTGTTTGCTGTCACCAAAGTAAGTGAAGTCTATTTCTTCAGTTCGCGTTCCTCGACTACAGACCACATGTGACGTCGGTCGTTGTCTGTTTGCGGACGTCGCACAGGAGCATTCGCAATTGCCGTACCTGAGCGTTGGACAATTTCCCATATATAACATCTGCGACCCTTCTTTGACTCCACAACTCAATTCTTTGTTACTCGACTCCACAAAGCTTTCTCGATCTGAGATCTTGAATCATCTTCAAAGCTACAATCGTCTAACAAAGTTCCCTCAGAAGCCGTCGACATCAGTCAATCACAAATCCGACCAGTACTATCATAATGCGTACCTCAGTCCTCTCCCTCCTCGCTGCGGCGTCCATCGTCAGCGCACAGTCCTCTGTCATCACCCCAGCGCCCAAGGTCACTGGCAACCCAGCTGGTGCTAGCTACGTCGCTACCCTCCCCGTCAAGGAGGGCAGCCCTCTTCGTGGCTCTATCCAGGCCGTCACTGCGCCCGACGGTGTAGGCGTCAAGTTCAGCGTCTCCTTCTCTGGCCTCCCATCGTCCGGCGGTCCCTTCATGTACCACCTCCACGAGAAGCCCGTCACCGGCACCAACTGCACGAGCACCGGCGCCCATCTTGACCCCTACAAGCGTGGCGAGACTCCCATCTGCGACGCCAGCAAGCCCGAGACGTGCCAGACCGGTGACCTGAGCGGAAAGTTCGGCAACTTCACCACTGCTTCGTTTTCAGCCGAGTGAGTCTATCCAGGACGTACTTTCAGCTTTCAGTCCAGTACTAATTTAGCAACAGATACGTCGACCCCTACTCCTCCACCGACCCAAAGAGCAACGCCTTCTTCGGCAACCTCTCCTTCGTGCTCCACCTCGCCAACAAGACCCGCATTGGCTGCGCCAATTTCGCCGCCCCGGGCGCTCCAGTGCCTAGCGGCTCTCCTGTGCCCCATGCCAATGGCACTGCAACGCTCGCCCCAAGCGGTACACCCAAGCCCACGACGACCCCGCCCCCTCAGTTCACCGGCGCCGCAGTCGCCCAAGTGGCCGGCAGCTCCGGGGCTCTCCTCATCGCGGCCGCAGCAGCCCTGATGCTCTAAACCACCCCCGAATCCATACAGGCTCCACTATCCGCCTCCCCAGCGGCGGCCTTCTCTAGCACAACGGCGTTTTTTATTATTTGATACCACACGAGCAGCAGCATGGGACGAGCGCATTGCGCCCAACGGCGGGGGGCGCAGGCATAATTGGGTCGAGGATAAAGGACTTTGCTTTCTTTGTACATTGTTTTAGTTTCAGAGGCATGATCATGAGCGATTTTGAAGATACAATGTTTAATGTAGGAGAATGAAAATGTGTTGCGATGTATGGAATTTTTGATGTGTGAGGTGTGGTATGAAGTTGTGAACGGAGGGGCTGAAGGGATGCGCGGTGGGTTTAGGATGGTGTGGGGTGGTGAGTTGTTGCGTGAGGGTAGTTGGGAGGTGGTATCGCGTGGAGGTGCTGGTTGCGACTCAGCTCGGGGTGGGTTGTTGAGGCATGGCGAGACGCAATGTGTGCTCTGCTAACACGCAAGTGGAGATGAAAGACCCTGTAGCGTCCCGTCGGACGTGCGAAAGTCGAAGTGCAAGGCGCAATGGCACACTTCGAGGCCTTCGGACGTCCCTCGTACGGCCGAGTTTCGAGCTAGCACATACCTAGGTAGACTGCCACAGTTGTATGATACATCAAAATGTCTCTCAACGTAGGAGACCCGCGGAGTGGAGAACCGGCTGCGAGCCTCCTATCAGGCAGGCAGCAGTGTCGTAAGTTTAGATCTTGCTTACTCTTGTGACCTCCTTTAGCAGGAAGAAAGGAGATGGAGTAGCACTAGACAGTAGCATAGAGAGACGAACAAACCCCTTTGTTGCAAAGCCTCTACAAACCTCTCTGTTGTACGTGAGATACATGAGTGAAATGTAACAATTAGCTAGATAGCAATGAACACATGAACAAGAAGTGCCTTTGTCTAAAATAGGATACAAGCCATAGGGCTGTGATTGATACCTTTTGCTAGCACCTCTCTCGGTACAGCAAAGCAGGTCCAATGCAAGACGCCAGTCCACGAACAACATCAGTGTTACCACCTCCATGTCGTCTCTCTCGCCTACGTTTTGAAACATTATTCCCGCGCAGCAGCCATTTCCGCCTCACATATCGCTGCAGCATAAGCGTTCGGTCTCCTGGCCGTACCCA
The DNA here is from genome assembly GCA_010093685.1 of Ophiobolus disseminans. Lineage (NCBI taxonomy): Eukaryota > Fungi > Ascomycota > Dothideomycetes > Pleosporales > Phaeosphaeriaceae > Ophiobolus > Ophiobolus disseminans. The sequence continues at coordinate 1,477,124 of MU006216.1, forward strand.
AATAGAAACAAACTTTTCGCCGACAATAAGCATTTTCGCCCAATCTTCCCACTGCTCCAGCTTCTCTCTTCAATTTGCTCCCACCATCCTAGCCCACCACTCCCTCCACCGGCCCACGCGCATCATCCTCAGTAGTCACGCCCTCCTCCGTCCCTTTGCCATACGTGGCTCTGCTCTCCACCTTTCCAACCTCGCCCTCACTTTGTCCTCACTGTTACCCCACCACCACACACCCCACAAGTTATCTCCCCACTCCTCCAAGAACACCTCGCGGATATTCCTCAGTTTCTTGGCAGGATTCTCATGCAACTCGAACGCCACGAGGGCGCGATCGAGAAAGTAATAGCTCGCATGGTCCTTGAGTGCGTATAGCTGATCGTTGGCGGGCTCGTTGACGGTCGGCGAGCGTATCTGCTGGGTTTGGTGGAATGAAGAGCGCGCGATGACATTGAGGTGGGTAAGGGTTGCGTGCTGGATTACGCGTTTGTAGAGGTCGTGATTGAGGGAGACGTCGATGTCTGCGGGGAAGACGAACAATCGTGAGGGGCGCTGCCATGCTTCTGTTGTCGGGGGGAGGGTTACGATGGCGTAAGGGTGTCTTCGGGATGTTTGGGAGCGCACGGCAAGGTCGATGAGATCGGGTGGCTGGAGGTAGGTCTGGCCTGCACTGAGAAAGAGCTGGAGGAGTCTGTGCGATGTCAGTGTACAGGCTCGGATTGTTGAAGAGGAGGTGTTGGTAGGTGGATATTGTTGCATTAAGGGGTCGCGCTCTTTGGGTTTAGATTCAGACAACACTGAATGTACGCACCTTGCACTATGGCCTCGGTCTTTGGTAAAGTCGGATGAAAATGTGAATGGCAGCATGGATAGGTTGCGGTCTTGAAGACAGGTGCCATATATGGGGAGTAGATGGTGATACATGAACTTGAAGACAGCATGCTGATCCAATTCTTCCAGCACAGATATTCTGCTTTGACTCCCAATGTTAATTTTGCAGGTCTCCAGTAGCGAAACCTGGACGCTGAAGCGAGTTGGAAAGACAAAGTTGGTGAAGACCCATCGTATTTCGTTTAGGAGCCAAACACAAGTTAATGCTGAGTGGAAACGAGCTCGTTGGTCGGCAGTAAATGCTGTGTAATGGATAGTTTCGGGTGTGCTTGAGCTTCGTGGGGGTAGATCGTCTGCCATGTACAGCTCATATCGATCTACAAGCATTCTGAGGGAAGCAGTGAGCTCCTTTGCGTCCGAACCTTGATCTGCCGACAAGTAATCGCTCCCAGTGAGCTGTCTCTGGAGCCACATATCCTCAAGTACCCGCAAGCCCTGGTATCGTGCCAGGACTTCGTAGATTGTCTCACTGGGTAGGCAGTTGGAGCAGCACATATTCTCGCATGTTATTTGTGCAGTCGCTAGGCCTAATGCACTCTCCCATGTGTTGAGAGTAGTCATGAATTGGTTCGACTGGGTAGCTGGAAGGTGGCTGTTCTTCTCCTGCATGTGTCCGACGATGTTCCTGTGGAGTTCTAGCATCCTGCAAAGTTGGAGATCAAAGCGATGCTGAGGCGACTTCCTGATGATTGATCGCATGATCTCGATATAGAGGGTCTTCCGCTTGACAATGCTATACGTCTTCTTACAGGCCCTTCCTAGATGATGGACATCGTCAATGCTCCCCAAGTGGTGAAAGACCAGCTCCAAGAGCTCCGGTGGAAAGTCCAGTATGACGGCCATGGCGACAATTAGGAGAGGGGGTATCGGGTAGCCAAGCCAGTGTTCAGGCCAGAAGTTACCTTTAGTGCGACGGTTAAGTGACCCTTTCCTGTATATCCGCACGGTAACGGTCAGTGTCGGTTGAGCTTGGATTGCGGTGATGTCATGCGAGATGGGTTGAATAGCGAGTCACAGCTCAAAAGTCGATGGCGGTCGGACTCGGACGGCAGGTCGTTTCCAGATAACAGGCTCGAAACGGTGAAGTTGGCCTCCGACAACCGCTAGCCGCAGCGTGTAGAAGTATGGTTCTGCTAATAGGCCGATCGTGGTGCATGTAGCGTAGCGTGCATCCGGTACCATGGCATAGCTACTTATGTCGGTGGACAATGAGCGTTTGCTCTGGCACTGGCAGAAACAAAGTTGGACTGTCGTCAGGCTGAGGCTGTCCATCTGCCTTGGTCATGTGTTCCATTTGGCGTTTGCTTCATGGCTGCTGATGGGGGCGCACCCAATGGCCAGCGAGTCCGGCCCGGGACACCGCATAAAGGCCAGTTTCTTAGAATCAAACAGCGGCAAGACTGGAGGGTCAGCAGCGGGATACACAGAGAGACAGAAACGTTGAACAATGTCCAGGAGCACAAGTGGTGGGGAGAGAGCCAGCGCCCGCTCCGATTGGCCAGAGCTTCTCCAACGCCTTCCGCATGCGATTCTCTTGGCGCTCCTCTTTCACTCCCGTACGCAACTCCGCAACCTCGCCATAACCTCTTACGTCATATTCGAGACCCGCCAACGCTCCCATCTCTCCCTACAACCATGTCCGACAGCACAACTCAACCGGCCGACGCCAACATGGAGGTGAACGAAGAGCTGGACCCGACGGTCGAGGAGGAGATCAATCGCGACGCGACCCAGGCAGACACGATGAACCTCGACGGCGCAGCCGACGCAGAGCCCGCGGTGAACGGGGTGGCAGACACAGCGCAGACATTCGAGGCGCGGATACCGGCAAAGAAGGATGCGACGCTGAGGGAGTTTCTGGGGAAGATGGACGAGTATGCGCCCATCGTAAGCCTGTCCGCATCTAGGTCACGGGTCTGCCCTACTAACAAAGCCCCCAGATACCAGACGCCGTCACAAACTACTACCTCACACGCGCCGGCCTGCCGCCGCCACCTCAGACCTCGCCGCACCTCGCCCGCCTCCTGGCGCTGGCAACCCAGAAGTTCATTGCGGACATCGCCGCCGACGCCTACCAGTTCTCACGCATACGGTCGTCAAATACCACGAGCAACAATCCCATGGGCGGGCTCAGCGCGGCGGGAGGACCGCAAGGCGCAGCAGCACCGGGCGGGGCGCAGAGCGGTAAGGACTCTGGGGCCAAAGCAAAGGACTACAATCTCGGCATCCAGCGTCCAGGCTTCGGGGGTGGCGGCCAGGGTGGGAACCAGGGCCGGACTGTCCTCACCATGGAGGACCTCGGCATGGCTGTGGGCGAGTACGGCGTCAACATCAAGCGCGGTGAATTCTACCGGTAGACCTTCGTCAAGCCGTCGGGAGGAGTGGAGATTCCGTCAAGGAGACGAAAGTGAAGGGCCGCCTTCTCAGAAACATGCATTTCAGGCGTTGGTACATTTCACAGGCGCATGGGTTCATCATGACACGGGCACCAGCCGGCGATGGTGGGGTCCGATTATTTATGTACAGTATCGGTACAGAAGATTGCTTCTAGAGAACCACCAATGATACCCAAACTCCCAGTTGATGCATTTGCGGCCCGCCGTCTACTTGTTCTTCGTTTGCTTGTACGTGAAGTTCTTCCGTGTCCTACACCCACTCGTTAGCTTGCCCACTCTGTGTACTTGATGCCAACGCAGTGGATTGTGCGCAGAGAAGAACCACATACGGCGCGAACTCTCCAAGCTTGTGTCCAACCATGTCCTCCGTTATCGTAATGTCCTGGTAGTTCTTCCCATCGTGGATTTGGAACTTGAGTCCCACAAAGTTTGGCAATATTGTCGCCGAGCGCGCCTGTGTCTTGATCGGAGGCAGTCGCTCGCCTGGCTTCGCTCGCTTTATGGGTAGCCTTGGGTCTCTTAGTCAACGGCTGCGCAGTTCTTCCATGACAGAGCTTACGGGACGATGTTGGGCCCTGGCAGATATTAGCATTTGTCTAGAAGAACACGTGTTGCACTTGATATAAGCCAATCAATGTCAAGTGCAGTAGGCTTACCTTTCCAGACCGATCTGGCGCAGAGCGCACGTGTGGGAAACATTGCGGGTCGTGGTGAAGGTCACATCGGCGAATTGTTCAATATGCTCCGTCATGTCATGTCGCGCCCCACGTGACAGCGGGTTCCGAGCTAAGAGCTTGGCCAGGCGGAAGCGCGTCGCGCAGCGCAGCGTGAGTGCTGGTGGCCGTCGCATTGCGCCTGGGCAGATTGTGGTATAAGAGGACTTCGGCATTTGTGGAGAGCATTACTCACTCTCGGATCACCGCCACCGGCACGCATTCAAGCACGCTTCAACCCCAACAACCTCAGATTGCCCGCCATGCCACCTCGAGCCCGCGCCCAACAGCGTGGTAAGTCTAGTGTATACCCACGCCGACTGCATGGGCTAACATCTTGATCAGGTGCAGACACCATTCGGATCCTTGTCGCCACAGACAGCCATGTGGGATACAACGAGCGTGATGCGAAGCGCAAGGACGACAGCTGGAAGACGTTCCATGAGGTCATGTGTCTGGCGAAGGAGCATGATGTCGATATGGTGTTGCACGCCGGAGACCTCTTTCATGAGAATAAGCCGTCGCGGAAGTCCATGTACCACGTCATGCGGTCGATACGGACGAATTGCCTAGGAGAGAAGCCATGCGAGCTGGAAATGCTCAGCGATGCTAGCGAGAACTTTGGCGGTATCTTCGACCACGTCAACTACGAGGACGAAGACATTAACATTGCAATTCCTGTCTTTGCGATCCATGGCAACCATGACGACCCTTCTGGCGAAGGTTCATTCTCACCTCTGGACTTATTGCAAGCTTCCGGCCTGGTCAACTACTTTGGCCGCACTCCTGAAATCGACAAGATTGCCGTCAAGCCTGTCCTGCTGCAGAAGGGGCGAACAAAGTTGGCCCTATATGGGCTCAGCAATGTGCGAGACGAGCGACTGTTTCACACCTGGCGAGACGGAAACGTCAAGTTCTTCCAACCAGGAACCCAAAAAGACGAGTGGTTCAACCTCATGAGCGTCCATCAAAACCATATTGCACACACACCTACCAGCTACCTTCCAGAGAACTTCCTTCCAGAGTTCATCGACCTTGTGGTCTGGGGCCACGAGCATGAGTGTATGATCGACCCGCGGTTCAACCCTGAAATGGGCTTCCACGTTATGCAGCCTGGCTCATCCGTCGCTACATCTCTCATGCCTGGTGAAGCTGTGCCGAAGCATGTCGCCATCTTGAGCATCACGGGAAAGGAGTTCGAAACCGAGACGATCCGCCTAAAGTCCGTCCGCCCCTTCATCATGAAAGAGATTGTGCTGGCAGAGGAGAAGGAAATGAAACAGAAACAGATGTGGCGGGTCAATGACAATCGCAACAAGATCACCCAGTACCTTACCAAACTGGTTGAAGATCTGATAGAAGAAGCAAAGAGTGAGTGGCTAGAGCTTCAAGATGACCGAGAAGAGGGCGACGACATCGATGTACCCCTACCGCTTGTTCGACTGCGCGTGGAGTACACCGCGCCGCAGCCCGGTGAGTTTCACGTCGAAAACCCGCAACGCTTCTCGAATCGCTTCGTGGACAAAGTCGCCAACGTGAACGACGTCGTACAATTCTACCGAAAGAAGAAGACCGCGACCCGCACACCCAAGAACAAGGCCGAACTGCCGGAAGAGTCAGTGATGGCCGAGTTTATGGCCAGCACCGTGAAGGTGGATAGGCTTGTAAAGGAATTCCTGACAGCTCAGACTCTCACGATCCTGCCGCAGAATTCGTTCGGAGATGCGGTTACTCAGTTTGTAGACAAGGACGACAAGCACGCCATGGAGCTTTTCGTCGAGGAGAGCTTGACTAACCAGCTCAAGCACTTGATGGAGACCAATGGAGGAGCGGATGAAGCGGATGACTTCCTTGAGAAAATGCATGAGTATAAATCGAAGTTGGAAGAAGACTTCTCTGTTGGAAAACTCCGCAAGTCAAAGAAGTCTAAGCTGAAGCCGAAGCCACCTCACTGGGACAGTGAAGAGGATGGCGATTGGGCTGACCAGCCTGGTGCTCTCATCCGCTCTGACAATGACGATGAAAACGGAGCAGATGCAAGCCTTGTCTCAGTCACCGCGAAGAAGCCTGCGGCCCGCGGTCGTGGCAAAGCCGCGGGTACCACACGCGCAACGGCTACAGCAAAGAAGGCTGCACCGGCTGCAAAAGGTGGCCGCGGCAAGAAGAAGGTCGTGGAAGAGGAAGATGAAGAAGAAGAGGATTCCGACGTCGTTATGCTTAGTGATATCGCCGATGAAGAGAGCGACGAGGAAGCGATGTTTGTCAAAGAGACTAAGAAGAAAGCGCCAGCCAGGAAGCCTGCCACGACCGCCAAAGCACCGGCACGTGCGAAGTCACCAGCGAAGAAGGTCGCAAGTCGGGCAAAAGCTTCGGTCGCAGCAAAACAATCGACGTTGAGCTTCTCTCAGACGCAGCGCAGTCAGCCCACGCGTACTCCTGCAGCGCGCGGCAGGAAGGTTGCTGAACCGGTAAGTAGCAACTAACACACCATTAGAGGCACTCTTACTCACTGGGAATACAGAGCGACGATGAGATATCCGACGACGAAGACGCTTTCGAGCCAGCAACAACTCGATCTAGTCGGAGAAAGTAGAAGACAACCTGAGCAGCTGAACAGTACCAGGCTGAACTGCTGGCGAATATCCCACGTTCGGGAGATGTTTGATGGTTATATGAAGATGGGAGATGGTACATGATAATACCTACGGCATGCATAGCGATGGCGTTTGTTCCCAACCTAGGTTCATAGTGTGGTTTTATGTGAGCGAAAATCGTGAGGCATGACAACTTTTGCGTAGGTGCTGCTTTCATGACAACTTCCATTGCAGAGCCCTTCCAAAAATGCTCTCTCAAAATTGTCCGTTCTCCTTAACTCCTGTATCTTCGTGTGGAAGACGGTGGTCAATCTCGCCCCCATCGTGTTCACAGCGCCTTCCTCAAGTCATTAGTCCGACGTTCGGAGGGCAACCACGTCTGACTTCCTGTCCACTGCCTCGATGTCACGATCGCGTCGGTTCTTCCTCTCCTCTATGTGTCTTCAACCTTCCTGAACTTAACAACTTTGCATCACAGCAGGGCAGGCACGTCAAGATGCAGGGCTATATCCCGCCGCCGAGGATCGACTCCTCCTCCCATCAACACACTCATTTGTCTGCCATTCTCTTGTTCCACCCTTTCTTGTTCCGCATTGCTGCTGTTCGGCTTTTTGGATAGCTGACGCTCGTTCTTCGTTTTGCACCGTCCATCGATCAGATTTGAGGTACGTTGCCGTCCCCTCATCCATGCAGTCCCCAACAGAGAACCGGAACACATCGCAAGTCAGCACTGACATTGACAGGATATTCGCATCATACCATCTCAACCCACGTCGCTTGCCCGACTCAACCTCTCATTGGCCCCACGATATCGACGCTCCACCAAGACCACGGCTCGCTGCCTTCCAGCCTGGGGGACGGACCACCTACCATGTCTTTCGCATACAAGGTGGAAGAGCTCCTCGCACTTCGCGACTCAGTTTCGGAATCAGCCGTGTCGATTGATAAGTTCGCTGATGAGGATGTGATCAAAGGTCAGTGTTCATCTTTCACCTCCTCATCAAGCTGCCCTTCACTTCACTTCATCTCACTTGTTGGGATCGCGTCATGTCGTTCGAGGCGGACTCTCTTCTCGTTAGTCTTGAACTTATCTGTGTATCCTTCATCCTCTCGTTTCGACTCTGTTGCCTCACAGCTCCAGGCTGACCATTGTGCTCCACTAGAGCACGTCCTTCGTCCCTCAGCATCTGCCTCTGCCAACCTGACAAGCAGATCGTCAGGCAGAAGCTTGCGGCCTCCTCCTGTGGCACCACAAATTGCAGCTGAACCAGCTGCACCGTACAAGAAGCCGTCACCCTCCCCTTCCATCAAGCGTGGCAAGGCCGAGAAACTCCTCAAAGAACACGGTAGTCCACCAGGCCTGCGAGTTACTGCAGGTGGCAGGATTGTTCCCAGCGACCTTGCGCCGCTAGGTACTTCACGCTTTCCCGACAACACCTTCAAACCGCCGACCCTGCGCATCGCCCCCGGCAACGTCATGCCTATGCAAGCCCAGTCAAACAACAACACCGCTCCGCGCATCGAATTTGTTGCAGGCCAGCCTGTCATCAAAATCGGCGATCGAATGTTCGCACTTCCGGCAGTGAACCCAAACTCTGCAGCACCCATGGACACCAGTATCTCGATGGATCCCAACGCAAGGCAGATACAGGATCCTCCCACACTAAGCACCCATGGCAGCATGTCTGGATTGCCGTATGGCCCTCCGCGCGCTAATTCGACTTCGCCATTTGCCGGCTTAGATCTCAATACCCTCAAGGCGCAACAGTCACTCAAGAAGCAGGAGCTCCGACAGGTCGAGCAAACAGAAGTACTCCAGGCGAGCCACCAGACTGAAGCCTGGCGCGCAGGCATCATCGAGAAGAAGCGGTGTCTCATTGTCGAACTTGATGCTCTTCGAAAGTCCATCACGGCTCTCGAGAACGACAACCCCGCTGCCGCTCAGTCAGCCTCCTTCCTAGGACCGATTGGTACCATACCGGGCTCAGCGCCTCTGCCTTCGTTTATGCCTCAACTGCAGCAGGCAGTCCCCCAGCCTATCTACGGCTTCCCGGCTGCCAATCCTTACACTCCCATGATGATGTACCAACAGCCGTATGGAGTCTTCCCTGGTTTCCCACCCGCAGAACCAACGTCTGTCGCGGTACCCCCGAGCAATCCGCCTCATTCTCCAGGAGCAGCAAGTCGCCGCTCACATGCGGTTGCCATCAAGCCACCCCAGGAAAGCACAGCAAAGCCGGCCCTCAATCCAAAGAGCCCTACGTACGAACCTCCCTCCAAATCGGAGTCAATCCGAAATGCTGTTCCTCCTACCCCTTCACCCCCGAAGCGGTCGCCCTGGCGGACTCAAAGAGAGCCACAGTCGGACAAGTTTCAGCAACGAACGCTTTCACAGAAGCCTAGTCTCTCGAGCATCGATACAACAGATTTCTTTCCGACAAACACCCATGAGCACTCTTCCACACGTCTAGCACCGAGCGCAAATGAGATCAAACAGCCTAGCAACGAGAATTCGGCTCTACCCTTGACACCAGAGAAACACTGGCCCGCAAGCCCTTGGAACGAGGCCCACTCAGGACGCTCGAGGACGAACGAGCCGACGTCGAAGCTCACTTCGTGGCCTGAGGCGTTCGGAAAGCAACAGTCTTCTTCCTCCTTGCGGCAGAGCGCCACGCGCCAGCCTTCCGCTGCGATATCTGAGCGAGCTCCAGTCATTGGTTCTTACGTGCCAGAATCTGCTTCAAGCAGCAGTGCACTCAAGCGATCAGACTCCAACCAACGCACCGGTACAGACGAAAACTGGCCTTTCTCGAGGAAAGCAGTGACGCATGTCCCATCAACATACCAAGAGGGATATCAGTCCGGTTACGATCACATTGGCATGCCCGACGATCCAGAAGTCTTACAAGGTTACATTCAAGGTCTCCTCCATTTCCTTTCCGACGAGTCGAAGAAGGGCCGCCTCGAAGCTCCGGTTCGTGATCCGTATCTACGCAGCATCGACTCGCGTACTACTTCGCTTCGAGGTCTTGTTGCCGGATCTCTGCCCCACGACTCTGCGGTCAGCATGACTTTCAACCGAAACGGTGTCCCAACCGGAAACCAGGAGAACCTGCGCTCGTCGAAAGATAGTCTATCTGCCAGCCTGCGTAGAGACTCGGCGTACAGCCCACAGGGAAGTGCCAAAGATGTTCCCGTCTCGTATGCGTTCTTCAACGAAGCTGCCTACATGTCACGTCAGCGCAACGCATCGGGTCTCCAGTATCCCGACCCAGCCAGCCAGTTATCTGAGAGGCTGGCATCAGGCCGACAGGTTGCCTTCACACCCGGCGATGCCGAGATGGGTAGACTGGAGCAGGAGAAGATTACCGCATCCCGTATCGAACCGCCAATGTCGAACGGAGGCTCTTCGCGACAGTTCTCTGGTGCCCAGCTTCAGAATCGTGGCTATGGCACGCCTCTGGCCACCCAGCGTTTCTACCCAACTCCCAAGGAGATGAGCCCCAACGGACTCTGTGGGAATGCCGTGCCGCCTATGCGTCCTTTTGCTAACCATCGCTTGTCTGGACTGGACGGAGCTATGGATGATCTGGCGGACCTAGTGGTCGACACGCACGTTGTTGACAAGCGTGTCTCGACCGGCGGTCGTTCCCTTGGAGCGCCCATTCCAGTCGAGACCGAAGTCGAAGAACAGACCGCCTCCTGCTTCAAGACTTCCAGCGGTAAGGGCAAGCAGAAGGCTGCTGCTTCTCCGGCCAAGCCCTCGGGACACGGCCGTGACAACAGCATCTCGTCGCCCAACCCGCCTAGCTCACCCAAGAAGTCTGGCGAGCGTTCTCCCGCGAAAGCCAAACTCGAGCAGGTCACCAACAAGTTCCGACGCACCAAGAAGGACGACCCGCGCACGATGTCTCCGGAGGACAAGGCTAGGCGGTCGGAGAAGTGGCGACAGCGCTTCCGGGACATCAAGAAGACGGAGCTCGAAGAGATTGAGCAACACCGCAAGAATACGCGGACTTGAGGCAGCTTAGCTGCGCGACGGCGGCACGTTGGATAGCCTGACGATTTTTACTACTTTCTTACCCGCTTCCACTTTCGTTGAACTCTACCAGCAACCTATCGGCAACACGATTCATCAACATGATTTCCTTTCAGCGCTGCAGATGCATAGATTCCGGCATCAGTCAATATTCGATATCTGATAATGAAGGAGGTGGGTGGTGATTGGGCACGGGGGGAAGTACGAGTTTCCTAGCTGGTATCTTTCTTAGACGGACATTTTCTTAAGTATGGGTGGACTGGCGGAAACGAGATGGGTGATTGTCAGGCGATGCATTTCGTCTTGCTCACCTTCCCATCACCCTTTCTCAGCGGGTTGCACCCTCAGGTCTCTGACAGTTATATCATAGCTATCGACATACTCAGGCGTTTGTATAGTATCACGAAAGAATCTTCTCAAATCACTCTTCTGCAGTCTGCAACGTGAGGACAGCTGAGCCGACTAGTAAGAGCCCAGCGTAGTGGTGCATTTCGGCGATTCGACGTTTGGTATCTGGCGTTGTTCCAGAACAAGATGGCGTCAAACGGCGCTGAGTCGCTAGATAGTGCTGAATCGATACATGGTACGAGCTGCCCACGTGCACGACACGATTGAGCACGAAGCAGAGCAGAGAGGGCAGATGCAGAGAAGGATGGTGGTGAGATTGATTATTCTCAAGGTAACATGGACACAAGGCTGCTACAACAATTGACCGCAGTTGGTCCGATGACGTGTCGTGTCTCTCTTCCGCTGCTGATAAATCCAGACTGGTGTCATCGTGGGGAACGGCGGAGGCATGGTAGCATTTGGCGAGCAGGCGAGGCAGGCGCAGGAGGCTCCTTCCAGCGGCACAGCCATGGTTGCTGCGATGCATCAGCGAGGCGGACTGCACGGTGCTTGGAAATGCACTGCAATTGCGCAAGTAGATGCTTCATGACAGTGCAGAGACAGCGCAAGATAGAGAGGGTTTGCATGCCCGGGCCCAGGCGAATGGTCGATGGTTCGAATCGGGTGTGATTCCAGGTCCCCACACCTCTCCAGCGCCTTCCCGCATTCATCGCTCGCCGCTGCGCTTTGAAGGCGGTCACGGCGCTGCTTTCCAATCGAGAACGACGTGCACTGCGCTCGCTCTCTTCTCCTCCCCCAGCTCAGCCAGTGTAGAGATTCACAGCTGCAGTGCATTCCTCCTCCCCCTTTACCGTCTGCGCGCCATTTTGCCGGGGCGACATTCTTTCACGCCGCAGCAACACGCCCAGTCCCCGCCCGCGCCCAAGCCACGCTCGACCGGCGGCCCTGCACAGCGACATCACCCATCGAAGAATGGCCCGCTGACCCAAACGACCCACGACACCAGCCCCAGCCCAACCATCTGCCTCGCACCCTCCACGATTACTGTGTCGCTGCACCGTCTGCTCTGCTAGCAGCAGCCCCGTGTGACGGCGATGACGCAGCTCTTCAGCTCCTCGGCATCCACGCATACCAACATGGCGGAGAAGCGGACCTTCTCGGGCGCGTCCGTGTCCACCAACAAGCCGGTCAATGGCTCCAACAGCCACGTGTCCCAACGCATCAAGAACTTCTTCCGCATCAACAGCACCAATGACACCCGCAAGCTATCGGATGAGGGCAACAACGGCGCCGCAGCCCACAAGGACGAGAAGTCGGGCTTCCGCCAGTCAAGGTTCATGCCTCACATCAAACGCAATCGCTCGCAGACGGTCGCCAGCGAGGGCAACGGTCTCGATGACGTCTCGCCCACGGCCCACGCCAACCCCTACTTTGCCCACCAGGGCCCCCCAGCATTGCGCCATCACAACGAGGGCAGCGTGCCGCCCTCTCCCCCCGATACCCCGGCGATAACGACGACAAAGGCCGATGGGTCCAGCGGAGATGCCACGACGGCTGGGAAGGAGGAGTTGGCGAGGAAGCTGCGGAGGGTAGCATCTGCACCCAACGCCCAGGGCCTGTTCGCGTCTGGCAAGTCTGATGGACGGCCGCAGACTGCAGAGCTCGGCAAGCAGCCTGTGCTGCACCATCCGAATTCGTCGACATTGAGCATGGTAGAGACGACACATGCCGAGCCCAACACCCATCTCATGCCCGTTGAGACCGGAAAGGCGATACCCACGCCCGGTCAGATCCGACAATCGGTCGCTTTTAGAAGAACATACAGCTCAAACTCGATCAAAGTTAGGAACGTTGAAGTCGGCCCCGGCAGTTTCGACAAGATAAAACTGATTGGAAAGGGCGATGTTGGCAAGGTATATCTGGTGCGGGAGAAGAAGTCGAGCAGACTGTATGCTATGAAGGGTACGACCACCCTCAATTTTCCAGTTCTCCATCCGCTAACAGCATCCAGTACTCAGCAAGAAGGAAATGATTAAACGCAACAAGATCAAGCGCGCACTAGCTGAACAGGAAATCTTGGCGACCAGCAACCATCCCTTTATTGTTACCCTATACCACTCTTTCCAGTCGGAAGACCATCTCTACCTCTGCATGGAATACTGCAGCGGTGGTGAGTTCTTCCGCGCTCTCCAGACCCGACCGAACAAGTGTGTTGACGAGGATGCGGCACGATTCTATGCAGCCGAGGTCACGGCCGCGCTAGAGTACCTCCACTTGATGGGCTTCATCTACCGAGATCTGAAGCCGGAGAATATCCTGCTCCATCAGTCCGGTCATATTATGTTGTCAGACTTCGATTTGTCGAAGCAGTCTGACACTGGTGGCCGCCCAACTATGATCATGGGTGGCCGAAGCGGTACATCCTCCAACAACCTACCAACAATCGACACGAAGTCGTGTATCAACAACTTCAGGACGAATTCGTTTGTGGGGACCGAGGAGTACATTGCGCCTGAAGTGATCAAAGGGTGCGGGCACACCAGCGCAGTTGATTGGTGGACCCTCGGCATCTTGATGTACGAAATGCTCTACGGGACGACGCCATTCAAGGGTAAGAACCGCAATGCAACATTCGCAAACATCCTCCGGGACGATGTACCGTTCCCTGAAGGCTCAGGCGCACCACAAGTGTCAAAGTAAGTTTCCTTCCAAGGCGCCATATTCAACATACTAATTCTTGCAGTCTTTGCAAGGGCATCATTCGCAAACTCCTAATCAAGGACGAGACACGGCGATTAGGTTCTCGCGCAGGAGCCTCGGACATCAAAACCTCTCCCTTCTTCCGCACTACGCAATGGGCTCTTTTGCGTCACATGAAGCCGCCGATTGTTCCACACCAGGGCGCTGGTGTGGAAACACCCAACTTCCGCAACGTGAAGGAGAGCCAGAGTATAGACATCGGAGCCTCGAGAATCAAGGGTGTCCCTCTTGACTCTGGCCTTGCGACGCCAATGGGAGAGATTGCTGATCCCTTCGAAGAGTTCAACAGCGTTACCCTGCATCATGATGGCGACGACCATCACCAACAGCAACAAGAGTCCATCACCCCTCAAAGCACAAATTCGCATCGATAGAAACGGTGCTGATAGCGATGTTTGAGATTGGCTGTCCAAAAGCGTGGGCTGCCTGTATTTGCTGTGTCTCATATCAAGGGCGTTTTGTTACTCATCCACTCCTTCGTCATCATCTCATAGACAGCTGGGTTCACTTTTCATGGTAGCGGCGCCTACCGGAACATTGTCTCTATTTCAGCGCAAGATCACAGTCTTATCAAGGAAAGGCGAGGGTGATTAATGCGCACTTCTCTGGCGTTGGCATACTGTTTCATAGCATTCATTGCGCGATGTACATCTCAAGGCCGACAACGCAGCGTCTGAGGGCGGCAGTCATTTGGGCAATGGGAAAAGCACGATGGAGGGTGTTGAGCCAAGTGAAAGAGGCACCGATAAAGAAGTATTCTATATATTACTCAGGACGAGCACCCTGTGCAGTTGTGAAGTGATGTCGTGAACCCTGGTGAATCTCATATGCATTGACCACTCGGAAGTCGCGTCTTCCCCGCAACTCGAAGTTCGAGCAACAACGCGACGGAACACTCAACCTCCTCTACAAGTGCCAATTGCCTCCGAAGCTCATTACAACACTCGACCGAACACGAAATACCCGACGAAACCTCCCAGCGACCACAATACTATCTACATCCAGCCTCTCAGCGCCCACCGTCAACAAGACCCCACCCTCCGCGCGCAAAACACCGAACGGCACCACACCGCGGAACCTTACATACACGCACATAATAGAGCACAAGAGCGGAATCATGGCGTCAGAACACCCAGAAACACATCTCTCCGCCTCACAAGCTTCCACCCCGGACCCCAGCGACGAAATGCTCTCGCCGCTCGAACAAGAGATCCTAGATGAATACGCGCGGTTATTGGGGAACTTGAACAACGTACACCTCCCACATATTCCCACCCAGCTCTATACATTTCCCTCATACAATTGCGCAAGTGCTTGCTAACTCCGCACCTAGATGTCCTCGCTTCTACTCGACCTTTCGAATTCGCCCAGCGCGGCGATATTAGATGGCTTGAGGGGCTTGGAGCGCAAGACGAGTTTGGTGTTTACATTGCTCAAGGCGAGTGTGTATAGTATTGTGTTGAATCAGCAGGTTGCTGGGGAAGGTGGGGATGGGGGGAGTGAGGAGGGGTAGATTGGTTGAGGAGGGGACGTAGAGGGAGAGGATGAGGATGTGCAGAGGATGAGGAGGAAATGACATGATACCCCAATTCACGAGAGCAATATAAGCGAAGAAGTGAACCGTATGATACATATGTGGATGCTGTCTAAAACGCATTCGCGCTTTGTTCAATGCTATGCTTATGCTACACCATGTACAGAGATGCTGTGATGCAATCGGCGTTCAATGTACACTACCCCCATAATACACCTTCCGCACATCCACCATCTTCTTCCCCCTTGCTCTTGCAATTTCATCGGGCAGCTTCTGGCTCGTGAGCGCTTCCCACGTCGCTTTGATGACGTTCATCTTGTTGCGCGAGCGCGGTGTTCTCGCAGCGAGGTCTTGCAGGCCGGCGGCGCGTGCGAGTTCGAAGATGAGATGTTGGGTGCGGAGACCAAAGCCTATGGAATATTGTGTTAGTAACCAAGTCCCAAAACCAAAGACACGAAAGTCTTACCCGGCGGTCTCGAAAAGAGCTGCACCTTTGTAGCTCCCACTTTGACCTCTAAATCGCCATATATCGTCCTGTTCTCATACCGTGGCACAGGCTTCATGTTCCTGATTGCACTCATGATGCTTTGTTTCCGCCCCTCATCGGGCTCTACACTCTTGCCCTCGCCCACGCCCAGCAGTCCGTCCTGGTTCCCCGCAATGGTCAGGTAGTATAAACTCCTAATCTTGCCCATGCGCGTCTGGTTGGTGACGCTGTGCGACACGAGGGTCTTCACGCGGATACTGCGCAGCTTCTTCTTGTCCCAGCCGAGGTATTGGAGCAGTCGCTTCTGCCGTGGGTCCTCCTCCTCTTCGGTGGAAAGCTGGCGTGTTTGGCGCGCCATGCGATTCTCGAGGCGCGGGAGGTCGGGCTGGACGGCATTGTGTCGGGAGTCGGCGAGGGCTTCGAGGACTGCGGGGTTTTTGGAGGTGTAGGTAGCGCGGGGGTCCAGGGTGGCCTGGGACAGAGCGGCTTCTATGGCGTCTTGGAACTGCTGTTCCTGCGCGGCATCCGTCTGTCCTTCTGGTATGCCGTCGGGATACATTTTGGCCAGGGTCTCGTTTGCTATGCGGGCTATTGATTCGTCGCGCTCGACCTCGTTGGCCAGCCTGTACGACTTCTTGCCCGGCACGTCATCTGGTCCTAGCCGTGGCCGCTTGTCGATGACAGGGTCGACCTCGGCGAGATCGTCTTCGTATGGCAGCATCCAGGGATCTGTCCGTTGTTGGCCTTGTGTCACGACATCTCGTGTGTCGATTGCGGATTCCGCGGCCTGGATGGCGGCGATTTGGGAGGGGGTGTATCGCTTTGCGAGGAGGGTCGTCTCGGATGTGTCATATTTGGGGTACTCGGCTTCGGCTGCCTCGTTTAAAAGCTTGAGGTCGTCTGCCTTGATGGACGGGTAGTGCGGTCGTCGCTTGCGTGCTTGCCGTATAGCGGAGGTCTGGAAGCACCGTTGTGGTGTCGCCTTCGGGAGGGTTGTCGCCGCGGCTTTGGTGAAGAGGCATCTTGCGGGCCGGCAGACACTCATTGTAGGTTGACCGTCCCGCTGGAGGTCAATTGGGTGTCTTGGAACGCGGCAGAGCGGGGCGCGTGCTGTTCTGCTCATCCACAACTGAAGTTCGAGCTTCGAGAAAAAGATGCGCTAGCGATCGGTAACCAATCGCCGCCAACCCCAATGAGTGACTAACATCTTTTTTGATCTCACATATCCTCTGCACTCCTGCATGTTCTCACGACTGTTTACTCGACCGCTCCGACCACTCTTACTTAGGTCGCGAAGCTTCAAATACGCCAGGTCTAACATGGCGTCATCAGCAGACAATGTGGCGCCTATTGAGAGCTTTGGAGAGAAGAGATACGCAGAGACTCCGTTGAGAAGTGAAGAAGGCTCACGCGGGAGCTATAGATTCAAGAACAAGAGAATGAAGAATGGACATGCCGAGACAAGCAAGATCTTGAAGACTAATGGAAACAACGAGGAGATATTGTTGGAAGATGTCACGGCACTAATCAAGAAAATGAATTTGGAAAGAGAAGGAAGCGCAACTTCGAAAGATCTCCCAGAAAAGTTCACAGAGATCGAGGTTACCATCAGGGAGATATCCTCTACTGGCGATGGGCTGGGGTTCATAGAAGGCTCGGACTCGGACCAAGTCTACGTTGTCCCGTTCACAGCACCTGGAGACACAGTGACTGCCAAACCTTTCAAGCACTTCGAAAAGGAGAAATACTCCATGGCCGACTTTGTCAAAGTCACGACACCATCTCCACATCGCGATCAGTCTCTAGTGAAATGCCCCTACTTCTCCAGTTGCTCAGGCTGCCAGTTCCAGATGCTGCCTTACGACTACCAGCTCCAGCACAAAAGGTCCATCGTCGAAAAAGCATACAAGAACTTCTCGAACCTACCTTCCGAGCTCATTCCTGTCATTGGCGACACCATTGGCTCGCCACTACAATACGGTTACCGCACCAAGCTTACACCACATTTCGATGGTCCACCAGATGCCAGGAGGAGCGACGGTCGCAACGGCATCAAACGCACCTTCAAGGAAGTACCGCCCATTGGTTTCATGAAGAAAGGCACACGGCAGACCATAGACATCGAAGACTGCCCCATCGGCACCCAAGCCATTCGAATCGGCAACAAGCGCGAGCGCCAACACGTCGCCAACAACATCGGCACATACAAGAAAGGCGCCACCGTCCTCCTCCGCGAAAGTACCGAGCGCATTCCCAAATCCGAATACGACACCTCCACAGACGAAGATCCCGACGCCGTCATCGAAGACCGCGGCGACTTCGTCGACCGCAAAACATGCATCACAGACTCCAACGCCACATCAACAGAATACATCGACACCTTCCAATTCGTCAATCCAGCAGGTTCCTTTTTTCAAAACAATAACTCCATCCTCCCAGTCTTCACACAATACATCCGCGAACATATTCTCCCGTCAACAGCGACCCACAACATCACGCACCTCATCGACGCATACTCCGGCTCCGGGCTCTTCACTATCACGCTGTCGTCGCTGTTCAAATCGTCCCTGGGCATCGACATCAGCAGCTCGAGTATACAGTCTGCAACACAAAACGCACGCCTAAATAACCTCAACGAGGAGTCGACGCGCTTCATCGCAGCTGACGCAAGCCACCTTTTCTCCTCCATCACGTCGCCCGCAGCTGAGACGGTCGTCATGATCGATCCGCCGCGCAAGGGGTGCGATGAGTCCTTTCTGCGGCAATTAGTCGGGTACGGGCCTGCGAGAGTGGTGTATGTGAGTTGCAATGTGCATACGCAGGCACGGGATATTGGGGTGCTAGTTGGTGGCATGGCGGGCGTGGATGGAGGGTTTGGTAAAGGTGCGGGGTGCTATGAGATTGAGAGTTTGAGGGGATTTGACTTTTTCCCGATGACGGGGCATGTGGAGGGGGTTGCGGTGTTGAAGAGGAAGGATCGTGATGGAGAGAATGGCAAGGTGGGAGAGGAGGGAAAAGTGCAGAATGGGGAGGCTTGAGGTGATCCCTCGGGACATTGGGTGACCATTGCATGACGAAAATATGATGAGACAAAGAGGCTTAATCGTGTGATGAATTTGTTCTCATTCTCGACTTTTGCAGATAATCCATGCTCGCTCAATATGCCCTCCCAACGGTTCTCTCAATCAGCTACGTACCTTCGCACCTCATGTACTTCCTGGACCTCCGAGCAGGGCAAATCTTCGGACAATGCTAGGACCAATCTCGTCGTACTCTGCCTTGGTGTGGCAGTAGCTTTTGAACTCGGGTGTTTGGCCGAGGAGACTGCCTCCGAACCATGGACCGTGCCTTTGCCTCTTGTGGGAGATAACCTGAACCTCAAGACCGCCACTCTTTGCGCCTCCGCTTCGTGCCTCTGATGCCTTGATCCTGGCGTCTACTAGATGTCTGATGTCGCGTTGCAGACGTCGACCAAAGTCCTTGTATAGCGTCGAACCTCCAGACAGCACAATGTTCTTGTATAGTCCTCTTCGTACATCGATGGGGGAGGTTTGGATTACGTTGTCGACGATTGTAGGTAGCGGGGTCAAGAAATCGGAGGAGTAGATTTCGGGGTTGAAGAAGATTTCAGGTGCAAGGAAGCGCTCGTAGCCGACGTCGACAGTGGTGGTCTTACCGTTCGCATAGTTGACGGTGTGCTTCTTGAAACGGTCGTCCGACTCACGGTCAAAGCGCGCAAACTCCTTTACAATGTCCGGGCACACGTAGCAGTATTCCTCCTTGATGCGCTCGGCAGTCTGCAGTGACGAGTCTGGCTCGCCGCGTTCTCGGAGCAAGGACTGAACAAACTGAGTGATGTCGCGACCAGCAATCGGGACACTCTTGATCGAGGAGCCGATAACGTATCCTTCGGCGACTGGGATGACGTGGGTCACACCGGCGCCGGAATCGATGACGGTACCTGTAAGAGATCGATCTTGGACCTTGGAGCTAGTCCACGATGCGGCCAGCGCAAGAACAGCCTGTACGGCAATGTATAGACCGGCGACGTTGAAGGATTCAAACATGATCTCAGCGGTGGCTTCGCGATTTTCTGGAGGATTCAATGGCTGTGAATTGGTCAGCAATTTGAAGCTGAGCGCATAGTGTAGTGTTGCCTACAGGTTCGGTGAGGAGGAAGTGGTGGTCTTCAGGCTCCACCCTCAGGTACTTGAATATCGAGTTCGACCAGAAGCGCTCCATGAGATCCTACTAAACATCAGCACCCCGTCACGTCCGATTCATATGCTCCTGCATACCCAGTTGTCTATCTGACCATGCCTGATTGGGTAGTTGATACCATAGCCAGAGCCTGCCGCTGCCGCAAGAGCCTCGTCGCCAATGAAGAAGTCGAGGTCTTCGGTACCACGCTTCCCAGACAGATGTCCGCCAGGTCCGGCACCGCCAGTGAGGTAGGATGGCTTGTTCGCGATGGCAGGGCGGCCGGAACCCGATCCGCCGCTACCGCCTGTCGGGCCCTTGGTAGCTATGGCGGTGGGGAAGACGAAGGAGGGAGAGTCGTTGCCGGCGAAACCTGGTACATGCTCTTAGTATACGCTGATTGACTGCTAGCTGCAGGTATGTGTACCAAGCTTCGAGTATCCCGTGCCGCTATAAGCCAGCGTCAGTACTCAATCGCATCGTGGGCGCACGCAGGCAGCTGGGAGCTTACTTGTCCATGACAACGGCGGGGGTTTGGGACGCCATCTTTATTGCTGCCTGCGGAGATGGCTGGATGCAAGAAGCAGCTTATATTGCCCGGTGATCGGAGGCTGTGGGCGTGGATATGGCGTGGAAGTGTCGGGGTCTTCGTCACGGTAGTGGGATGGCGGAGGATGTGGGTTGCTCTCGAATCAGCACCGCCGCTCCGCCCCGCCCTTGGCAGCGGAAAGGAAACGATTCGATGGCGGGGAACACTGCCGTCTTGTTGTAGCCGACCGCGACAGTCTAGCAACAAATGCATGCATTGTAAACGTCGCTCCTTCCCTGCTACAGTTGACGCGACTGCCTCTGCTAGCTGCATTACGTGATGTCAACATAACCCAATTGCCACATGGTATAAACAGCTCATGAGGAAGGAGCGCTTGCCATCCACACTCACCTCTCAACGAGCTTCTCTCTCACTGACACCAACCCTGCAGCTCACGAGCATCTCCAACTCTCCCACTCTCATTGCTCATACAAAGCTCAAGCCTTCTTCTTTCCGCCTCATTCCCGCTGCGGTCTTCTCATTTTTTTTTGTATTCTTCGACTGCCCTACCCGAGACACCTACCATTGTCACAGATCACGCGTTTCTTCGATTCTCTTCGACCTACTCCGAGACTAACGGTATTTTGAAGACGGTGGTAATCCGATTGCCTCTATTTGCGACTCCCATCCTCCGCGGGTTCTCCCTCGCCAGACATTGCTAGAGCATCCAGCATCGGACGGACACCGCCAACCACAGGAGAACAACAGACCGCACCCCTTCTAAACTGGATTCGATCGGGCCGCGTCTTCGCAACTTTCGACGGCGCCTCTCCACATCAAAGGGTATGTCGGTTCCAAGTCGCGGGTACGAGACTACAGACGGTGCGCTTCCGGCCGAGTCGCACACACGAAAGGCATCGCGTAGTCCGCCCAACGACGATGTGTGTTGCATCTACGTTCATGCTGGCGCAGGATATCACAGTGTACAAAATGAGAGAATCCACCTGGAAGCTTGCAACGAGTACGTGGATTGTGTCGTTTCAAGCACAGCATATGGCTAATGTGACTGAAGTGCTGCACAGCTAGCTATGCTTATCTTGAAGAACGGCGGAACAGCCGTAGATGCTGTTGAGGCTGCTATCAAGACACTCGAAGACAGAGAGATTACCAACGCAGGATATGGCAGCAACCTCGCCATGGACGGCGTCGTAGAATGCGATGCCGCCATCGTGGACCACCATGGGCGAAGCGGCGCTGTCGGAGCTGTTGCTCGTGAGTACATGAAGCTTCCCTGGATTTCTCATCTGACGAGTTAATCTAGAAATTAAGAACCCCATTTCCCTAGCGCGCTTGGTGCACGAGCACACGATGCATTCCCTCACCCTACGCCGGGTCCCACCAAACCTCCTTGTTGCCCAGGGTGCTACCGACTTTGCCGTCGAGATGGGTATGCCGATCTTGCCTCATGACGCCCTGGTGTCCCCAGCCGCGAAAGATCGCTGGCTTCGATGGCGCGCGGACCTGAAGGCTGCCGAGCGAAAAGGTAGGAAGTCTGGAAACCATCAGTCATGCTGGAAGGTAAGAGATGATGCAGCACCTGGAGATGTCATTGGTCAGAGGATCATGCGCGAAGAACACACAGAGAACCTGCTACGAGATATGGCGCCAGCGGATCGATCGTCTTCGCCTTCGCCCTCGGATGACCTCCTCTACTATGACCACGAAGAAGTATCAAGCTCACTGTCCGACCCTTCGCTGCCTGTCTCTGAACATTCGACAGGCTCTTTGCGCAGCGAAAATCATGCGATGACACCAGACACGTCGGATGCGATGCCAATTCCTGGACAGGTTCGGCCCTATACAATGGCGGATTCCTCACGCAGTGCTTTTATCAACAGCACACAAAAGGTGCCTACTATCAGCCAATACGACGACTACCGCCTGTCTCGACATGTTGGAGGGAGTCCCTTCGTCGAGGATGCGGAAATGGAAGACATGCACAGCGGTCCAGTCCAGATAGCGCAGGCTTCAGGACTCAATTCATGGGCTGATGGCTCAGGGGAAGAATCTGACTCAGCCCATAGTACCAAGACGATGAAAGCGGCTGATACCAACCTGCCGCCAGCTACCGCCGTTGATCTGCCGCTGCCTGTGACACCCACCGAGGAGGAGATCATAGCACTGCCGCCACGTCTTTCCACACCCTTGAACCATGTCAGGGAAACCGCTCCACTTCCACCAA
Organism: Ophiobolus disseminans; assembly: GCA_010093685.1. NCBI lineage: Eukaryota > Fungi > Ascomycota > Dothideomycetes > Pleosporales > Phaeosphaeriaceae > Ophiobolus > Ophiobolus disseminans. The sequence continues at coordinate 1,499,854 of MU006216.1, forward strand.
TCCCAAACATGTCTTCCGGATCACACTCCAAAGAAGGAGATGAAGACCACATTACAGACACGGTTGGAGCAATTGCGGTAGATAGCTGGGGCAATATCGCCTGCGGTGCGTCTTCCGGCGGCATCGGCATGAAGTATCGAGGTCGCGTTGGTCCTGCCGCTCTCGTTGGCATCGGCGCCGCTGTTATTCCCATCGACCCTGACGATCCCGAGCAAGCATGTGTAGCAACCGTCACGAGCGGGACAGGAGAGCACATGGCAACCACAATGGCAGCTACAGTATGCGCTGAGCGGCTGTACCAGAGTGTCAAGAAGAGCCGAGGCGGAGAGTACGTCGAGGTCACCGAAGATGAAGCTCTTCAAGCTATGATCGAGAATGAGTTCATGGGTAAGCGATATGCGAACATCTTCTCAAATATCTCCTAACAGAGAGTCAGGTCACCCAAGTGTGAAGCATAGCAACTCCGCAGGCGCCATCGGTATTCTAGGCCTCAAGAAAATGAATGGCGGAATGCTGCTCTACTTCGGCCACAACACTGACTCCTTCGCCATGGCTTCGATGTCTTCGGATGAGTCTGTACCTAAATGTACCATGTCGCGCAGCAAAGGCAATGGTCAGATCGCACAAGGCGGCCGCATGATGTCGCTGAAGCGCCACAAGAGGCCGAAGTCCACTCCTCAGCGATACAGGTGATGAGCACCGTTCACAATACCAACGGAGGTCTATCAGTTTGACTACCACCACTTTCCCTAAAAGTCCGCATTCCTATATCCTACGGCCTCGGCGTTACAGCATATAGACTTTGATACAAGATGTCTCTTACGACAGCGAGTCACCAGCTTCGGCTGAGCCTCTTTTTCTTTCTGCTTCGACCATCAGCATATGAGCGAGCATATATGGCAGTTCTATACCCTTAGCGTCTGGTCTCTTGTTTTCCTCCTCTGTTTTTCCCCTTCACCAACAGATGTAGTGCGGTAGCGACTGCTGACTGGTCATGCGTCACGGACAAAAGTAGTAATGGTAATCGAAAGATGTTCTCATATTCTATCAGTTAGAAATGATGCCCTGCTTTTGCGTGATAGTGTGTAATTATCAAAATTTCTTCCGATCGTCGCTCGTCGATCTCATTCCACAATTTCAAGCCGGCCTGGTCATAGAACACTCCAATCCAAGCAAACCGACACAGGATCTTGTGAACGTCTTTCCACGTGACCACACCTAGGCGACTGCACACCTCACCCGCCGTCAACATAAGCCACGCATGATCACTTACCGACAAGACGGTAGCATACCCGACAAACAGCACCCACAGGAAAAGCTCAGAATTGATCGATCCTAGGCCTGCGTACCCTTGCAGCGCATGTCGTAACTGGACCGCTAACAAATCGTATCGCGCTTGATTTGCGCCATACTCTGGCATGAGGGTCGACATCACAGCCATGAGACTCAGATGTACCATGTCCTCGAGTAGGCTGAGGTCTTGTCGACATGCATGGTTTAGGGGAGCGTAGTCGAGGAGTTCGTGTAAGCGAATACACACGGCGTCGGAGTAGTTGTATGGATCGATTTTGGCTTCGTGGTGGTTGAGGTGGCTCGTGAAAGAAGAGATGTTGGTGAGGTGTGATTGTAGCGTAGGGTTAAGGTACGTCGTAGGCGACACATATTCCTCTCCGTACCTGAGTTTAATGCTACCCAAAGCGAGCGGTACCGGCACATCCTCCAACCCGAACGCAACCGGTGATCCATCTTGCAGTGCGAACTCAAGCGCCAACCTACGCACCATCAGCTTGCATCATACCGTGTTCGACAAATTTCTACTCGCCTCCAAGGTTTCTGCGCCACACTCCTATTCTCCTCCGACAATCTCGCCAAACCACCACGCAGCTGTATCATCCTACGCAATCCAGCAAAATGCACCAAACCAACTTCATGCTGATGATGCATACGCTGATAGATTGCCAGAATAGTCACAGCCGCAATCGCTTTATCTGAACAAGCCTCTGCTGACGAGAGATACTGGCTTACAAGCCGATATGCAATGGAGATGTGCTTCAAAGCTGCCGGCGAGACACACCGCGGTCCGACGCCGAAGCCACCATTGAAGGAGGATGATATAGCGAGGAGGGTGTTGAAATCTTAAAAAAGGTAAGATTAGTTGCAAATGTATGATTTGGGAGTGGCGGCTCACATGCTTTGTCCTCGAGGACGTATGTGAACCATGCGTATTGCGAGAGGTTTACTTCGGAGCAGAATTCTGGTGGGAAGAGTACTTTGGATATTAACCATAGTCCTGGCGATGTAGTTAGTGCGACATGTTGATGCGGAGCATCTTGTGGCGTACGTACGGTGGTAGACGAATTTGGTAGTCTCTGGGCTCACGTGCTCGGGAAAGGATGCTAGGGTCAATTCGTTCCATAGAAGCCGATCCAGCGGTAAGCCATGTTCTGAACCGAACTTTGCAGATTCACCATCGTTCAGTTGTTCTCCTTTGGAGTTGGTGAACGGCTGTGTAAGATGCACTAATGTTTTTCGAGGTGGTCGTGGCTTGCCAGCATTCTTGCCTTTCATGACATGAGATCTGATTAGACGTCTGTCTTTGGAGCTTATGACTGGTTCGGTAATGAATTGTAGGAGCATGTTTGACACTACTATTGAATCCTTTCGGCATCTGCCCTTGTAGGGTCGATAGGAAAAGGCCGGTACAACCACCCTGAGAAGTCGGCCGGGTCGGACGAATGTCGGTTAGTTTTGATTCGGACGAGATGATGTGTCGAAAGTGCTGATTTTCGACCGTTTCCGTTGTTATGTCGATGGATGTTGAACAAAAGGGTGGCTGGAGGATAGGATCAGCGCTATACCGAATTAGGTTACCAATCTCTGATTGGCTGTCTTTCTTCCTTGCCAATTAGGAGCCATACTCAAAAGAAGCACGATGCTTTTGGTGCCACACACTACGAAATTGAACAGTCCGTTCGGCGACGGCGAGCTGAGTTATTCCGAGAGGCTGCTATCTCCGGTATGAGCGAGATCATAGCCACGTCTCTTTCCCCTACAAAAGAGACTGGGGCCGCCTCGTTGTATCCATCATCTCGGCCTTCATAGTCAAAGTTTCTCCTTCCAACTCTACGCGCATTTCTTGCTTATCTCACACCTTCGAGTAAAATCTATCGTTATCCTTGCGACCCACAATATTTTTCACTGAGACACCATGTCTATGCGCCAGATCTGCGTAGAGCAGTACGCAAAGCTGCCTCTCTTGGTGGATTCAACGACATGCTCCGGAAAGACGTACATAGTGACAGGCGCAAACGTCGGTCTGGGTCTGGAAACCGCTCGACATCTCGTCTGTGGCTCGGCCTCTCGCGTCATTCTTGCTGTACGAAACACTACCGCTGGAAAGACAGCTAAGTCGGACATTGAGCGCTCAACAGGCCGTAAAGGCGTGGTCGAAGTGTGGCACCTCGATCTTGCGTCTTCGACATCTGTCGAAGCATTTGCTGCAAAAGCCGAGAAAGAGATTCAAAGACTGGACGGAGTCGTTGAAAATGCTGGGGTTTGGCTGGACCATTGGACAGAGGCTGAGGGCGTGGAGACGACGATGCTGGTCAACGTAATTAATACGCTGTTCTTGGGTGTGCTGATGATGCCGCAACTCATGAATAGCGCGAGGAAATACACTGTAAAGCCTCGCTTGGTATTCCTCGTCAGTGCCCTGGGATTCCAGGCTGGAGCCCGGAAAGAGTTGAACAAAGGAGGTAGTTCCAACATCTTCAAATCTCTCAACAACCAAAACCAGCAGAACATAGACCAACGGTGAGTTTCCAACAGAGGTCTGTTGAAGAGCACGTCTGATTCACAATCTTAGGTATGCTCTCACCAAGCTTGTCGAGATGTACGGGGTGCGCGCCTTCGCCGACGCATATCCAACGGAGAAAACCGACGTTACAATCAACATGGTTGCACCAGGGATCTGCACCACCGGTCTTGGTCGCGATACGCGCACTCTGATGAGGGCGGGACAGGGCGTCATTCGGATGGTGTTTGCAAGGTCTGCTGAAGAGGGAAGCCGGACGGTTCTGCATGCGCTGTTTACGCAGGAAGATACTCACGGCAAACACTTATCGGGGTGTTTGGTCAAAGAGTAAGTAAATAAGTCCCAGTGGTTGTCGCGAGATCGTGTGTGCTGACCAGCATGTAATAGGTTCTGGATCCAACCATGGATGACCGATGCTGAAGGTCAACGTACACAGAAGCAGATATGGAAGGAGCTTGTTGCGATGATGGAGAAGAAGCAGCCTGGATGTGTGCCGATGATCTCTTGAGATTTGCAGCTGCGTATCTTGTGGACACCTGTGGAGTGCTCAGGTGTACTCTCTGAAAAGTGAACGTTGCTTGCGAGGAGTTAGGGCGAAAAACATGTTAAACAGACGAGTGTCGCATGTTTATGTTTCACATTGTCTTGTTTGACTTGTAAGTTAGGTACCGGTAGGTATCGGTCTGCTGGCGATATCAGTTATTTGTCGTGAGCATATAGCAACACACCATAGCAGAGAACAGACATACCGTTGCACTCACCCAGAAGTTTTTTGGATGTGAGACATTCAATTTCCGCAAGGTAGCGAATCACACAATACTCTGCTGTGCATACCCGAATCTGTGGTCGCATGCTGACAAGCTTACCTGTGCCTCTCGTCCCCGCCTTTATAAGGTGCGGTTTCTTACGACCCCGCTGCATCGCTATAGTTCTGTCAAACTTCAGCCTTCATCTCAAAATCATGGTGTCGACATTTTCTGCCAGCTTTGCAGTCTTTATTTTTGCGAATATTTCCTTAAAAATATTGGCATGGCGAAAAAACTTCAAGTTGGCTGAGACGGCGGGATTTCCAACATTTTATTCACCGCAAGTAGCCACCAAGGATGGGTCCTGTAGATGCTGATCAGCTGCAGCGTGTTCATCACGGATGTCTGGTGGATGATGTTGTCCTCGCTCTTTATCCCTCTGATAAATCTCCTTCCCAGCAAGACGCGCCTCCCATGGCTTCCGTACGACACCCAACGTCTGGATCAAATTATGTTACTCACGTATCGTAGACTCTCTCAGATCTCAAATATATGGAAGTACGGCTACGAGCCCTTCCACGAAGCCGGCAGCGACACCTTGTTTCTGGCGACCCCAACCAACAATATGATGTGGACAAGTGATCCGGCAATCATCAAGCAGCTTTTCAGCCTCCCAACGGTTCAAGTGCCAGTCGATATGCTCAGATTTTATGATATTTGGGGCCCTACCATCGGATCTGTCGAAGGCGAAGAGTGGAAAAACCATCGCAAGATAGTCACGTATGGCTTGAATCCTTCAACACTGCCAACCGTATGGAAAGAGACGATACATCAAACGAATACCCTAATATCGCGGTGGGCTGGAGATGGCTTCGTAGTACCCGTCGTCAAGAGCTGGACCTCACGATTGGCGCTCCACGTTATATCAAGCGTCTTCTTTGATCATCCGATGGATTGGCGGGAGTATAGCCCAGGTGAAGCAGCGTTGGAAGCTGGCTATCAGGTCAGCTTCGAAAGCGCAATTTTCACGGTCCTAAGACACTTGGGTCTCATCTTTATGGTACCACGCGCAATCCTTGCTCGTTTGCCGTTTCGGGTATGTAAAGATACCTTCACAGCCTTTACCGATTTGACCAGATATATGCAAGACTTCCGCGCCAAAGTCCTCAACGACATCAATAGGATCTCCGGAAAATTGCGGAAGAACATCTTAGAGTCCATTGTAGTTGCTGGTTCTGATCACCCTTCGCATGTTGGTAGCCGTCCTCTCCCTGAGGGGAGTGTTCTCGGGAACATCTTCTTCTCGCTGATGGCTGGCCACGAAACGACTGGTAGCTCACTGGCCTTCGCTATGATCTTGCTTGCCATCTATCCAGAGCACCAGAAAGAAATACAGAAGGAACTCGACCGCGTTCTCGGTAATCGGCCGACAGAGGACTGGAACTCGGAATCGGACTACCAGACCCTGAACAAGGGCTACCTCGGTGCGGTCTTGAAGGAAGTCCTCCGTAACTATAACGTTGTACAGTTCATTTTTCGACTCACTGTCGCACCAACGAATCTCATAGATTCAAAAGGTGAAGCGCACATCATCCCTTCTGGCACAACATGCCTCATCAATGTAGCGGGCGCTATGCAGAACCCGAACACGTGGTCGCCTCGGGACATCACTCCAGGACGACGAGCACAGCTGCACCACTCACAGGCCATCGACTTCGATCCTGCGCGGTGGCTGGGAAAAGGTGACGATAGCGACGTATACTTCCCGTTTGGCTATGGCTCAAGGCAATGCCCCGGGAAGCCATTCGCACAAGTGGAGATGGTTGCTTTCCTGGCGACACTGCTCAAAGAATACACACTTGAGTTGATAGCAGACGATGTGACTTTGAGTAGCTGTGGTGGCAATAAGGAAGTGGCATGGCAGCAGAAGCAAGATGACGCGATCCGCCAGATGAGGGATAATGTGGAGTTCAACATCACCATCCAGATGCTCAAAGAGCTTCCTATCCGCGTGGTGAAGCGATCTACTTAGATAGTTAGAACGAAACTCTCGGACTGAGGGTTCAGTATAGCGTGAAGGAGCTGTAACGGGTTGCAATCGAAATACATCGATGGGCTGCAGTGAACGGATCCTCTAACGTGGGAAGTAAGCTGGTTCATTGATTGATACTGCAAGTGATCCGAGACTGCACCGAGCTACTGTTTTGCTCGCTGCATGATGACTATGCGGTCTGCATGACTTACTGTGGAGTTTTCTTGTCGAGTCACGAAATATGTACTATCGATAGCACTAGCGTCGTTACATGTCGCCGAAAGCAGGAAGGTCTGTGCGTCGGCAAATTGTGGGCCTTGGTTAGGCGTCACTTCACTCCATCGCTGTTTCGTGCTACATGCGGGATTCCACGATTACATATTGTCGATATTTATAATCATTGACGGCCCGTCTGTTGTTCTGGGTTTGCGCCTTGGCTCTTGTGGCACCTGCAGCTCAGCTGACCGCATCCCGGTTGAAACCCCGGGACCCCTTGCGCTGTTGGACCTGCAGACTGAATAAGCCTATCAAAACTCAGCAAATCTTTCATCTGATCTACAGTAAGGGGATCGGACACAGGTTGCTGAGCAATAACCGCTCATGTGTGGAAAAATACCTAGGTAGCGGAATCGTCCCCGCTCCATGCCACCCTCTCTAGATCCGAGGTATAAAATGGGTTGAAATCGTTCGTTCTCTTCTTGTTTCCCTCATCCCATCTCTACTCCGATACTGTCATTTGATCGCAACGTTTTGAGACCCTCTCGAGTCAAAGTCAAGGCGCCCTTGCATTATGCAATCCTTTGAAGCACATGATCTGAGGCACAAGAACAGCGAGACGACACATTATTATGAAGGCGGCGTAAAGGATGGCACTCCCCTGATTTTCATCCATGGCTGGCCAGACATCGCGGAGGTTTGGAAACACCAGTTGGCTCACTTCTCCTCTCAGGCAGCATACCGCATCATTGCACCAGACATGCGTGGCTACGGCGGATCTTCTGCTCCCACCAACAAACGCGCCTACTCTTTGGAAGTTTTGGTCGCTGAAATGATCGACCTCGCTGAGGAACTGGACATCAAGAAAGCGGTTTGGATCGGCCATGATTGGGGCTGTGGAGTAGTGAATGCACTCGCTGCTCACCATCCTGAACTTTTCCTCGGACTCGCCATTTTAGCAGTACCATACCGAACAATCGAGCTAGGACTCAATTACGTCAAGCCTTATATCAACCGCGAAATCTATCCCGAGAATGAGTACGAGTGGGGCCAGTGGGCATACATGAAATACTACGAACTCCATCCGGAAGAGAGTGTCAAGAGCTTCGAAAGCCACATTGAGAGGATCACCAAGATCAAATATGTCAAGCACGACCCCAGCAAGTGGGGACAGCCATCGATGACCAGCACCACGCTGAAGGACGGCGGGTGGTTTAGCGGGCATCCCGAAAACCTGCCTGACATTCCGTTGGAGTACACATCTCTCGACGAGTCACTGTATCAGCATCTAGTCGAGAGCCACAAGAAACATGGCTTCTTTCCACCTACAGCGTACTACCTCAACCACGACGTCAATGCGGAATACGCAAAGAGCGAGAAGAACGGAGGCGTCCTGGAATTCCCTGTCCTGTACATCGACGCTAAGCATGACGCTGTCTGCTCACCGAGTACGACACCGAAGTTCAAGGAAATCCAAGAAAAGTTCGTCTTGGACTTGACGTATGAGACGATTGAGTCGGCGCATTGGGTGCAGCTGGAGAAACCGGACGATACGAATGCGGCTTTGGAGAAGTGGTTGGGAGCAAAGTTGTAGCTGTTTAGGGAATTGGGTATATGCCGACCTGTAGATTCCAGCTCAATCCTCTGGATGCTCCAGAATTATATCTACGAAGTATTTTAGTACCTGTCAAGCCATGATGACGTAACTAGCGCGTCGAGGTCCAGCGCTCGATAGTACCTAGGTACTTCGTGATTGCTAACTTTTGAGACACGAATAAGGAATCAATGCATACATACCCTCTGGCAAGTTCATTACGTCCCTTGATGCGGCGTGCAATGTTCAATTCGATAGGTAGTGCTGCGCTCAAGACAGAGCCTCGCTTTCCCTGGTCACCGGCATCTGCAAGCCCGGGTCACTTGCTTGGCAGCCTTGTGCTGGAAAACTGCGTCCAACTTCCATCTTTCTCATAGCGACAGAGTCAAAACATGCTGTGTGATACTTGCATTGGCGTTCTCCGCGATCGATCAAACATTATTACCGATGAGCCTGGCGACGATGGACCCAGGGTCATGTGCGCCCACCACCGCACAACTCAGACACTCCAAAGAGCTGCCGAGGATGGATGCTCCATCTGTTATGCTTTCTGGAATCAGCTATCGGAAGCTGAGATAACGGCTTTGCGCCTCCAAGAATCTTTGGCAATGAAGAAGAAGGTAATTATCGTAAAGGATCCGCCTGCACTCGAGCCAGGTGAATTGCGAGACAAAGAAGACTTGCTCGAATGGCTGACGATTACTATCCTTACGCGAGGCTCAGATTATGAAGGGGCAGAACATGGAGGGGATTTCCGAGCGGTTGACTTTGCGTTGATACTCGCATTCTGTGGCAAAGGCATTGACTGGGGCGAAGTGAGCTCGAAAAAAACAATCACACGGGGCTTTTACATGCTGGTGAAAGGCCCAGGTATGTTTCCAGCAAGATGACGCATCCAACAACTAACCCATGCAACAGACGAACCAGCCCACGGCAGTGTATCCACATCGTCTGCGACGTCATCAGACGAGTCTTGGTCTGTTGCAACCAGCTGGATTAACGAGTGTCGGAAGACGCACAAAGCTTGCAACGCAGGACAGATAGATGTGCCATGGTATCCCACGCGCCTCCTGGAAATCGGCAAAGATCAAAGTGATAACATCATTGTTCGACTGATCCAAAGCGCAAACCATCGGATGTTGTCTCCCCCATATTGCACACTTAGCCATTGTTGGGGAAAGGCACAAATAATTCAGCTCAACGAACGCACGCGGACTTCACTCGAGTCGGGGATCTTCGTGGACCAGATGCCCCTCACCTTCAGAGAAGCGATCGCTATCACGATGAAGCTTGGAGTACGCTATATCTGGATTGACTCTCTGTGCATCATCCAAGATTCACGTTTGGACTGGTTGCACGAAGCGGGGCTCATGCACAAAGTTTACTCCTACTCGTATTGCAACATATCCGCGTCTGCTTCGGTGGACAGCAGCGAAGGTCTCTTTCGCCAGAGGAATTCCCGAATACTCCAAAGCAGTCACACCAGTATCAACGTGGCAGGAATAGATCCAGCTCTTCATCATACGCATTGTAATATCTACGACTATTTTTTTTGGAGTAACAATGTGGCACATTGCACTATCAACAGAAGAGCATGGGTTGTCCAGGAAAGAATGCTTGCGCCTCGCGTTCTGCATTTCGGTAAAGATCAGCTTCTTTGGGAGTGCAAAGAGCAGGACGCGTGCGAGTCCTATCCGAACAGCCTACCGCCCATATATGCTACTCAGATCTATACCAACTTCAAAGCCATGGATTCCTCTATCTACATGGAGAAGTTTTCAAAGCGAGGTCACAATATCAGTTTAGACAACGCAGCGCACCGGCTTTGGAACATGATTGTGCGGTCATACTCTCGAACCCTCTTGACGGTACCCAGCGACAAACTGATAGCACTTTCGGGTTTGGCCAAGCGCATGAGTCAAATAATGAAAGACGAATATATCGCTGGTATGTGGCGGAAAGAGATCGCGGCATCGCTCTCATGGTACGTAGTCAATCAGGAGCAAATCAACGGATCTTCATCGGTACGACCCTCGCCCTACCGCGCTCCAACATGGTCATGGGCTTCGGTCGATGGTGTAATTTCTCCATCAACCGACTCGACCGATCCAGATAAACTTTTGATCAAAGTCGAGGACCTGCGGATCGAATATGCAACAAATGACACAACGGGACTGATCACAGACGGGTGGTTGGATCTTACCGGGCCCTTGAAACCCATACACCTCATTCAAACAGGCACCCTCCGGAATTGGCATATTGCCATAAACGACACTGTTGTCCGGCCACAAGACGAAAATATGGTCGAATGGAGGCGGATCGGGCCAATATTGCACTTCGACGTGCCGATGCTTGGCGACGATGTATTCGACACCGATAACGCAGAAGGCCGACTGTTCTGCATGGTCTGTGGTCTGCCTTCGATGGATGGGTTTAACTCGGTACTGCTGCTACGACTCGCTGATGTCGCGAACAAGTTATTCGAGAGGCTCGGCATTGCTACTAGTCGGACTGGTGATGGCCAGGAAATATTGCTAGCCGAGTTGGATGCGGACGTCAAGAGCTCGCTGCCGTGTCTGAGGTACGAGAGTGGCCTACATACGATTCGCGTCATTTAGATGAGCTAGCGCGTGCGACAAGCGAACATTATGCGTAGACTCCTATTAGAAAGGTTGTACTCTTTTGGTTCATATCCTCCACCTCATGCAGTATTAGGCAGGGACTTTACTCGAAGTATGATCAGGGTCGCAGTATCTCAATCCTTTAAATACTTCAAAATCATGTCTACTTCTGCATCCGCCACCTCAAGTATATGCTCAGGTGGGTACTCGGCCTTCCAGCCTAGTTCGCTAGCTCGCTGTGGTGTGAACGTACACCTGCAACATGAGTCAGCCTTCGAAAATGGATAGACCAAAAAGTCCACTTACGTGCCACCAATTTGCACCGTCACCAGCTCTTTCGGGCACGCCAAAGCTTGTCCGATTCTCGCAATAGCTGCATCATCCGCCTTCTTGACTTTGCTGCTCGCCACCACGCCTCGTTCCGCAAGAGCTGTTGCCATAGAAGCGTAGATGTCGTTCCACGCAACGCTTCCGGAAGAGGCCAGGTAATATCCCTCCTTCCCATAGCCTTGATTGTGCCCAGACAGAATGCTCTCCAGAAGCTTCACGTACAAAGCTGTGTTATCTCGAACGTGACACACTGGCCAAGTCTACGTATGACGATCAGCTTCTTGTACACCTTTAGCATGATCATCTAAGACACTCACAGCAGCTCCAGCATTGACATCATAGACTGTTTTGGTTGCCTTTGCGGCTTTGACCACGGCAGTGGTCTGGATGGATATGCGGTTTCCGAATCCTTTGCCCTCGCCATATACGATGCAAGGCACGAAAATGTAACTTCGAACCCCAGAAGCCTCGGCGGTTTCGATGACGATATTATTGGTCGAAACAGCCTGTGATTTGTAAGTGTAGACATCTCGCGAAGATATTCCAAGGTTTGACTGCGGTTTGGAGATCGCTAATCAATTTAAAATTAAAAACATACCCGGTTTATCGTGGGATACGGAGCCTTCGCGGTCTTTTGCAACTCGAACAAGGCTGGATCCGTGTCGCGGAGCTCTTGATCGCTCGGCATTCCGGCGTGATTGCTGAAGATTTTGGCACCGGAAGTATGCAAAAAGTGCACATCTTGGCCCGTCTGCCTCTTGACTTCGCCGAGTGCCTTTATTAGAGGAATCTGGAGCTCGGAGTTGAGAGCATCGATGAGGAAGTATACGATCGATATTTTGGCGTCGACAATGGTTCTCAAGACCGCACGTTCGTTTTTGAGGTCGAGTATGAGTGGCTCAGCACCATATTGCTTGACTGCATCGGCTTGTTCTTGAGATCGGACGAGGCCGTATAGCTTCTCGTGTGGAGGTAGTGTGATCCGATCCAATTCAGCGAGAAGAGAGCCTCCCAGATACCCCGAGGCGCCTGTTATCAGAATTGAATGAGGCATAAGTAGTTGTAATCGCAATGAATGAGATCAAACATGTAGACTTGAAGCGCTTTTTTGGCTCTTTCGAGGTGGGCCCTTGCTTTGCCACCTGCATGTTTTGGCGCCAGTTCCTAGGTGGGGTCGTTACCAAGTACCTAGGTAAGCGCGGCGGCTACCTACCCCACCAACAACATCACCAGACCCTTGCCAGATTTCAGATGGCCTCCCGTAAGATGGAACAACTGCTTCTGCTTGCAGCTGATACTTTGATTTTGGTAACGCTCGAAGGTCCAGAAATTTGGTCACCGCTGGACTTTGGTTGGCGGGATGCTGTTCCCGGAGAGAATGTAAGCCTGGCCATGAATACAGCCAAGTCACAGCTGTGGATGTGGGTTTGATGAAGGTTGAGGACTATTGTGGTATGAAGAGGTATCTGTCAGCAACTTAACGCCATGTCATGCGCCGAGCCCAAATCGAAATCCTTCCAAGATCAACTCAGCCTTGTGCGACACAACAACCTGAGCGTAACAACACCCGCCCTATGCTGTCGTACATGCCCACTAGCAACGCGGAGATATGCTGGAACCTTACTTGAAGGATGTATCCTTTATACAAATCTTCTCCGCGCATTCTGTTACGAAATGGCTGTGCCCGTTAGCTGTTTCCCGGGTTGGCTCCGACACCCAGTATGCTTTCGGAACAAACCCTTTGAAATGCGGACGAGAAACTACTGGAATTCCAGACCAAGGAGCTCAGAGTCTCAGCAGAAACAACGAGGCGAGCGCAAACTCTGGATCATCGCAACAACTTATATTGCGGTGTAAGAATGCAATGAATTGAAGTGTATTGTTCTGTTGTGTTGTTGTGCTGCTTGTGTCCATCCCAGAAGGGACCAGAGCACGGTCTGTTTACATGACGTATCTACGATACTGTTGGGGTAAGAGGTGCCTGATAAGGTGAGGAAGCAGCACCAGACCACCGCCTTGTGGCACATGTGATCCGCTCCTCCTCATAACCGTGACAACTTATCTTGTCTTGATACACACTCTAACAATCATATCGTTGGCGGAGTTCCCATTTTTGTTGTTGTACGGCAAAAGAATGTGCCCCCCTCAACATATCAAAAACGAGGCAGAGAAAGACATGAGAGATGTCGTCTTTCAAGACACCAGCCCCGTCGATACTGGTGTTTCAGAGTCAACACATTAGCGCTACCACACACTTGAAGGCAGAGATGAGACCAGGCTTCTTGTCCTCCATGCAGGCGCATTCAAGGATGACATCCATTTCCACATGGATCATGTTGCCTTGCGAACCACTGATCGCAAGTATGAGGCTTTATCATATATGCATGGGGCAGCGGCATGTCTGCACACTACATTCGCGCCATGGATGGGACCTAGATACCAGTGACTGCGAATTTGCATGCTGCGCTCCAGCACCTTCACTATGAAGATCGTACGCGAATCCTGTGGATAGACTCCATATGCATCAATCAGCAGGACAACTCCGAGCGAAGCCATCAGGTGCGGTTGATGGGAGATATCTATGCTACAGCCGATAGAGTCGTGATTTGGCTGGGGGAAGAAGACCAACATTGCTCACTTGCGTTTCCATCGCTCGAGCATATTCATTCAAGATCGTGGTACTCTACTCTCTGGAATGTCTATTGGTCCAAAGCTCAGAACGCTGGGTGTCTCAGCAAAAGATATGTGACTCATTCGTTTCATCGATATGTCTGGAAGAATTCCCGTCCAGTTTTTGAAGACGATGCCTGGACCGCGGACGAGGCTGCCAATTTAGACATGAAGAACATTGACTGGCAATCCATCGAGTGTCTACTAGGACGACCATGGTTCTATCGGCTTTGGGTCATCCAGGAAGTATCACAAGCACGCCGTGCAATCGTAGTCTGTGGCCAGTCAAAGATCTCATGGACCGTACTTGCAACATCACTGGCATACATCGTGCAAAACGATCTTACGAATCATCTCGACCCAGTATGCATATTTCCTTGTAACAACGTCATCGGCATCCAACAGATTCGTCGACGATACTACAAAGACCCTCTTTTCACTATCGCATTGGAAAACACCCACGGAAGCTGTCGAGACCCGAAAGATAAGATCTTTGCATTGATGAGCATTTCAGGAGGATGTGACATGTTTGATTGGGAAACTAGCTTCGACTACGATCTTTCGGTCGAGGAGTTGTACAAGCGTTTTGCAATATGGGACATTGTCAGAAATAGAACACTTCGCATTCTAACGTGCGTAACCCCGCCCTCAGAATATTCAGATCAACCGACTATCCTTCCCTCGTGGGTACCAGACTGGACCCGAACACTCGACCGACAGTTACTTGTCCGCGTCAATGCCACCTCGAAGGTCTCTGCCGGCTCTCGGAAAGATGGTGAAGTTTGGTTCTCCCGTGAAAAGACCATCATGTATGCCGAAGGAATTATAATTAATAGCATTGGTGTAACTGGGTCCGAAACATACAGCCTCAAGATAACCTCAATATTCGAGATTGATAGCGCCTCTGTCAATGAGCTTCAAGCGACAAAGGAGTGGCTACTGGAGTACTGGAACGTTGCAAAAGATAGTCATCTCATGACGAGGAAGACATATGACGCCTTCTGGCGAACAATGCTTTGTGACATGGACGACAAGGGCCTCCCCGCACCAAAGCGATACTCCGAATATTTCTTAGAGTATTTCAAATCCATGAGGGAGGCTCCTGACATGCTCAAAACGATCCTTGAGAATCCTGCACCCGTGGTACCTTTTGCCATCAAGGGATCGTATAGGCTGGTAAAGCTGGCAACATCCATTGGTCTAACCTCCGAATCGTCACTATCTCATTCGTGGCGACTTAACATGTGGTTTGATGAGTACCTTCGGTCCAGTACTCTCATCGAGAACTTATTGCATAAGTGGGGGAAGAGCAAGCGGTTTTGTCGAACTCGCGATGGACGACTCGCACGCGTGCCTACTCATGCCGCGATGGGCGACGTGATCTGCATCTTGCATTGGTCGGAGGTGCCACATGTTATCAGGTCGCAAGGGGACGGAACATATACAGTCATTGGCGAGTGCTACGTTCATGGTGTCATGCATGGAGAGGCGCTGGAACTTCCTTCGTACCGGCCGGAGATCCTGAGATTACATTGAACGTGAAGTACCTAGCTCCGGAACATATTTTCATTGTTGAAGCGCTCACCCGGGAGGACAGGATCGTGAGGATCGTGACGAAGGGAAAAATCAGCTACCGACTGATCTCGTACTCAGCTACGATGCTTAGAATACGTGGAAGATGAGGACGGAGATAGCATGGCAAGCTTGGAAGTGAAATTTGACGAGACCATTATATGCTTGAAGATCGAGAGTCGACTCAAAGTACTAGATATGGTACGTGCCACGCCTCATTTTCCATCGTATCCCTTCACGCCGTTATCTCCACTCCCTTCAATCTTCCCACCAGCCACCGCGAGACTATTCGAAAATGCGGCCGTGAGCGCAATCTGATCGGTCAAGATAGAAATCATGTCGAACCCCCGCTCCGCATACATCCGAGCTTGTTCCCCGCTATTGGTGTAAATCCCCACTTTCTTGCCCTCAGCGTGCGCCGCTTCTTTAATCTTTTCGATTGCGTCCTTGAGTTCTTGGTGCATCTCGCCTAGTATCGGCCGTCCGATGTTATTTCCTAAATCAAATGGGCCGATGAGCAAGACGTCGACGCCAGGAACAGCGGCAATTTCGCGAACTTGTTCCAGCGCAGATGCAGTTTCAATCTGGACGATGGTCAGGAGTGTCGAGTTTGCGTTTTGCAGGTAGTAAGTTAGCGGCTCGTCGTTGAAGCATTGGACAGGCAACGGGGAGCCAAAGCCTCGGCGTCCTTCTGGCGGAAATTTGGCAGATTCCACGAGTCGTTTGGTGTCTTCGACTGTATATATTAGAGGAACGCAAATGCCATGAGCACCAGAGTCAAGGGCTCGTTTGACCATCCAGGGTTCATTTGCTGCAATGCGAACGATCGGGCTGACTCCTTCCTTGGCTATGGCAACGACGGCCTCGTGCATAGCAGAATCTGGACATGATTAGGCTTCTTTGGTTGAATAGCGATTCGAAAGCTGTACCATCAATGTTACCATGCTCACAATCGACGCACACCCAATCAACACCCGAGCGAGCAATAGCACGAGCATGGTTTGTGCCCGGAAGCATCTGGTCGAGAATCAGCATCGCATTGACGATCTAGTGTTGTGTAGAATATGTACCTGCCAACCTCCGAAACTCGGGCCCCCATTCTTGAAAGCGTTGTACACTTTGCTTGCTTCTTGAAGGGTGTTCATGTTTCTTGTAGCTGCAACAAATTTGTGCGAGGAGAAAAAACTGTTTGGAGGAGACACTGAAGCTAAATGGAAGATCTTGGTTGTAGGCCTGTGAACAATAGACCTGCGGAGAAGATGCGACATTGTCATTGTCTTTGAGAGTTGTCGCGTACCCCTCATGAGCTACCCCACACCTCCATGCACTAACTGTGGCTCAATTCCGAGGTCGAATGCGTGCATGTCTCAATTGCCATCTCATGATTGCTCCACAGCGTCCATCATCTTGAGTACTTCGTCTTCCTTGAACCGATGCATGAGTTTCAGTGACGATGGTGTGGTTTCTTGTGCGTCGGCCTTATCAATGTGGATCTGCTCGCCCTTTAGGTACTCGCTCACGGCCTGTATATTTGTGGCTAAAGGCTCACCACTGGAGTATCAAACTCATACAAGCTTTTCCACTGCTCATGACCAGGCTCCATGACATTGATC
This sequence comes from Ophiobolus disseminans, assembly GCA_010093685.1. Classification (NCBI taxonomy): domain Eukaryota; kingdom Fungi; phylum Ascomycota; class Dothideomycetes; order Pleosporales; family Phaeosphaeriaceae; genus Ophiobolus; species Ophiobolus disseminans. The sequence goes on from MU006216.1 coordinate 1,517,062, forward strand.
TCCTTATACGCAACCGGTCTCTGTGCGTTCACACTCTGGACGACAGCCTTCGCCGTGTCGCATAAGCCGCATGGGCTTCGAGTAAAGAACGTGATCCGACAGTCGAGAAGACGAGATGTTGCGCGAAACATGCTCGGAACAAACAAATGACCGAAGAAGGATGGGAAAGTTATATTGTCCAGATTAAGGACTGAGCCCTGTGCACAGAAAAGGCAATCAGCTCTACACCGCCAAAATAAGCTTTGTGTTCTGCCGGCGCTAGCACTCTGTCGTACCGCGACTTCTGGAATATTCCGAGCCTTGAATAGCTTTTCGGAACTCTCGCACCACAAACTTATTACCACGTATTCGCTACTCAGGTCTTGCGGCTCATAATCATGGCGAAGAAGTGTGTCCACAAAGGGTGTGGCAAGAAGTACGAGAACGACGACGAGGAATGTGTCTACCATCCTGGCCCGCCCATCTTCCACGAGGGGCAGAAAGGTGGGTGCGCATAGCTTTGATACCACAGCATCGACGTTTGTACTGAGTATCGTACCAGGCTGGAAGTGCTGCAAACCTCGTGTCCTTACTTTCGAAGAATTCATGGACATTGAGCCTTGCACAACAGGCAAACATTCCGATGTAGACGACACTCCCGCACCAGAACCCGTTAAGGCTCCAGAGATCACCGAAGGCACCCAAGTCAACCTCGGCTCGCTGGAGGAGTCCCTACCTGCCCCAGCGCCCCGCCTGCCCTCTGCACAAGCAGCACCCAAACCAGCAGCTTCGCCCGCTCCGCCGCCAGAATCAGAGGACGACGATGCCAGCGTACCGTTGAAAGAGGGCATGACTTGCAGGAGGAAGACATGTGGAGCAACGCACAAAGGGGGTGATAGAGGCGAGGAGAAGTGCGTGCATCACCCCGGTGCGCCCATCTTCCACGAGGGCAGCAAGGGCTGGAGCTGCTGCAAGAGGCGGGTACTCGAGTTCGATCAGTTCTTGAACATCGAAGGCTGCAAGACCAAAGATAGACATTTGTTCGTCGGAAGCGGCAAGAAGGACGAGAAGGCTGGACGGGAAGAGAAGCTAGAGACTGTTAAGTGAGTCTCATACTGGATACCTTGTGTGGGACCGATGCTGACAGCGTCACAGAAACGACTACTACCAGACCGCAACAACCGTAGTTGCATCGCTATACCTCAAGAAGATCGACAAGTCGAATGCTGTTGTAGACTTCCATCCCACAAACGTCACCCTCGACCTACGGACAACAGACGGCAAGCGCTATCAGTCCGAGTTTCCCCTTTTCGCTACCATCAAGCCAGAGGAGAGCAAGTTCAGGATACTGGGTACGAAGTTGGAGATGACATTTGCAAAGGCTGATGGCACAAGCTGGGCAGTACTGCGGAGCGATGACAAGCCGACTGGTGAGATTCTCCAAGTGGGTAGGGCAGGACGGGCGTGAGCATCGCAGGCTTGAACAAAGATGGATGATTACACTAGCATAGCGCATACGGGCACCGAAGGCGCGACATGCATACCCCACTCCAGAACATAGCGAATGGTGCAGAGGGGTGCTTATTAATCAATGACGTGCTTCGCTGCTTGGTAACTACATTCTGCGCAATCTTACCCCAGTATTACGCCACAAGTGTTTACTAAACAGACCGAGGAGTGCATAGCCCAAGGTATAAGGTAATCGACACGACTGCAGCTCACTATCCAATTCACCAACCATCTTCACAACATCCCATTATGGCCTCTAAACTCATTGCTATCGTCGCCGGTGTCGGTCCAGGAACAGGAGCAAGTGTCGCCCGCAAGTTCTCCAAAAACTACCCCGTCGTTCTCCTAGCCCGCAAGCCCGAGAACTTTGAATCTCTCGCCAAAGAAATCAACTCCTCCGGCGGAAAAGCTATCGGCATCAGCACCGATGTCTCCGATGAAGCCAGCCTCAAGAACGCCGTTGAAACCATCAAGAAAGAATTCGGCAACGATGTCGCCGCTGCGGCAGCAATTTTCAACGCCTCGGGCGGCTTCCTGCGCAAGCCGTTCCTCGAGGTCCCGCCTGAGGTCTTCGCACAGAGCCTCGCAGTCAGCGCGACGGGTGGAATTTTGTTCTCTCAATCATTCCTGCCGCTGCTATTGAATGGAGTGAAGCAGAAATCTGAGCACCCGCCCTCGCTCATCTTCACGGGCGCCACAGCGAGCGTAAAGAGCAATGCGCAAATGGCGAGCTTCGCGACGGGCAAGTGGGCTCTGAGAGCACTGAGTCAGAGTCTTGCGAGGGAGTTTGGACCCCAGGGTGTGCATGTTGCTCATGCGATTATTGATGGGGTCATTGATATCCCGAGGACGAGGGAGTGGTTGAAGGACCTGCCGGTTGAGGCGAAGTTGAGCGCAGATGGCGTAAGTTCATGACGTGACGGAGAGAAGAATCATGGCTAATGTGTTGAGCAGATTGCGAACGATTACTGGTGGCTGCATACTCAGCCTGTGACGAACTTTACTTGGGAGATCGATCTTAGGCCGGCGATTGAGAAGTGGTAAGATGCACGCCAACTGTTTAGAAGTGAGAGCCGTAGAGAGTCGGTCTCGGTACCGGATATGAGACATAGGTAACGAGGTATGCAATGTCACGAGTTCACGCGTCTTCATTCCAGTAACGCGGGTGTGATCATTCAGTGCATTCCATCTATTGTTGTACGACATGGGCGTGGCCTCACGCATCTTATTTCTACCATCAATTGTGTACATCCACACAGACTTCTCTTCTTGTCGTACTCTCATAACATATCGAAACCATGTTGCTCATTCTCGCGCTCTTCGTCACCACTTCCCTCGCATCATGCACTTTCCCCTTACCAGCCCAGAAACGTGACGCACAATACGACTCCGCCGACCCCATTGACGTAACCTACGAAACCATCCCCGACATCGACACGCCCTTCGGCCCAATCGACCTCCCTCCAGAATTCCTCCCATCCGCCTGGTCCCCCAGTTCCAACCTTGGCTCACCATACCCAGACGACCCCATCGACGACGGCGGCCGCTCGCAAATGATCGACAACGAAGTTCCTTTCTGGCACATATGTTCAAATTCAAATCTCGACTGCGCCATGTGCCCACGCGACGCGCGGTGTAAGATACCGCAGTTTCCAGAAATAGGAGATGAGCCAGGCCCTCCACCCCCGCTGCTGGTTTTCGACGACGATATCCTGCCCGAAGATGATGGACAACAAGACTGTCCGCTGCAAAAATGCGACGAGGAGATCATGCGCTGCGGTAGCAATGCGCGCTGCACGCGTGGGTTCTGCGTATGCGATTTGGGTATGAAGGGGACGTTTGGGTATCGTGAAAATTAAGGATTAGGAGAGGTTACGGTGTATAATGACCCGTTTGTGGGCTGCTACGATAGGTGTGATGATTTGAGTTCTCAGTCCTCATTCAGAATAGATTTACGTTTTCACTTCTCCTTCACCTCGAGTTTGACACAACTAGCTGTCAATGCGCATATATAAGAACTCCCACCACAGACGTTGCACCCCCTTTCCTCTCCCACAAACCACTCAACACTTCCAATACCTCAAAATCTCACCCCTACCGGTATATCTACAGCAAGCTTTCAGTGTCAAATTGTTCATGTTCGGCACATTGCTGATACACCTCAAGCATCCGCCATGCCAAGACTCCAAGGAAGTCGCTGGGCAGTGAAGTCTTCCAATGAGGCTTCCGTTAAGGACTCCAAGTCCAAGGAGGAATTGTAAGATTCCACTCTCCTACTCTATCACAATCATCAACTAATATTATCATAGCAAACATATCGCCATTCCGAGTTTCGGCTTTCAAATGCCGAAATTCACACCAGTCACGAGCGCTCCCATGAAGCAAGTTCCGAAGCCAGCGCCTGTCCGAGCTCAGGGTGCTACGACCAAATCAACGGCACCCGTCAAGGCCACTGAGCCCCTCCCGGCTCCTCAAGTTCAAGCTGTTGAGCCTTCGGCTCAGTCATCCGTCAAGATCACCGAGCCACTCCCCGCTCCGAAAAAGGAGGCTGCCGACAAGCCTTTCGACAGGGCCGGAATGGCGGCAGCTCGGGCTCGAGCTCGCATGGCTGAGATCATGGGTCCACGTCGTCGCTAGGGTCCATTTTGGGCTGCCTGAGAACGGGCTGGTGAGGGTCTGAGTGTTTCCAGCTTTGGTTGAGACGCGAAGTTGCGTATTAGTGAGAAAGGCATGTGGGAGTCCAAGGCTGGCACAATGAAGGGTTACATTTATGATATCAATTTTGGGACGAAGTTCCTAATTCCCAGCCTCGTGTTCATTTCGTGCATGCTTCACCTTCACCCTCACCGCGCCAAGCCTTGTTGAACTCTTTGTCGCTATCCACATAACGTAGAACCAAATGTTTGCCAGCAAATATCTTCTTGACTTCGTTCTCACGGATCATCTTATGTTCTGAACCTGGCCGATAATGCCAATCGAACGACAAGATTTCGAGAGTGCGGATGTCTCGAGACTGGGGGCCAGAAAAGTGCCATTGGTTGATGTTCCAAAACATCACACGCAGTTTGATATATCGTGCGTGTTTGGTGAGTCTAGAGTTGGCGTAGTCGAGGTAGTCCATCGGCCTCCAGAAAGCAAAGGTGCTCAAGGTCCGAGGCAGAAGAGCGGCTTCTGAGTAGATCTGGCGACAGACGCTGAGCAGAGGAAATCTATCTTTCGGGTCGCACACCGCTGCCATAGGGTCGGGTTTTGGTAGTAGGAAAATGGTTTGGCCCCCAAGCGCATAGCTCCAGATCATGGCACCAATGTCGGGAGGAAGATGTAGGAGTTCGGAATCTCTTGCATTTCTGTCGCAGCTATCGATTATTAGTAGATAATGAGGACGTAGGCGCTCTTACTCACAGCGCTAGCTCGTCATCGCTGACTGGAGTGAGGTTAAGTAGACCGTTTTTGAACTTGTGGAAGCCATGTACGCCACGCTTGGGACGTGCGCTATTGCCATTCTTGTTCACGGGTTGGGCGCGAGTGAGGTTCCGTGGTGACCTGCGAGGAGCAGTAGCAGTACATAGTGTCGCCATACTTGAGGTCGCGAAAGTAGTCCTATGTTAACGAGTGTTTGGGGGTTGACGTCGTGGAGTTGATGGTTCGTCTGGAGCTTGAGTTGCGAGGAAGGTGCAAAACACGGACCAAGAACGCGCACGGGTACCGGTAAGTGCAGAAGGAAGGTGAAGTTAGCGTACACATCCAACCTTGGAAGCGCTTAATCCATGCATACATCTCGAAGTATAACTTATCAACTTCTTCGCTAATACAATATATAAGTACTTGAACATTTTAAGACGCTTTTCTCAATTGTCCACAACTACAACGCCGTATCAAAATCATACTCCTGCAATATGCCCTCCTTCACATCAACCAAATAATGATCCGTCCAAATCATCCCACGAATTTTATAGCTTCCATATTTTGATATGCATCCATTCAGACTTAGCCAAACGATACACACAGCCCAAGCTAGCCTTTTTGCAAGATGTTAGCACGCGATTCTTGCACTTCATCATAGAGGGAAACTTACTTGGAAGAACGGTGTCTTACGATTTGCCCCATTCGAGCATCATCCACTCGTAACTGTCGTGAAACCGTATGCTTACTTCCTTCCCCACAAATCGAGCTCTCAGCGCAGTCTCAACCCTCTCCTGAACTCCTCTGGTTTCGTCCCCTACATACAGCGAGATATCGACCGTTTTGAAGGGCTCAAAAGCCGACACAGGGACCAGCTTTTCAAGCTCTTTGTTTGTCTTTAGACATTTTAGAATTGTCCGCAAGGATACGCTCTGTGTGTGATGCAACTTCCCAGTGGCCACCTTCTTTAAGAATGTCGAGAAGTTAGGAAAGGTGGGGGTGTTCAAAGCACGAGGTAGGAGCGCGGCTTCGGCGTAGATTTGCCGACATACGCAGAGAAGGTCGAACCAGATTAGGGCTGTGCCTCGAGCGGGAGAAGCCAGGTAATATGTGTCGGGGTAGCGAGTTGCGCTTAATTTGATCTTCTGCCTGCCCAGGACGTACTTCCAGATCATGTTGCGGATCTCTGGAGGGAGGCCTAGAAGCGGTGAGTCTTGGGCGTTCTTCTTGGTGCTACTACCTATTAGCTTGGTCTTTGGATCAGTCGGAGTTGCTCATACATGGTTTTCTCGGCGCCCATTGGCGTCACGTTCAAGAAGCCGTTCATGTCCATCCGATATCCATGCTCGTCGCGCCAGACAAGTGGCTCAGGTTGTCCGGACGCATCGTCGGTTGGTTTGGCGGAGCTACTGGTTGAGCTCATTCGTGCTGTATGCTGTGGAGTTGATAAGTTAAGGTATACAAGATCGTTAAGTGATTGCAAAGAGTCAGGAGACTTGAAAATTGCCTCCTCAATAATGAAGGGAGGTGTGCCTGAGCACAGGCTTCTATTTGTACTGGTGAGGTAAGTGAGAGAAGGACGTCGAGGTTGGGCAGGCACAGTGAGATCAACCCGGGTAATTTCAACGAGAGTTGAATTTATAGACAAACAGGTGTCGTAGATTTGTCCTGGGAAAGAGATACAACCCCCGGTCCATATGAAATTCACCGAGACTTTTTCCTAGTAGTCCTGCCGAGCAAGTCCATGCACCGCACCATCATGCCCTAGATGCTCTCACAGATTGCGCCAAGTCTCTTGCCAATCCTCCAAACGCTCAATGTAGCGAATCGTGATATGTGCCCCAGCCAGAAGCGCCCGTGTTGCATCATCGAACTGAGCCTGAACTCTCTCCTCGAGCCTCGACCACCAATAACTCAAGGTCAAATCGATCTCTTGGAGAGCCGGGAACTGTTCAACTGGAAACCATGTCTTGTCTTCACTCAAGGTGTAGATCATGATACCGATACGTATCTTACACACCAACATAAGTTTTCCCGCGTCCCGAAGTTTCATGAAGTCGCCGTGACAGGCGAAGGCGAAGGTATTGAGTTTGTAGGGCAGCAAAGCTGTCTCGCTGTAGATCTGGCGGGAGACGCGGAGGAGGCTGAGCTTGAATGGCACGGGCCGAGGCGGGGCTGTGAAACAGAATACAGATCGTGGCTTGATGATGTGCCCGCCCAGGGCGTAAGCCCAGATCATCTCGCGGAGCTCGGCTGGTAGACGTAGTAGCGGCGACTCGAGCGAGTTTCGTTTCGCACTGGCGGGTGTTAGCATGAATCTGGTACTTGCGCCTTTGCGAAATGCTCACGTTGAGATCTCGACATCCTTCTATGACGTAACATCGAGCAGGCCGTTCTCTAGTTGTACATAGCCGCGCGGGCCACGTTGAGCGGTGATGCGAGCGGATCTTCGAGTAGCCATTTGCGCGCAAGGGGGGGAAGCGGTCAATCTGATGAGTGGATGCGGATATGCAAGCAATGTAAGCAAAGTGTGAAAGACTCCGCATTCGGCTTGATATCCTGAGAATGAGAGACACAATCTAACCACGCAAAACTGAAGCCTCAACCATGTCCGCGATAAGCTTGTACTACCATTCTCATCCGCTTTTGGTGGAAGTCTTGTTAAGGCTTTACTACTGCTGCCTTCTTTGTCAGCCATGTCGAAGGCTTGCTCAAATTCTAGCATTCGTATGTTACTCACAAAGTCTCGTAAAGCTGCATCATGACACCCACTTGTTCAACGGTCCATCCAAGCAACAAATGGTTAGTGGAACTGGACATCTATTCCTTGAAGATGGGCTCTCAACATGTCTCGAACCTCAGTCTCTCCCATGTGATTCTCCCACCATCCTTTCAGTAGAGTGATATCAATCTTCCGTAGTTGAGGAAGATCCACTAGGGGAAGGTTCAAGTGACAAGGCCCCATCGAGTCCAGTACTGGTTGGTATGCTTCGAGGCTGAGATTTTGTACTTTGAAGAGCCTTCGACGTTGAGCATAGAGTTGGAGATCGGACAGACCGCAGAAGGCGAACGTGTTCAGTGTGTGCGGAAGTAGCGCAGTCTCGGAATAGACTTGTCGGCAAACGCGAAGCAGACTGAGATGAGGTCCAATACCATCCCGGTAGGCGTAACGCGAGGATCCCAACCTCACTACACGATGTCCAAGCGCATACCTCCAGATGATGTCGCGGATCTCCGTCAGTAAACGTAGAAGTGGTGATCTCTGCGCATTCTGTTCGGTACTTTCGCAAATTAGCAGGGTAGTCCTCAAAGCGCGTAGCCGTGCTTACATTGCGATCTCGTTGCCAGTAGGTGTCAAATCGAGAATGCCGTTTTCGAACTTGTCGAAACCTAGCCTGCCACGTACCGACCTTCGTGGAAGAGACACTGGCATGACGAGAGTTGACGGTGTCGTGAGGAGGGCCAGATATTTCAGAAATTGCCTGCGGTGAGTGGTAGTGATTACACTACGCGCACAGATCTCATATGATAATAATCGACACAACGAGAGGGATGAGTGAAGTCCAAGGACTGAGGTGACAGTGACGGTGATGTAACTAGTTTAACAAGACGTTAAGCTGGTACGTATCCCGAAGACCAACAGAAGTGCAAGTCTGAATAAGTTGCATACCGCAGGCTATACTGCGCCGAGACGTTCCTTTCTTGTGACAAGGCATTGCCCTATCTACGCGTCGTGGTAACCTCAGAACAGGTTTTCGCAAAAGACTGAATTCTGGTGCCATGACATGATTTAGTAGAAGAAACACAATGGTAGTATAGTCAGCAATGAGAAAGACACCTAAAAGAAGTCAGATCGTCTTGTCGGATGGTGGACGTGTGATGTTTGATCGAGGATTGTTCCTGAGGTTGGTGTTTGATTATGTCATCGTCGGTGCCTGACGCAGCTGTTGCCGATGTATCTCGGCGGAACATCTTTCGACATGCTGTCATCACCATTCGCCCCAACCCTCACAATGGCGTCGCGCACACGGCTGATGGCCTCTACGGGCTCCGGCTTGCTTCGAAACCCCAGACTATTCGCGATATCACGAAGCTCACCCCTCGCTGCTGCCCTGGCCACCACATCTGCCCGCAGCTTTTCGCAGCTCAACTCGCATTCGGCAGGCCCAGGAAGTGTCTTTGGCTCACTAGGCCAACTGAACTCACAAGCTGCCCCGCCGTCATACTTCTCGTCACATAAGCGCCTTCCTACCAATACAGTCATCCGGTTTGTACCGCAACAGACAGCATGGATCGTCGAGCGCATGGGAAAGTTCAACCGGATACTGGAGCCCGGCCTGGCTGTGTTGGTGCCCGTGATTGATCGGATAGCCTATGTCCGGAGCTTGAAGGAGAATGCGATCGAGATTCCAAGCCAGAGCGCCATCACGGCCGACAATGTCACCCTCGAGCTCGATGGTGTCCTGTACACCAGGGTCTTCGACGCGTACAAGGCCAGGTAAGCTATCATACGCGAGACATGTTATCAAGCGTGTGCTGACCACTCCCAGCTACGGCGTTGAAGACGCAGAATACGCCATTGGCCAGCTGGCGCAAACAACGATGCGATCCGAGATCGGTCAGCTCTCGCTCGACCACGTCCTCAAGGAACGCGCGAACTTGAATGCCAACATCACCGCCGCCATTAATGAGGCAGCCCAAGACTGGGGCGTCACCTGTCTGCGGTACGAAATCCGCGACATCCACGCCCCGGAGCCCGTCGTAGAAGCCATGCACCGTCAAGTCACCGCCGAGCGATCGAAGCGCGCCGAGATCCTCGAATCAGAAGGTCAGCGGCAGTCGGCCATCAACATCGCAGAAGGAAAGAAGCAGTCAGTCATCTTGGCTTCCGAGGCGCTGAGAGCAGAGCAGATCAACTTGGCGAGTGGAGAGGCCGAGGCCATTTTGGTGAAGGCGCAGGCCACCGCGAACGGCATCGACGCTGTCGCACGAGCAATCGCGCAAGGAGAGGGCGCAGCACAGAATGCCATCTCCCTCTCAGTGGCTGAGAAGTATGTTGATGCGTTCGCGAATTTGGCCAAGGAAGGCACAAGCGTTATCGTACCCGGCAATGTAGGCGACATTGGTGGCATGATCGCAAGCGCCATGGCAGTCTACGGTAATGTCAACGCTGCGCAAGCGAAGAACTCGTCAGGACGTCAAATAGAAGAGGGATCACCAGCAAGTAAAAAGATCGCGGAGCTACAACGTCGGCTCAACGATACGCAGAGCGGCACAAATCAGGTTTATGACGAGATCAACAACGCCATGGATCAGAGGCTGAAGAAGAGGTAGACGCATGGACCTGGAGAAGGATACGGTTGTACAATACCTCTCGTTGTATCTATAGCATAGGCCAGCAAGCGAGTGGCGTTTTTGAGGCATTGGGAATCATTGGGTATGCATACCAAAAGCAGCGTTGCTTGAGTCTCTTCTCTTCTCCATTGGTGGGACGTTGCGTTTCGCATGTCCATACCACAATTCAACACAAATGAATGCTATACCTCAACTCGCTCCCGATGTCAACCGCTCCACAACCTCAACAATCAATTTCGCACTCTGCCCCCCATCCTCCCACACAAAGTCATGCGACCCCTTGATGTCCCTAACCTCCAGTACTCGCCGCCCAGCGCTAACATCTGCCTCGTCATCCCCGTCTTCCATGACTATACTCCACCCCTCCCGATCCAGCGCAACACACATGACATCCCTCTGCGCCCTTTCAACCAGTTCATCGTCATAGCTATGCGCCAGCACAACTAGCTTGCCATTCTTCCATTTCTCTGTATCGTACTTCCCAGCCACGGGCGACACGCCATGATACACCGCACTATCTGCTCCAAAAGCCCCGGCCACGATGTCCACGTAGATCTGCGCGATATTCGGCGGACACGCGGGTGCAGAGTGGTTCCGTAGGAAAAGGGGGATGCTGTAAATCCCCGCCGTCAATATCAGCGCTTCAGGACCCCCGCTGTTATCGCTTTCCACCGCGCCGATGCCGGAGACATATTGACATAGCAGCGTTGCGCCGCACGAATGTCCAATTCCTATCCACTTCTTCACACCATACTTTTTCTGCAGGAACGCGATGCCTTGCGCAACGTCGCGGATGTGCGTGGGGTGCGTGACATTCCTGTCTGCATCGGTGGGCGAGGATGGGTCGGTGGCGTGTGAAGCGTAGGGCGAGAGGCGATAGTTCAGGGTTGCGATGCCTGCGATTGCGAATGGGGATTTGGAGAGTAGGTGTTTGATTGTGGGTTCAGCGCAAAGGGAAGTTTGGGTTGGGTCGCGCCATGCGCCGCCGTGCATGTAGATTATCCATAGTGAGTTTGCGGGGTCAGATTCGACGAGGGGTCGTGGGAGCCATATGTCGAGCGTTTGGAGGCGACTTGGAGAATCGCTGTAGGGTATGGACGGAATGTGTTTGGGATACTCAGTAGGTGTCATGGTTCGGGAGGAAGTTGGGTGCACAGAGTCTTGGTTGGCGGGGTCAGATATGACTTGCCCTGCATGCATGGTGGCGTGGAGATCTCAGGGGTCGTTAAGAACATCAACAAGCGAGCGATCAGCCATGTATGTATGAGTATAAAGTGTTTTGATTTCAGTCTTGCGACAGCACTACCATGTAATCGAATAGCAACCCCAAGCTCAATGGGTCATTAACTGAATTACCCTTCCGCCTGCACATGCCAGTGCTAAGGCGCCAATGCGATGCAATGCAAAATTCAAAGGTATCTCAAGGACAGCACATGCTCCAATTATCCTCCTCTTACTCGCACGACCCCAGCTGCCCGAACACCCGGGCGACCCGAGTGCACACGACTGCTTGGTGTGCCATGTTTCTCCCGCTCCGGAGTGCGACGGTAACCAATGCGTAACCGCTTACAAGAACGCGGCAACGATAGCACCGAAACCGAGAACGCTACCAGCTGCGGCCTTGACGTTGGCAGCAGCGCCGGCAGAATTCTGGGGCGCGCCAGTGCCGGTTGCGGAACCGGAGACACGAGCAGTGCCGGTGAGGGTACCGGCTGAGCCTGAGCCGCTGGCAGCAGCGCTTGATGTCTCGATCTGGACAGTTGTGCTGTTGTTTGCGCTGACAACGATTGTGCGGGTGGTGTTGAAGGCAGAGCCAGTGCCGGCAAGGACGAGTGTGTGGACACCAGGGCCGACAGCGGGGATGTTAGCTGGCAGAGGCTGCGAGGTAACGATTGCGGGCTGGCTGATGACTGCTGCGGGCTGGCTGGGGATAAGGGTGGCGACGGGTGGCTGAGCAGTCACCACACCGAGGGAGTTGGTTCCCCTGAGGAGAGTGGTCTGGGGGTATGGGTCGACCGAGGACTAGTGGGACGTCGTTAGGTGGTTGTCCCATGAGACATGGGACGGAAAGCAAGACTTACAGACTGAGCAGACGCGACAGCGGCGAAAGCAGCAGAGTAGAAGACGGAAACGCGCATTTTGATGTTTGTTTAACTTTCAAGTGATTGAAGTAGCGTAGCGATGGAAGTGAACTTGTACAAGTAAATGTCAAGATCAAGCAAATAGCAGCTGATAGGTAGGATGATCAGAGTGAGAGTGATAGATGGGACGAAACATGAACCAGAAGACGCGTTCTCCCTTTTATTTGGCACCCGATCTCATTTCCACCCCAAGCAACCATCGGAGCTCACCCCTGTCAAACACTCTGCGCCACCTTGTCCGGGCAACGCGCGCCATGCCTGAACTGGCTGCTGAGTGTGGAAACGAGCCAATAATAGCAGCCACCCAGGCAACCCGTTGCCCTGTGCATACTTTCCGCTCGTGGCGACATGTCTAATAAATCACGAAATTTTAGTTGAATTTCGCTGCTCGTGTTGAGCCGCGGTGGATGGCAACTGTGGAACGGCGTGAGTGACGCAAACTGCTCCTGCTTCATCGCACATGGACGAGATGTAAAAGATGGACGTGAACCATCCCATGTGTGCCTCGCTGATGCCATCCCCCGCCGCACCAGTTTCACATCTCGAGAACCGCCGTTGCACGAACTGCGCATGTTCCTATGGAGACAACGCACGCCACCCAAGCTTCCGACATCACGACTCCACCTGCATCGAATCGCCAAACGCTAAACCTAACTTTTCCCCGACATCTTCCCCACCAAATTTCCAGCCGCACCTGCAGAATCGATAGCAACGGCGGCGAAAGATTTCCCTCAAGGCTGCAAAATCTGCAGTCACAGAGAAGACTAGTGACGCGTCCAATACACCCCACAGGCGCGCTGAGTTATTCTAGAAATGTTGATGGGCGGCGTGTCTTGGTGGTTCGTATTGACTCCGCTGTAATGTGGCGTTACTCGGCGGCATTAGCTGACCAGGGGTCTCGAACGGGTAACGGGGCCGTTTAAACGAGGATGTTGAGTCGCGAGATCGTGATGGGATGATGTGTCTCCTTTTTTTTGTGATGGCGCCTTGATCTGCGTTTATTTTAATTACTGAAAAGGGTTGATGTTCAATGTTTCTTTGTCATGGAATTACTGAGTCACTGAATTCTCAAAGGGCGCCGGAGATTTTGCTTCAGAATGGGAGTTGCCGAGACATTCACGTCAGCTGTGTTCCCGTCGATCGGAACTCATGCTACGAGCCTCACTCCTTTCTTACAGACTGCATTCATGTCCTGCTGGTTAAGCATGGTTGTCCTTTCAAGCACGATTGAACAGGAGTATTAATTTCAACGAGAACCTAAAGATGTCTCGAGTACGTTACAGCATAACTGACCCTTTGCTTTGTAGTGGTAATCAAATTGGAGGCTCTAGCTTCGTTCCTCCAATGTATACAACCCTCCAGAATGATGCCCATCCTTCCATAACACCTCCACTTCTGCAAGCCCCATCTTCCTTAGCTCTCGAGTGATACCAACAACCAAGTCTCGATATCCCCACATCGCATCTTCGCCATGATACTTTTCATCTAACACTCTTTGTTCAACTCGGAGCTTGACCCTCCCGCCTCGGTCACCGAGTGGCCTCAAAGTCTCCATGAGCGTATCCCGCACATATTGCCCAAAAGGCCAGGCCGAGTTGCCCAAGTCCTTGGGATGCCATATCCAAGCACGTTGTGGAATGCCCTCAAACGCACATCTCACGTCTTGATAGGACATATGTACATTGACGTCGCGAACAAAATAATGCCACGGCAAGCCGAGACAGCAGGCATCCTGTAAGGTATTATTCGCCATATTCTCAAAGGCCATTGGTGCAAAGGTTCGGTCTTTCAGCACGAGTTCGGCGGCGTAGCGCGACACATCAGACTGTGTTACTGGGCCTACGAGTTTGGCGTCTAGAAAAGGCAGTAACCGATAACTATAACGTCCGCAGTAATAACGTCGAGACCTAAGCTCATTGGTGACTTGGAATCGAAGATCCTGGAGCCATCCTGTGGGATCGAGATCGATCAAATGGCTGTAAATCATGTCTCGCAGCTCTTGTGGTAGCTTTGTGATTCCTGATGAGAGCGCGCGGGATGTAAGAGTGTACTGTGGAATAGGCGAGTTCGGCGCTTGCTCGAGTACGCGCATAGCACTGCGATTTGTTAGTCTCACTAGATAATATGGGGAACTATGTCGAGTGCTTACTTTTTGCTATTCCAGAGCGACATTCCGATCACTTTGAGTTCCTCGTGAACCTTTTTCCGCGACTTGACTGTGTTAGCAGAGCACTCACCCCGCGACTTGATCGCTCTGAATGACTTGTCGATCATACGTAGTTTACGTGCTACAACATCGTATCTTCATTCTGTCAGCACCTGGAAAAGTACACCTACCTGCAGTGTCGTCTACTTACATATCTTGAATTTCTCGGCGGTCATCAAGAAGTATCAACCAGTGCGCAATAGCGTGTTTCGGCTCGTCGGTTACTAAAGCCATCGTGGAATTGCAGATGCGTGGTTGGCCTGAAGTTGAGGCGTGTGTGTCGTGGAGGTGAGTGACACGAGGCCTCGGGAACTCTGACGTGACTCATCTGGCGGAAAGTACCATGGTTGAGCTCAAGCATAGCAGTCCTGAGTATCCGAGGCCCTAAATCGAGGCCATCCGTCCTCGTCACAATAATCTTGCTGACTGTTTAATGCTTTAAGGCGCGTACTCTGTGTACTCTATTTTCGGAGTACCGAGACGTCTACGCTAAGCGCCTGCCTAGATACGGTATCCAACACCAACGCTTCCGCAGCACTTTCCACACCTCTCTTCCACATACGAAATGCGCCTTAGCGCTTCCCTATCCACGACTTTGACTCCGAAACGCCCATATATTTAGCCCGTTAACCACCAAGGCCGCAGCAAGTTTGCATCAGGATCGGGAGATCGCCAACAATGCTGGAATTGAGCTGTTGCAGCTCTCCAATACAACATCGTGTTAGGCGCTGACGAAGAGAACTGCGGTACCCATATTAGACCCGGATGCTATGAATGTGTCAGAACTGCTACACCCGCCACTAGCCAGCCGCCAATAGTACCCACGCATACCCAGGAAGGCTTCCCCGTCAACTGTAAGAAGTGGACAGCTACCAGGAGGGAAGACAGTTACTGGAGTATTGGCAATGAAGCGTTGTACGTTATGCCTTGAACCCAGTATTGGGCGCGACCTGAGAGGGTTGCGAAACTCAGCTCTGGCCAAGGATATGCTTGATGTCTTATTGTGTAAAGTCGCACTTGATTCTACCTGTTTTATAGCTCTACCACTAAAGTGACGGGGTACATCGCTGCTCAAGGTTAGATCGCAATCCAGTTGTGTTTAGCTTAATATGGGTGGCAGTGCGTTCGATCTCCCGGAGAAAGTCAAATGCTGATGGTTTGTTTTGAACGGGTTGGAAGCGGTGATTTTGGGTGCGACAGTGTCGTAGAACCAGATCATCTCATTGCTTGTGCAACGATATCCTTGATTCGAATCAGATGCGTAAGAGAATGAGTGATAGCCATCGTGGGGTATGTCAAATCACTGTGCTATCGCCCCTCCCACTCTTGGAACGTAAGTTATAGGTCTTGCCAACAGCTCCAGCTACTTCGCGCCTCTTCGCCCGTCTCCTCACTTTCTCTTCCCTCCGTTCAAGTTCCTCGTCTCTAGCATCACGACGCGCTTTCTCGAGAGCATCAATATACTCCGCCTTTCTGAAGGCGCCGGGCCAACCATGCTGTTTCAGCAAGCGCTGGGCTAGCTGTTCATTGCTTGATTAACGTTCAGCGTGCTTTGGTAGAAAAGATTGCACTTACTTCTCCTTGCTCCTCTTGATACGGAAGTAGCTCATGATACCAGCTGTAGCCGCTTTGTGTCTTGGGTACAGGAACGGTGATCAAGGTCGAGATCTCGTTGTAGAGCTCATCGAAGTATTCCTGAATGTCTCGAGGCTTTGCGCATTGCCGCCAGGGCTGATCTTCTGGCGCATCACGATCTACAATGAACGACCCCATAGGCCAAATCACCCCTAGTGAAGCTGTCAATACCCAATTGGGCACGCTGTATGCTATTTATAGGTACCTTCGTCCGTATCGATCATCCATACTGTCCCTTTGTTACCCTGGGTCAAAGGAATCAATCCAGCAGGCGAGTCTTCTTCAAACGGCATCATAAGGCTGTAAGTATTTCCGTACCGATGAGAAGGGCTTTTGGTCACGTATTCGTCTTGTAGCCAGCCAAAATTGCGAAGGTAGATGCTTGCCTCCGTTTCGATATAGACATCGTATTTATCCGTAAACATGTTCTTACTCAGATAAGGCATGTGCCGCAAGAGATCAATGACCTTATCCGAGCGTTTCCACTTTTGCAATGTATCGACAGCGAGCTGCTCGTCACTCCAACCTTCAGGCGGTGGGCGGAGGATCACGCCGGGGTCGAGATAGGCCATGCGCACGAGTAGGTCATAGTGTCTTTCAATGCAATTGATGACTATGTCGCGATCGTAAGGCATGGTGCAAATGATGGAAGCCGTAGTGTGATGACCGAGAGAAGTTGGAACGCGGCTCGATAGCCTTCCAAGGTTCGTGCGGGAAGGAGCGAAGGAGCACAGCGCTAAGCCTAGGTAAGATAACTTACTAACTTTCCGCTCACGCATAAGATCCTCATGGGATTATAGCTTAAAACTTTTTTTGTGTTGGACTAGTACACAACAGACCGCACTATTGCTGCTCTGATGGCTGACTGGAGCCAGCATAGTTTGGCGCTTCCTAAGGTTGTGTCTAAGCCTGTTGAACCCACAATGCTTACTGCTTTGTATGAACCTCCTCCGCATCTGCCTCTTCATATGGTGGCTTCCACATTGCGCGGCTTAATAAATTGGATTCAATAGAAAACGAAGCTGTGACGTTGTGGCTGATGAAGTGAGTGCTTAAAATACTAAACGACTCTTATGGCGCCTCGATAACATTGAGTGACCGTGGCTGATGACACCCGAATACGAGAGTCCGGAGGGTGATGCTTACGAGGTAAATTCTGGATCAGCATGAGCAGATGTGTTTGGTAGGAGGAGCGGGAATAGACGCGAGCAAAGGACGGCAGCTACTTCCTGCCCCTTGCGCCCGAGACCGACAGGCCTCGGATGCTCATAGTGGGAAGCTTCTTTAGTTTTCTGTCAGCTCACCGACTCTGCATTGTTTATGAGCCTTCTTTGTTGCTTATATGTTTCGTCCTATATTCACAAAGATTTGTGATGCGTTGGGCTGTTTTTGGTGGGGTGGTGCTAAGACAACGTCGAGATGGACCTTGCCTAGCATCTGCATCCGGTACGCATGCATGCAATCGAATCGTCAGGAAGCCACGGATTGTTGATGTCTCGGTCGAGATGCGCTAATAGGTTGCTGCCATTCAGGAGCGGACCGCGGGGTGCTCAGGCCTCAATATGCCATGAACCCGAAAGTCGAGGAGGGCAGTTTCTCATGTGGGTGAACCATCAGATATTCTACACTGCAGTTGATTATCGTAGTGGAACGAGTCGAGCCTTGGGAGCCCGACTTTTGTGCAATGATTCGCGTGAGTCAGCAAATCACTTCCAAGGTTCTCTAGAAAGTGGTGGTACCGGTACCGCGATGAACAAACCTTTGATAATTACAACCTTGGAAATCACTGTAGAGTTCCCAAGTGTAGCGCGAAAATTTGATGTGTGTAGAACCTGGGGCAAGTTGGGTAGGTATGGACTCAAGTCATGAAGTTGGGCAACACGATCGGCGAAGGTGATCGGCAAGGGGATTGTGGACGCTACGGCTCCCGAGGTCTGATTGGCTCCATTCGCGGGAAAGCACGTGGATCGCATTGCTCCGACAACAGACGGTCCGAAACCCAGCAATCCTGATACTTTCATCACCTCATAAACGGCCCTTTCTACAGGTACAATCTCAAGAAATGCAAATACTACGACTCGTGCGAAGGACAACATTGATGCTCAGACCGTGCTGCACCGACAATATGACGTCACAACCCAGAAAGGACATGGGAAATATCGAAAGAGAGAAAAGAAGCACCAAGTCTACTTTTAAGAGTCGACCAACAGGTTCATAGATTATTGCTGGAGACGGGGTGGTGAGTATCAGTTCTGCGACTCGACCTCGCCTGTACCAGTCCAGTCGGGATCTCTTCCCCGGCGGCCAACCCCTACTTATCGAGGCCCAATGCAGGCTTGGAGCCCAGGTAACCATGCATTGGTGTTGAAGATCACACAACCCTGTAAATCGAAATCAAGACAGTCATGACTTCAGAAATGGCCGTGCAAAGCTGAATCCTCCTGAAGATACACAACACCACAGCAGTCCTTGCTCGAAGACATTCCCAGGGTCACAATGGCTTGTCCAAACAGCTCTGTACCGTTGCTATTGCCCTGGACGAACAACTCAGTCTCCACGGCTGGCACCATCTTGTCTAGGGGCATCTCGTTTGCTATCGGCACTCCTCCCCAGCCATTTTCTTTAACGCCTTCAACACTTTCTGACAACCTCTTTATCAACAATAAAGTGGAGTGCGGAGCGACAACAAACAGCAGCTGCATTGGCCAGCTTGGTGGCATCTACGACAGCGCGACCTCAACGTCGTTCACAGAGGCGAATTACGCAACCTGGCAAGGTAGCAGAGAGACTGTCGATTTAGTGTCGATAAACTCGTATGTCTTCTTCGACGATGCAGCGGCGTTCGGTCTCAAGCCAGCGGCGAATAAGTTCCCCGCCTTTCCTATGTACACCAATGGATCCACGGATAGTGAGTTTATGATCGAGAATGATGCATATGTACACCACTGACCATGTATAGTTAAAGTAGACGCGTTCACAAAAAATGATCCACGCTACCGAGCAACTCTGCCATTGGGATTGGACTCAACCTTCCTGAACTCGCTCGTTGATACAGGACAGGCGTCTTCCAGGATGTACGGGCTTTGGGCTGGATCCGAATCCGAAGAGACGCCACAAGACGGCCTGCTCATCGTTGGTGGCTACGACGAAAGCCGACTCAAGAGCGCTGCTACTGATTTTCCTATGTTCTCGGATTGTCCAACATGTGCTATTCTTACTGCTGTAACGTATGATGTTGGTGGTAAGAGCACCACGCTCTTTTCAGGCGCCACTGATACGCTCATTGTAAAGCTTGATCCCTTTTCCTCGGACCTTCAATTCCCAGCGGGGATGTTGCAAAATCTTGCAGCTGCAGAAAAGACAGCTGTCTGGAACGCCACTTCACGCCATTTCGAACTTCCGGCTACGACAGCCCCCATCGGCACTATCACCATCACACTTTCTGACTTGGGCGCTCCTCTGGGAGATGCATCGAAACCCTCAGTTGTCACGTATAAATCAGTCATTCCTGCGAGCGAGCTGTACCACCGACCTCGGACATACAACGCCGCAGGGATCTACGAAGTAGACAACGCCACGGTGTATAACATGGCCGTCACCAACCAAACAGGCGCAATTACAATTGGAACTCTAGGTCTTCCTTTCTTCACCCAGAACTATCTAATCGTCGACCCTGACGCACGCACCTTTCAGCTCGCACCCGCAGTCACTACACCAGCTGATCCCAAGGGAGCAGACGCAAAGATAAAGCAAACATGTCGCGTCCTGCCCGGGTTGAAGCAGAAGTCTCAAGTCGCCGCCCTAGCTGGGGCTATCGTTGGGTCTATAGTCGGCACTCTTCTTCTCGTCGCCTTATTTTTCTATCTACGCAAGCGTAGAAGAAATGCAGGTCATCAGCTACACTCCCGCGGTGAAAGCGACGCACCAACCGCAACGTCGACGAACCCCATAGTCGGACGAGTGCCGACCAACACTTCTTCCCAGAGCAAGTCGCTTGATCTGCCGCGCCAAGCTCCTCCACCGTCCGCCATGGTGTTGAGCGATGGCACGACATTCCCGTCTCCCTTGCCTGGTCGCACGAAGAACGTTCATACCGGCGGCAGTACCTGGAGCGAAGATCCACGAAGGGGTTTGGTGCACGAAATGTTCCAGAAAGTGGATGAGGAGAATGATGGGAGGTTGTTGGATGAAAGACCACTGGGGTTGAGTGAAACGATCCACTCGCGCACGACATTGCCTCGGTCGGCTGCTGAGCATAAGGTCGAGTAGATGTGTGTTTGTGACTTAGGATGCGTGTGTAGAGTAGACTTCTCTTATGTCTTGTTAGTTTATATAATGCTCCATTACAGTTGAATGTGTATAGTGTCAGGCTACCACAAAGGCAGACACTTGGGCCGTCCGTCGGGTGTGCACTGTTTCGCTCTGGCTAGCATATTGGTATGTTGAGTACAGTAGATCGTTACAATTATTTCCCCTTTCGATGCCACAAACAATGATATGATGCTGGGAAGACTAGATCATGCCGGAGCCCACGCTGATAAAAGACCACCCCAAGAGCAAAACGGGAAGACCCTGATTAGATGGAACGAGGTTAGCAGTTTGTGCGAAAAGTTGTATGCATGACATCTTTCGGCGCTATTTTCAACAAGAAACTACGAGCTTAGGGTCGATCACACCTCAGCTGAGCAAGACTCCGGAACCCATTTATGCTGTGGGGGTTGCAGCTGCATTGGGCCGTCACTTGCTCCGCGAAAGAGATAACAGACTTGGTAACTACAGGAAAACGAACTCCTGGAGATCATTCGGCTTGATGGGACCTGAGTCGTGGTTGTAGAGCGTGATAGTGATAACAGTCTTCCCGGTTTGCTTGGTTCCTTTCCCCGCATCGCACCTTCCTCCTTCTGGCACGGTCCGCGCTAGAGCTGGTTTAGTGAAACCCCACAAGATCGGGCGTCGGGCTATTTGCTCCAACCTACACTTTGACACACTCTGGTACTTTGACGTATTTGTCTCGTTGTGAATAGACCGTGGTCATAATCTTCGAGATGTTGTCGATAATCCTGGCGTTGAAGAAGCTCTGGCGCCGCGGGCTCACGTCGACCACGTACCTGCTGAACCGGCAAAAGTTGTCGAACCCGGCGGCAGTCTGCAGCAAGGCACAATGTACTACCAATCCTTACTCCGTCCATCATGGCCATTCGCGGGTTTTCTTCTACGTCCGCAGATCCGTTCCTCTGGGTTGCTACAGTACCACCAACCCCTCAAAGCCAAGGCCGTAGGAATAGCATCGTAGTCGTTTCGCTGCACAATCAACCGACAACCAAGTCGAAGTGGGTTCTTTGCCTGGTATCTATATTACGCTGCATGCCCACAAGAATGGATATCTTCCAGAACCAAAATTCAAGAGAAGGCTGGTCTTACTAGCCTTACGACCAACACCATGGCACCACCACTCGCGGCTGAAGAACAAGGTATCATTGAGCGCCTTGTCGCTCAAGATGATGTACGCTGGTGGAATAAACCCAATCTACGGCGTCTCTATCTCTTCCTTGTGCCGTTTTGCCTATTCATCGAATCAACTTCAGGGTTTGACTCGTCCATGAGTATGTCACCTCCGTATCCACAATGACACAGTGCTAGACACTAACTCCGTCAATAGTGAATGGTATGCAAGCCCTGGATTACTGGAAAGAGTACTTCGGACATCCCAAAGGCGGCCAACTCGGCCTCCTTGTCGCATGTTATAACCTGGGCGCCATTACTAGTATCCCATTCGTGGCGCTTGTGTCTGATCATTTCGGTCGTCGGAAGAGTATTATCTTCGGTTCAATTATTATGTGTATTGGCGCCATCATGCAAGGCCTCTCGCAGAACCGTAAGCCATCATCCTACTACACTATCCCAGAAAATCACTAAGACACTGCACAGTCGCCATGTTCATCTTCTCTCGCATCTTCCTTGGCCACGGTATCGTCTATGCTATCATTGCCGGTGCCGCTCTTCTAGGAGAATTGGGCCACCCAAAGGAACGTGCATTCCTCGGCTCAATGTTCAATGCCTTCTTCGGCGTCGGCAGCGTACTCGGAGCAGGCATCGTGGTACGCACGCTCTTGATCCCCAATGACTGGAGCTGGCGCCTCCCCTCCATCCTGCAAGCCATTCCTTCAGTCATCCAAATCGCGTTTGCATACACTGTGCCCGAAAGCCCGCGATGGCTCGTCAGCAAAGACCGCAGCGAAGAAGCCCTCGAGATACTAATCAAGTACCACGCCGAAGGCGACGCCTCAAACGAACTCCCACACATCGAACTGGCCGAGATCCGCAAGGCTCTCGAAATCGAGAACGACTCCCGCGCACGCGGCTGGGGCGAACTCTTCCAGACAAAAGGCATGCGGCACCGCAGCCTTGTCGCCGCTGCTCTCGGTCTCTTTGTACAGTACTCTGGAAATAATTTAATCAGCCAGTATCTTGTGCCCATCTTGGAGATGATTGGCATCACAGACCCGCACATGCAGGTCAGATACAACGTTGGCTCCGAAGCGTGGGGATTCATTGCTGCAATCACAATGGCGGCTATTACACCGCGATACCCGCGCCGAAGGATGTACCTACTGTGCTCGTCGTGCCTCGTGGTGGTGTACACGGCATGGACGATTGCACAGGCGCGGAACCGGATTACTGGATCCAAGGAAACGGGCTATGTGGTGCTGGTCTTTATCTTCTTGTACAAGCCGGCCTACTGCATAGCTTATAACGCCTTGACGTATGTATACATGGTCGAAATGTTCCCATACTATGTGCGCACCAAGGGGTTGTCGTGGTTCCAGCTATTCGGGCGGTCGGCCGTCATGCTCGGGTCGTTTGTGAATCCGATTGGGCTAGAAGATTTGGACTGGAAGTACCTTATCATCTATGTTGTGTGGCTGTGTTTCGAGGTTGTGTTTATCTACTTTCTCTTTCCAGAGACATATGGCAAGACACTCGAGGAGCTGACGTTCTTGTTTGAGAGCGAGAAGGAGGCGCGAGATGTGTTGGCTGCGACGACGGCGAAGGTCACGAAGGATGGAGGCGAGATGGAAGTTAGGGAAATTGGGGACAAGAGGGCTTGAGGCTTAGAGGGGAAAGTAGCATTGGAATTGTTCAGTGTAGCGATGTACGAGAAGTGCAAGTAATGTCACACTCGTGTTTCTTCAGACCATCCGCTTGCCTCTCCAACACCACAACTTTGCTTCCCAGTTGCTTCTCCACATCCTCGGGATGGCACTCAACAGCATAGGCGCTACTCCCTCCATGCATTCTCCACGCCGGGCCGTCGAGATATACACACTTCAGTTCCGGAAACACGGAGGTGAACAGCCTGGCCCACCCATGCATTACGTCCTCTGTCCAGGGAAGGGGTGGCATGATCATTTTGACAGGTGCCTCGAAATGTGCCTCGATGAAGCGCTCAAAGTCGTTGGAAAGCGGAAAATGCAGGACATTGGAAGAATAAAGCAGCGATTGGGTTTCGAAGTACAGCTGGCGACAAGTCAGAGGCAGGGCCAGTAGGTGGGTTCTTTCACTTTGTGCGCTTTTGTAGTTGGCGTTGTTCAGCTGGTCTTTGGTGCCTGGGATGACGAGTGGTGATGGCAGTGGCTGTGCGATGGAGCGGAGCGTGTAGCGATCGATCGTGACTGTTATCCAGAGTCCGCCTAAGGCGAGATGGGAGATTTGGTCTCGAAGCTCGGCGGGGAGGCGGAGAAGTGGAGACTGGGTAGCATTGTGCTGATAGGCGTTTGCAAATTGTGGGGGAGGATTGGTGTCAATGGCCATCGTCGCTTGCGTCACAGTGTTGAGAAAGTAGCTCTTAGACTTGTTGCTTCGTGGTTGGAGGTTGCGAGGGGGAATGCGGGGAAGATGTTGAGAGTGGGCGGATAAAGTTGGAAGGCTGAGCTGAGGCGAAGCACGAGGTCACCAGGGCATGTGCAGTCAAGTCTGAGATTTTCGAGGTTCTCACGATGCAAGGTTGAGACCAGGAAGTCTTACTTTTGGACACAATGTCGCTTGAAAAAGTCATTCAGTGTATCTTGGCCTGTATGCTTTTAGTCATGTGCTGGGACTTGTCATCTCGAGCATGGTCAGACGAACGGCTCCGATGTCGTTGCCCCACGTGGATTCATGGCGGCGGATGCGGATGCGGATCCAAGTGCATAAGCGAATGCAGCGTGCAAAACGGTTCTGCTCACATGGTGGAGCAATTTGACGCCATCATTGCGAATCTTTGTCTATGGGGTCAATTGATATTCGACAATGCGGGTGCTGGGCCTCAGCAAAGGGTTGAGAGTGGTGGATAGGCGGTCCCGGGCAGCAGGGCAGGATCAAAACCGTTGCGGCGCATTGCTAGCGTGCCATGACGTCGCTAGGCCGTTCCCGAAGCAGCGCGTTGGAAAGTCTCGAAGGCCGGTTCTAGCAGAAACTTTCACGGCCATGCCAAAGCTCCCGGACTAGCTGCGGAGCCCTACCGGGGCCCAGGGCATTAATCACCTCTTAGTGAGGATACTTCCGCTGGTACGAAGTGAATGCTGCACCCGGTCGCGCTTTAGAAATTCGGACCTGCTCCGGTTCAGCGCGGCACCCACCCGCATCTCAACCATTGGAACGCGAGGAAAGGGTCCCTTAGCAGACGCTTGGGTTTCACATCATAGTGTCCCCTTCTCCACCGGCCTCCCACCACGCCAATGGCAATGCCTTCGCGACGCGACGCGGAGCAGCCGCTGCCCTTCACCGGCGACAGCGTGGACGATGGCGACTTCGCGACAGACCAGTCGCACGCAGAACTCGGAGCGCACAGTCTGCCACGCTCGCGGGCCATACGGGCCCACTCAATCGCGTCCCAGACGCTCTCGGGGCTGTCGGGCTCATACTCGCGCAACCCAGTGCGCTCCTTTGCCCACCAGGCATCGCATGGCTTCGCTGGTATGCTCCGTCCCATCACCGATCAGCCGGTGTCTCCCACTGACCCCTTCACAGACACGCCCCAATACTCGTCCCAGGGCGTCCGCGAACGAAGCTCCCAGTTGGCATCCTATGCCCTCGATGCTGAGGAGTACCAGGACCGACCGCACCGCCACAGCTTCGCAGATACAGATACGGCCTCGGGACGCCATGCGGGCCTGCTGTCGGAATACAGTGGAGGAAGAGCGTCCCCGGACTCGGCGTGGACAGACACAATCGACGAAGACAGCGAGCCGGAGACGCCAGAGACCGTCATCGGGCCAGACCGGCCAGGACACAGCTTCTTCAGCCCCTCGTCGCGGACAGACGGGCGCAAACATGGCCGCACCCCGAGCATACCCAATGTTGTAGTGCAAGATACCGAGCGGACACCTCTGCTGCCCGTCCCACGACTGACACGGCACGACCCACAGCCAGCGTCGCAGCCTAAGAAGCAGCCCTCGGAGCGGTCCAGCGCGTCGAGCCTTCCCTTGCGACTGAAGGAGTCACTGGGTGCAGGCCGTGAGCATGTTGCGAGACTGAAGCGAACTGTCATGAACCCCAAGCACTACACCACCAAGTCTCTCGCTTCGGCTGCCATAGCCAGCGGGCAGACCGCGTCCGCTGTCTTCCTCGGACTCCTGCTGAACATCCTCGACTCCCTCTCGTACGGTTACATCCTCTTTCCACTAGGGGCAGAAGTCTTCAGCCAGACTGGTCCAGACGGAATCTCCATCTTCTTCGTGAGCTGCATCGTCTCCCAGCTCTGCTTTTCCCTTGGCTTGTCCACGTTCAAGGGCGGCGTCGGATCCGAAATGATTGAGGTCGTCCCATTCTTCCACAAGATGGCATATTCCATCATGAACCATATGCACGGCCAGGCGCCAGAGGCCATCATCGCTACTACCATCTTGGCGTACTGTGCCAGCTCAGTTCTGACCGGACTCATCTTCCTTGCCTTGGGTGCCTTCAAGCTCGGAAACCTCGTCAGCTTCTTCCCCCGGCATATCCTTATCGGCTGCATCGGTGGAGTTGGTTTCTTCTTAGTGCTCACTGGCATCGAAGTCTCTGCTCGTATTGAGGGCAATCTGAACTACGATCTCGCGACCTTGCAGAAGTTGTTCTCTTCCGACACTTGGTACTTGTGGATGCTCCCACTCTTCCTTTCCATCTCCATAATGGTCTTGCGGCGCATGGTCACGAGCCCATTCGTTCTGCCTGCATTCTTCATACTAGTCTTCGCCACATTTTACATCATTGTGAAGGGCATTTTCCACGTGGATCTCGAGGTCGTTCGCAATGCAGGATGGATCTTTGAGCAGCCCGAGGCCGGCGTTCAGTTCTATCGCTTCTATTCATACTTCAGTAAGTGCCACAAAAGAAGATCGTTACTTGACGTACTGACAATAATTGCAGAATTCGGCATTGTCGACTGGTCAGCTTTGGCTAGTACGATCCCAACTATGTTCGCCTTATCCTTCTTTGGAATCATCCATGTTCCCATCAATGTCCCGGCGCTGGGCGCTGCCGTCAAGGAAGACACCCTCGATGTCAACCGCGAGCTGATAGCCCACGGTGTCTCTAACACTCTTTCTGGATTCCTCGGCAGCATCCAGAACTACCTTGTATATGCCAACAGTGTCATGTTCATCGAAAATGGTGGCAACAGTCGAGTCGCAGGTACACTGCTTGCCCTTGCAACAACTGCAGTGTGGATCGCAGGCCCAGCAATGATCGGATACATTCCCATCTGTCTAGTTGGCGCGCTCATCTTCCTGCTAGGAATTGATTTGATGATAGAGGCGCTGTGGGCCACTTGGGGCAAGTGTCACAAACTCGAGTACTTGACCATCCTTGCAATT
Organism: Ophiobolus disseminans; assembly: GCA_010093685.1. Taxonomy (NCBI): domain Eukaryota; kingdom Fungi; phylum Ascomycota; class Dothideomycetes; order Pleosporales; family Phaeosphaeriaceae; genus Ophiobolus; species Ophiobolus disseminans. The sequence continues at coordinate 1,544,124 of MU006216.1, forward strand.
GTCCTCATCATGGGTATCTACGACTTTGTCTACGGCATTTTGTTCGGCATTCTGGCGTCGTGCGTCAGCTATGCTTTGCAAAGCGCCCGCCATGACGCAATTCGCGACTCCTTCAGTGGTGCCGTCGCCCAGTCTACCGTTCGCCGTCCGCGTGCTGACGGTCGCTATCTAAACAAGGTCCGGGGTCAGATTCGAACCATCAAGCTGGGTGGTTTTCTCTTCTTTGGTAACATTGTCTCCGTCGAGGGAGATATGCGCGCACTGATCAAGGAGGACAACTTTGAAAAGCAGCCCATCAGCTTTATTATTGTTGATCTGACTCATGTCACCGATATGGATTTCTCCAGCGCCGAAGGCTTCGAACGTATCAACCGCGTTTTACACAGAAAGAATGTCAGAATGATTCTCTCGGGTGTGTCATTCACCGACAACGTTGGTCGAGCTCTGCAGAACGTAGGTCTGCTTAAAGAACCGACGATTGGGGAGGAGTGCCCGCCACCCCAAGTATTTGAGGACCTCAACACAGCGCTCGAGTCATGCGAAAACGAGTTACTCGAGGTTTTCTACAAGCACTGCAGCGCACAAAACACGAAGCGTCAGCAGACCACCCCACCCATGAGCATCAACAACAGAGGCCCCTCGGATCAAATCGCGACTGGCGGCTCACCGACCTCGTATGGCGCCAGCTCCCTCAATCCTGTCTTCGCCTCACCGCGCCGCGGCGCTCGGCTTGTAGCTGCGCGTTCTACCATGCGCGAAGCAAACGACGAATCTCTTTCCATTCCCGATAACGCATCTCAAAGCACCACACCATCAACTCAATCACGCTGGAAGAATTTTGCGCAACCGCTCAGGATCATACTTCAGACGTTCGAAGACATGTCTCCCAAGAACGAGGACTTCTGGCAAACAGTTGCGCCCTACTTCGAGCGCAAAGAGTACTCGGCCGGTACTGTCTTGTATTCACGTGGCGATGACCCAGATGGCTTTTACATTCTCGAGCGAGGCCGCTTCAGGACGGAATATGAACTTGATCAAGGGTCATTCTTTGAAGTCATTTTACCCGGTACCACATGCGGCGAGTTACCTTTCTTTAGCGAGACGGATCGCACGGGCACAGTTGCAGTAGAGGAAGACTCAGTCGCGTGGCTGTTGACGCGGGACAAGTTCAACGAGTTGGAGCGAAAAGATCAGGTCGTCGCGATGGAGCTGCTCAAAGTTGGCCTAAAATTGACGAAAGAACGCATGGATGCTATCACGAGCTATGTCTTGGTAACTGCGTCTTAAACCTGGTCGTCGGGTGTTTGAAAAAAGGATTGGAGGGTTTAGATTGGATTGTTGTGCTCAGGACATGACGGTTGGTTGATTGTTCATCACGATCACACGTACCAATTATTTCTTGTAAATCGTTATCTCCGAAAATCGAAGGATTTGGGTCGTCGTTGTGCCTCTTCCCTGCATACATATTGAGGCACACGCTAACATTACTGTGCCGCTCCGGCTTTCTGGATGCTCCGAGAGCTGGGCAATTTATCCGAGTTGCACATCGACGCGTCGCTCCGCGTCAGGCTATCTTCCTCACGTTTTCGAACCAGCAATTGAATTTGATGCGATGGCATTCATAGATGGGCTCGCCGCGCGCTTTGGTTTCACCGTGTTTGCCGTCCTTCTTGGGACATTCTTCTTCAACCTGTACCGCGTCCGCAGTCATGTTCGTTCTTTACAAAAGCAGGGATTGGTATGTCGTGTTTCACAACCAAGAACCTTCAATGTCATTGACCATACCGCAAGCCCATGCCACCGCATAGCTTCCTTTTTGGACACCTGAAATTCGTTGCGAGCATTGTACAAGAAATGCCACCGAACGCACACGGTGTCTATATCGCCGATCAGATTCGACAAAGATTCCCGGAGATGAATACAGCCTTCTATCTCGACATTTGGCCTGTTGGAAAGCCGTACCTGATGGCAATCCACCCAGATCTGTTGTATCAACTCACGCAGGCCAATCAACTGCCGAAAGATCCGGGCCTGCAGACTTTCTTGAAGCCGTTGGCAGGAAGACAGAACTTGGTCACTATGGAAGGGTCAGCGTGGAAGTACTGGAGGTCCATTTTTAACCCTGGCTTCAGCGCCAGCCACATCTCCTCGTTGGTTCCGGGCATGGTGGAGAAGATCGAGATCTTTAAGAAGAAAATGCAAGAACATGCCAACACCGGGGAAATGTTCTTTCTGGAAGAGATGGCACTGAATCTGACCATTGATATCATTGGAGGCGCTGTCATGTGCGTATGACCATCGTCCGTTAGCGTTGGACTAACATCTCCAGGGACCACGATTTCCAGAGCCAGTCCAAGTACAATGACATGACATCTGCCCTACGAAACCAATTGAAATGGTCAACCACAGGAATTGAAATCAACCTCCTTCTCAAGCTCAACATCTTCCGACCATTCGTCAACATGTACAACACCTGGAGAATGGACCGATACCTCAACCCACTTTTCGACAACCGATACACCACGTTTCAGGAAAAAGGCACCAGCCCAAGGAAATCCGTCATCGACCTCGCTCTCAAAGCCTATCTGGCAGAAAACCCGTCCGCGCAAAGCATCCCAGACGCATTCAAACAAGTCGCCATCGCGCAAATCAAACTCTTCATCTTCGCCGGCCACGACACGACATCCTCCGCCGTGATCTTCACCTACGACCTGCTCTACAAACACCCCACCATCCTCGCCCGCGTCCGCGCCGAACACACCGCCGTCCTGGGCCCCAACATCCCCAACGCAAGCGCACTTCTGACTTCAAAGCCCCACCTCCTAAACCACCTCCCCTACACCGTCGCCGTCATCAAAGAAGCATTCCGAATCTACCCCACCGTCGCCGCCCTGCGCATTGGCCAGCCAGACTTCTCCCTCGTCGCGCCCTCAGGCCAGCGCTTCCCCACTGAAAACTGCATCGTCCTCGGCGACCACTACGGCGTGCACCACAACCCGTCCGTGTGGGCAGACGCCGAATCTTTCCTGCCTGAGCGCTGGCTCGTCGACGAAACGCATGCGCTGTACCCGCCTAAGAATGCGTGGCGCCCGTTTGAAAAGGGGCCGCGCAATTGTATTGGCATGGAGTTGGCGATGACGGAGATTAAGATTATTTTGGCGTTGACGGTTAGGGCGTTTGGAATTGGGGATGCGTATGCGGAGTTTGATGGGAGTGGGCGGAAGGGTATGAAGGTTAACGGGATGAGAACATATATGGTTAGGGGGACAGGGGGAGGGCATCCGGCGGATGGGTATCCTTGTAGGGTGGTTTTGGAGGGGAGGGAGGAGGTGGAGGGGTGATGGGCTTGGGTCGAAGGAGTGCTGTATGATAGATCAGGTAGCACAACAAACAGCATGGTACAAACGTAGCTGATACTCACATCATTGTATTACAAACTACAGATCTTTGTCCTCATCTCTCCCCGGCCACACAATCCTCCCCTTCCAGACCGCCCTCACGCACCCCACTACCGCAACTATCCAAATACCCACCACCCCCACAGTCATCCCGCTTGCAACCCACAGTATCGGTGCACTATCCAATTCCTTCCCCATCATTTCTGTAGCCAACATAAACCCCACGTTCGGGAAAATAAACGCCCACCAACTCAAGCCAAATGGCATCTTGCCAATGCAAGATATATTCGCGAGAAACGCAATGCAGAAGAACCAAAACGCAAAAAGCCACATGAACACACTAACAAAAAGCGCCATGATCTTAAGAGTTTCCTTCGCCGTCGGATGCGCCGCAAAATAGCCGTACGAGGGTATCGCATCCGCGAGCCCTATCAGCGCAACGATAGTGTACGCTATGCTTCCCACAGGAATAAAGAGCGCGGGTCTGAGCTGCGGTGGCGGAAGACCCTTCTCAAGCAAGAAGTGCACGAAAAACCCGATACACACGAACGAAATCATAATCCCGAAGCCCTTGAACGCCAATCCCGAGAAAAGAACCACCACAGCGCGAGGCGGGGGTTGAAAAGGCGCAACCAGCGACGCGATGCTACCCGTCAGCATAGCAGAGTACCCAGCCAAGAACATGGGTGGCGTAAACGGGACGGGGCGGACTGCGCTCCATCGGATGAGGACGTAGTACTGCGCGATGGAGTTTGCGAGCGAGCACGCGGCGTACATCCAGTAGAGGACGTAGACGGCGGGGATGAGGAAGGGATATGCGGGCCCGTAGGTGATGCCGTAGACTTGGATGCCGCCGATGATGACGCTGATGCTGAGCCAGAAGGAGCCGATGAAGAAGGACTCAGAGGGGTGGATGAGGGCCTGTTTTACGTGCGATGGGTAGAGGATGCAGCGGGTGGTCATGCATGTGCTGAAGATGAGGAAGAGGACTATGTTGAAGATGAATATGATTAGCCCGATTGTGTGGAGACCTGGTGTGTTGGGTTAGCTGATATTTTGCTGAGGATGGATGGAGCTAGACCTTTGAATTTATGTGGTGTCTCGGCGATGGCGATGGCCAGACCACCCGTACTCATTGTTGAAAGGAACCATGCGAATGTGAAATGTTTGAGTCTATGGCGAAGGTGGATGTTGTGTTTGGTAGGCTCTGGCTGGGCGCCATTTTGTGGTATTGCTTGCTCTTCTAAGGTTGATTGCGACTGGTAGTTCGTTGCTGTTGCATCGACTGGGTCTAGGGGTTTTTCAAATTGCATCTCACTCGGTTTGTGTTGCTGCATGTTGTCGGAGACATGGAGCGGCAGTAGAGCAGGTCTGGCGAAAGCTGTCGGAAAGCAGAAGGTCAATAAGTACGGTGAGCTAATCCTTGTGGCGTATTGAGTATGTTGATTTCATGGTTCACGTGTAGTCGTGGTGACTGAAACTGTCTGATGTTGGTGGTGTGAAAGAAGAACCTCGGGATGACTGACGGCGTTGCTTAATCCCGGCCCTAAATTTTCTATTTCCGGTCGTATGACCACCCCAATGTAGCCCACCGACTCCATCCACACCCCCAATTAATGCCTTCAGATGTCGCTAGTTCATTGAAATTAAAATAAAAAAACTTCTTCGCTCAGACGATGCGATCAATCTTGTCCTTCGCCTGCTTCTTCTTCTCCCTGGCCTTCCACTTGATATCGCCAGGTTGCGGCCACCTATAGTTCACCGGCGATTCACTACCAACAAAGATGAACAGATCGTACATCAACCCTCCAAGAAGCGCACCACTTATTGATGCACCCCAAGGCCCATATGCCCAATACCCGCCGGCGAAGGCCTCCGGGTATCCAGCCCATAGGCCAACAAGTCTAGGACCAAGATCGCGTGCAGGACTGATCCCTAGGCCAGTGTTATAACCTAAAGCCACCATGGTCACGAAGGAATTGAAGCCGAAGATAAGAGCAGTCATGCCTTGACCGGGTGGAGAATTCTGGTCATCTCCAAGAGCAAAGGCAAGGCACACCCAGACCGCCATATAGACGAAATCGTTCAGGAAACCGGTAGTAGCAGAGAAAGCAGGGCCTTGGGGGAAGAGCGCTTTCCCAGTGATATCGAGAGTGAGACCTGGATCCACGTCGAGAATGGCATCGCGATAGAGGCTGTTCAGCATGAGTACAAACAAAGGTGATGGGCGAGATGCAAATGAACATACCCATATGCGAGTCCTGCCGCCGCGACGCCGGCTAGCATCTGCATGCAAATGTACACAACGGCCATGCGCCATGGAAAGCCGCGGTATATGGTGAGCGATAGCGATATCGTCGGACTGAGATGAGCGCCGCTAACGCCACCCGCGAGATATATGCCAGCCATGGTTGCGAAGCCCCAGCCCCAGGCCTGAGTCTCAAAGCTACCTGTTGATTCGCCTGATGTGGCGACGGAAAGGTTCACACATATCCCGAGAAAGAGGTAGACGAACGTCGCGAGGAACTCCGCTGGCGCCTGGGGATATTGCGCACGAAGCCTAGCGATGGGATTCCGGTACTGGTTGTAGAAGTCCTGTTCCGCCTCGTGTTCGCGATCCTGGAGCTCGTGTTTCTCTTTCTCCGTCAGGGTCGTTTCGTGCGAGTCGAGTTCTTGGAGGGGATGCAGGCCATCTGCCAGGCCGAATTGGTGGCGTCCGTGGTTTCCGCCGCCATCATTGTTGTATGTGAGGCCATGCTCATTAAACGGTGCGCGATCTCGGGTTTCATGATCGTTTCTACTGCTGCTCTGATCACCGTTTCTATTCTGGACCTGGTTTGCTTCGTATGTCGGCACTCGTCGCATCTTGACTGGTCGCCCCTCAATTGTCGTTTGGATTTCCTCCGGGTCGTGCTTTTGTCGCGGCTCGTCATTGTGTCCTGATGCCACATGAGTATCTTCAGATTCGTTACCATTATCTGTTCATTCATGGTCAACTGCCGAGTTTACATCTGGAGATAGCATTTGTACGCACCCGCTGGCTTATGAAAGTCCAGCGCATCATGCCGATCAATCCCAGTACCATGCTGGTCTTCGTCGACTTCGTATAGCGACTTGCGAAGATCCCCTCTTCCCCACCACATCCCTTTTCGCACTGTGCGAGGAAGTGGAGCAGCTAGACCAAACACTGGTTTGGACTTTTGTTGGTTGTACCAGGGATTCAGCGCAAAATAATCGTTGTCAATGTCGACAGTCTGCTCTTGTTTCTTTTCTGTGCGATCACTCGCGTCGAGTAGGCCTCCAGTCTGGTTCGTTCGGGCCGTTCTGTTGGTACCCGTTCGCCGCATTCTTGTAGTGGTTGTGTTGTTGCGGTCGTGGCCAGGGCGGGTGTCATTTGTATCCTCTGGTCGTTCAGTGGCATATCTCCTTATCGTAGATGCTGCACCAGATGGTCGTCGCTGTAAATGTAATGGTCGAACGTCCGAGGTTGTTTGTTGCCTCCCACAAGTCGTAGGGTTACTGAGAATCCGTGGTCGAGCATCGTCCTGCGTTTCTGGAGCGATTTGTTAGCTGGTCGTGTAGTGAACCCTACTTCAGATACACGCATAGTCAAGGAGATGTTGCAGGCGTAGTACATTGCTGGACGTACCATCTCCCGCCGTGTTATGCTGCGACTGTGCCATTGTCAAGTCACGAAAATGTGTGTGCGAAGCACAAAATTGAGGAGGGACTATCTGATATTCGTACCAAAGACGCAGCAGTGTTATACCTTTGCAATCAACTAAAATGATGCCCAAAACGAGAATCGCATATCGCGCGATGGGAAAGTGAAGAATTGCATCGCTGATGTCATTTTGCTGGAACGATTTACCCAATTCGTCTAGAGACCCATTCATCGCGAAGCAATTGGGGCAAGTAAGGCGATTTTCAGCTGCACAACCAATTGGACTTGCGTATGATCATGCACTTGTATCGACCCTTTTGAATTTGGCGAGTAAAACCCGATGTCTCTGATTCTCTCCATATTTCTCGATCACGATGCGTGCAGGCTTTCGAGTCATAATCATCAAAGCTCGTGAAAAACTCAGTTTTCTGCCAGCAGGGGCCATGCTCTGCCAGGTACGATGGGCAACATTGGGATCGTGAGGGTGCAAAATGGGATCTACATCGCGAGCCAGGCGAGGGGTGGCGACAGAGCAGCTCCATGAGAGGAGATCGCCCGCGACGCGTGAGTGCCAAAAGCTGCATGTTCATGTTTAGTGACTTACAATACGAAAGTTCTTTGCTGCATCACCGCCTCGACGTCGTAGCTGCCAACCTTGGAAGGTGGAGCAATCTCTCAACGAGTTTCGTGCACTCCAGAATTTGGTCAGTACAAGTTGTCCACAGACCCCTCGTTGCGCTTCTCCAGTGAACAGCAGCATAGGACATGCAACTGACGTTCATATGCTCAAATTTTACATGCATGTTATGAACGGCCAACAATGACCAGTAAGTCCGATTCAAATGCCGAGCATGACTCGAGCTAGTCTCGTGGGCTCTTGGCGGACTCCATCGGCGTTCCAGGTTAGAAGACGGCTGCAACGCCATGTAACGCAGCTTCGGAGCTTGACACAGCGCGGGATGAGCGGAAAAAATTGCCATGTTTGTGGAGCTTTGCGCTTCCGGATCACTGATTGTGGATTTGCTAGTCTATGGTATCTCCACGCGGTGAGGCGCATGCTGTTTCTAGAACCTTGATGCAGGCTGGCCGTCGCGCGATGTGGAGCTCTCGGAAGAGGTCCCAAATGCAAGCCTGCGCCGCGCGACCCGGCTATTCCTCACTACGGGAACTGGCGTCTTCAACCTCAGTAACGGCGAGGGCCGGTGAATATTGCGGTCAACGTTGTCTCACGACACTGCCATCAGTTTGTTCTGCTCTTGGGCCAGTGTCAAGCCCTCTGGTGCTTGTCGGAACAGCACAATTTCAGATTGTTTGAAGTATCGTCGGGCATCTGGCGGATGTCAGTCACAGGAATTCGCCGGAAGCGATATGTGCATACCTTCGTCGATCAACACCAGGCTCAGGTAGTATCTCGTGGAGTACTTCTTGTTGACCTCGCGGAATGTGGGTGTGAGATCGAAGCCTCCAAGGAACAAGCGGATAGGGATGGTCTCTCCTGCTGCTTGTTAGCTCACGACAGCCCTCCTTTCTTGTGGTGCCTACCTCTCGAGGGTGAGCCGTCCATTATCTCGAAGCGGACCAGGGTTTCGCTCTCGTTGTATTGATTAGGCGCTGCGCCTGTTGTTTCTCTCCGGATGATGGACAGCTCCATGTGCTTGATCTTCAACCGCACGAGGAGGAAGTATATCCTGCCGACGATGACGTCCTTGAGGTGGTACTTGGACTTGGAGTACTCGAACTCGATGTGTAGACAGTCCTCGATACCGACATCCATCTTAATGCTGCTGTTCGTCTCGGGCGGTATCCGGTAGGAGTAGACCCAGAGATCCTTCTCCCGGACCACGTCGGCCATCCTGCGCGACACGGTGACGCGCACAAAGTAGCGCAGCTTGACGTTGATTCCATTGTAGGACTCGTACTGCTTCTCCACGTTCTTGAAGTTGAACTCGAAGGTCTGCGGGTGCTGCAGCTCGCCGGGTGCCGCCAGCTCTTGGCCGAGGGACAGGAACTCGTGGTGGTTGCCGCGGTCGAAGAACATCTCTGCCGTTGCATGTCAGCCTGCAGCCATGCGGACGCTCCACAGGGACTACGCACCAATTGTGCCTATGAACTGCACCTTGATGCCCGTGTGCTCCAGCCGCTTGCCATCTTTGGGCCTGACCGTGACCTGGCCCTTCACCGACTCGCCGTCCAGATACAGCGGCACCTTTTCCTTGCGGTTCTTGTCGAGCTTGACGTCGACGGCGGAGCGGTCATCGAGGTCCTCGAGCACGATGTCGATGTCGACCGGGGTGGAGAAGAAGTAGGACATGGCGGCGTCTCGAGACTACTTCCGAGGGCCTGGCGCGTTCCTGGATGCGATGGAGCTTGAGCAGTCACGTTGCTCCATGGCATAGCTTGCGCCCCAGTGTGGCAGGTGCCCTCTTGGCGCGCCTTCCCCATCCGGTCGCACCAGTGCGGCACCTTCCCCGCAGCCCTACGAGCGACCACGGATGTAACTCGCTGCATCATTGCCCGTTCACGCTGCATCCACGTCATATCTCGCTGCGTCTGCTCGCCGTCACACAACGGCTCCATGACAATGCACTTCGGAGATGGACGCGAGCGCAAGCGCAAGCCCGTCGCCACCGGCCCGAAGAATCTGCCTCTGCACTCGCTCGCGGGGACCCCCACGCGCCATTATCAACAGCTTCGCAAGCCCGCCTGCTTACAAGCGCTGGGCTCAACAGTGTGATGTGGCACTGATGTCTGCCATTTGCATGGCGCAGAGCCTCGCCCTCTTCTAGCAGCACCCCCCGGCTTGTCGGGTGACGGCGCCGCAATGCCGATCCATGGCTGCTGAGCTGGCATTGAGCGCATGCAGGATGCAGCAGTACCTGACCTTGACTGGGGTACAAAGTGCGGGGGCCCATCCCACGCAGTATGGGCCAGTCTTCAAACGCCGACCACCTGCGCATGCAGCTCGCTTCTCCAGCTCCGCCTGTTACGATCGTCCGAACAGCTACTAGACTAGTTGCACACGATCATCGCTAGGCCATCACACCTTGGCTACCAGAGGCGCACCAGGCTCTGATCCCACCCTTACCGTCATACGTGCCGGCAACCTGTGCGGGAGGAATGTCCAAACGGGGCCCCAGCTGTCCACTGAAAATGTCCGTTATTGCTTACCGCATAGTCCTGGTTACATCCGATCCCCAATACTATATATTACATCAGAGCACTCCTATTTCTTTCAGGCCCAACTCAAGTACTAGCCTCACACCCGCACCCGAACACTCTCCCTCCCGTTTGTGCCGTAAAACACAGTCATGTTGCAAACCGTAGAACAGTCGCAGCCAGCGCCGGTACATTACACATCGCCGCCCACGCCTCCAACCTCCAACGCTGTTTCGCCTTCCGTATCATCCGCCTCGCTGAACCTTGCAAAGCCGTCTGCCATGTCTATACCAAGCCACCACCATATCCTCATTGTCACTGGCCCAGCAGGCTGCGGCAAGAGCACTGTCGCCAAGTTCCTATCCGAGCGCTATGGATTCGACTACATCGAGGGAGACGAGGTCGGTGGCGCCCGCGAAGAAGACCATACCACATACTGACTGTGACCAGTTTCACCCGAAAGCGAACATTGACAAAATGGCTGCTGGCATTCCCCTGAATGACGAGGACCGATGGGACTGGCTCATTCTTCTTCGAGACCAGGCCTTGGTCTCTCTCAAAGAAGGAGCCAAGGGTGTCGTCGTTACCTGCAGTGCACTGAAGAAAAAGTACCGCGACGTTATTCGAACCGCCAGACTCTACGACGAGGACCCGAACGCCAACGTCCACTTCGTCTACCTTCGCGCCGACAAGGCCACGCTCCTCGCCCGCGTACGCGCAAGGCAAGGCCACTATATGAAGGATGCAATGGTCGACAGCCAGTTTGCTGCTCTCGAAGAGCCAGACGAGGCTGAATGCAAACAGTTGAAAGACGTTGAGATTGTGGACGTCAAGGGGACCCTCCAGGATGTCATAAATCTTGCGGGCGCTGCCGTCGACCGCGTGCTCGTCGCCAAGCCAAGCCAATGATACATTAAGGAGATGAGCTGCTTCTGGTTTCAGAGGTGGCTTTGCAGCGTTGAGCATTGTGGGCGTTGGTTCTGATTAAATGGCGCAATATATAATACCCAACAAGAACGGCTGCACACGTTTTGGGTATACGTGGAGCTTTGTGTCTAGGCTCGGATTTCAATATATGCATGCAATCTCAAAAGCTTGTCTACCGTCATACTTTGGGATTTCCCATCAGCAACAGGAGATGGTGGAAAGCATCGCTTCATGAGGCATCTATTCAGCGATCGTCGTCTCTGTTTTGCATGTGGGGTTGTTGCGCTCCACCAACTGCCACTGCTCACGACTATCAGGCGGCTTGTTGTACCTTGTAGTGATTTTCGCCAACTTCCTCGCTCTTTCATACTATTTTCCTAGATCGACTACCAGCTGACTATGATGACCGCACCAACACTCCAAATTTACCGCCGACCTTGTTGGACCAAGCAGTCATACCCATGTTTCGTAGTGTCTGCTTTCAAGGTTGCAACCTCATAATGCCAAGTACAACGAGGAGATGTCACTGAGCGGACGACCGCAATGAGAACAAATCACATCAGAAAAAAGACTTTGACAGACTTGGCTTTGACTGCGATCGCGCAACACGAGGCGATTATGACCCGAGAAAGTTATTCAAACTCTCGGATCGACCATAACGAACCACTAACGCACAGAGGTCTTCCTGAAGAGTTTTGATGGATCGATGACGCTGATTGAATCCAGTTTAAACAAATGCAGCTCATGCCGTACCTACAAGTAGATTGTCGATGAATAGGAATGGACCTTTCGTGTTTCAGTGGTATGATAGCACTTGACATTTGAACCAGTTCTACTCAACAAACAAGATACTCCCATAACTCCTTCTATCCCAAACCACAAACTAGCTAATACACACTGCCCAAATGTAACGCAACATATCAACATCCCAAAAGCTCAAAACCACTCCAAACACGCTCACACTCTAAACCACCACCACTTCTCGCCTTCACTAAATCTTCCTCTAACCCAACTATCTCGCCCTCCCGCGCCCTCAAAGCAGCCCTCACCGCATCAAGCTCAGCCCGCAGCGCACGAACCCGGTGGCGCTCTTTCCTCCACTCAGACCTAATCTTTGCCGCCAGCATCTTCTGCCACTTACGCGCCACCACATTCGTCTTGTCGCGATGCGTGAAGCACAGGCTGTACTGCGGCAGGCCGTGGATGGCATGGTCTGAGACTTCGTCGATGGGTTGGCGCGAGAGGGCGGCGCTGACGGTTTGCAGGGCGTGGGCATTGCGGCGGAGGGCTTTGTGGGTGCAGCGTGTGCCGTTGAGGTTAGTTGTTTGGCAGTAGACGGAGGGGTGGTTGGAGGTGGGGGTGTGAGAAGGTGAAGGCGAAGAGGGAGGGGGGTGGGTAGTGGGGGGGGGCATGGTGGGGACGGGAGGATGAGATGTGTTCTTAGAGTGGGTTGTTGGTGGAAGGATGTTGGATTGCTGATATCTTCTTTAGAGCGAGGTGAAAAGCGTATTATTTCCATCTGAACGAACTTTGGATTTTGGGCTTTCTGAGACAAACCTCACATCTTCACTGAGACAGCAAACGGGCACTTCGTGCATGAGACATGATTACGCGAAACATGGTCAGACACCAGCTTCACCATCTTCATCTCAACGAACGAGCAATTGCCATCCTCACAGCTCGCCCACCGATCCATAGCATGTCTCACCTTGTCCTGCCTAAAGCTCTGAACCACACCTCACTCTCGTCTACACACCCACTCAGCCTTCCCGTTTCCTCAAACCCCACCGATCGAGAATTACCTCCAACCAGTTCTATGCAGATGAACGCTGAATCCTTCAGGTACAACCACAGATCCGCAAACATCAGATGGAGTGAAGCCGGTGAAAGCTTGCGAGTATCATGCTTTTCAACAAGCATAAGGTAAAGCACGACGGAAATTAACATTAAACACGATCGATGGTATCTCAAAACAAAAGTCCAAAAAACACCCCATCCCTTCCAACCCCATCCCTACCTAAACTTCTTCCCCTCCATCTCCACCTCCTCTACCCCAACCTTTCCGGGCTTCGCCATAACACTGCCCAACAAATTCAACGGATTATTCATCCGCGTAACCATGACATAAAACAGCGTCAAGCCCATGACCACAACCTCATCCCGCGCCTCCGTACTCACCTCGGCAGCGCTCTTATCGAAGTGGAAATTCCCCACTTGAGTCAGCGCCCAGATGTTGGCTGAGAACTTGGCTATGGGCATCTGGTTCGCATCGAGGCATATGAAATCCCACGTCTTGAGCGTGACGTTTGTGATCCAGGTTACGGGGGCTGGGGTGTTGGGGTCCGGGGAGAGGGTGTGGGAGAGGTAGTTATATTCTGTTTTCCAGCGCTTGAGGGGCTGGAGGAGGATGGGGTGGTTATGCAGGATGACGTCGGCGGAGATGGCGACGTTTTTTATCACGCTGGTGGCGATTTGCTGGTTGTTGTGCAGGGATTCGAAGCGTAGTTGGGGCTTGAGGGGCCGGAAGTGTTGGATGTATAGGGGGGTGAGGGCGCCGGTGGGGGACTTTTCGCTGACGGTGTTTTTGAATTTGGACCAGGCGAAGTCGACTTTGAGGGTTAGGCCGGTGGGGGTGTCGATGCGTTGGAGAGGGCTATCGGGTGGGTGAATGGTGGATGCAGGCTGCGCTGCAGATGCGGTGGCGGTAGCGTGTGACGGGAGCGACATGTTCTTGATGTTGGAGAAAATGTAGATGGAGGATTGAATCATATCCCAATTCTATTGTAGAAGTGTGAGTTGCCTTGCAATTCTGTCGAGCTTTAGGAGGCATCTTGTAAGCTTAAGTATCGTAGCACGACGGGATCGCCTAGAGATCGCCTAGGACGTAGATCGTATTATTCGTGTAGAGTGCACAGCCTCGCCCAAGTGTGGCCCAAGGCAGAGTAAAACGTAGTCTTGGCCAACTGTTGGTACCCATTCGTACTAGTGTAAGATGTACAGCTGTCAGCTGAGTGTCAGCTTTCACAAGGCTGACTCGCTTGGAAAATTAATCTTGGCGTCTTAACTACCTTATCTTGGTGTGGTGGTGTTCGCTCGCTGCAAAGGTGGACCTCGGGCAGGCGCGAGTGGTGGTTTTGGTAGGCCAGCAGGGCAGAGCTCCAAGGCAAGCCGGCACCCAATCCCCCGCGTCCTGACCCTCCGCATCCCCGCAAAGGTCCCAAACTTCCCACTACCATGTCTTTTGCAGCGTCATAACACAAGAGTTACAATGTCTAGTCCATGCATCCCCATCACAAAGGCCATTCCGCGCATCTCGCCACGACGGACGCGATGTGGCGGCCTGCGGGATGGCACCGCCAGGAGAGCCAGCCGGCGGTGGATCAGTAGCACGCCCGATGCATCCACCAAGAGACCGAAGACAGCAATTTTCTTCCCTGGTATGCCCTTCCGCTGCCCTCAATGCCTCTGAATGCTGACCGGCCCAGGCCAGGGCGTGCAGCGGGTGGGCATGTGCACGCCGTGGCTCGAAGCCTTCCCGCGCACCGTCAAGCCGATGCTCGAGGAAATCGACGAGACGCTGAACCTGCCCCTCACAAAGACCATCGAGAGCGGCACCAATGCCGAGCTCACGCGCACCGAGAACGCGCAGCCGGCCATAATGGCCACGTCCATCTTGATCCTGCGCGTCATGGAGCAAGAATTCGGCTTCAAGACGTCGGACCGCGTCGACATCACCCTCGGACACTCCCTGGGTGAGTTTGCAGCCCTCGTGGCCGGCGGCTACCTCCACTTCCAGGACGCGCTCAAGATGGTGCGGCGCCGCGCCGAGGTCATGAGCAAGTGCAGCGCCGATGCCGTCGAGCAGGAGGGCGGCGAGTTCGGCATGGTGGCGCTGGTCTGCGAGTCCGAAGAGCACATGCAGGCCCTCGTCAGCGGCGTGCGCGAATTCCTCGAGCTATCTGGACCCGGCTCCAAGAGCGACTCGGCCGAAACCCTGCCCGCCGTGCAGCAGGTCGCGCTCGCGAACCTCAACTCGAAGAACCAGATTGTGCTGAGCGGCAGCATCGCACGCATAAACACGCTCTTGACGAATCTGAGGCAATTCGGTGGACATGACCCGAGACATGTCCGGCTGAAGAGCGACTCGCCCTTCCACAGCGCCCTGATGAAGCCTGCGCAGGAGACAATGAGGAAGATACTGCACAAGGAGAGGGAGGATGGGAGCGATATCATCACATGGCCGGGGCACATGCCGTGCATATCGAATGTGAGCGGCCTGCCCTTCGAAGACAAGGAGCAGCTGAAGAACCTGTTGGCGAGAAGCGCCGTTGAGACTGTGCAGTGGTGGAAGAGCGTAAAATATCTGCACGAAGAAGAGAAGGTGCGGCGCTATGTCGGCATTGGGCCCGGCAAGGTTGGCAGGAATCTAGTCGGGAAAGAGGTTGGCATGCGAGGCGCTGTGAAGGGCGGTGGTGTGTGGGGCATCACGAGTCCAAAGGAGATGGAAGAGGTTGTGAGAGCGCTGGAAGACACGGAGAGTATTCAGGAGGACTGAACACAGTCAGAACTCGAAAAGAACACGTATGCAGCCTACGAAGACACTCCACAGCCTCAAGCGCCCTGCACATTCAGTCCCGCATCGACCTGAATCCGCATACCCGTCATACTCGTGTTCCTCGCCAACATCACATACGCATCTGCACAATCCTGCAGATACGTCTCATGCTTGAGCACCGCCGCGTCTTTGGCGGCTTGGATGCGTTCGGCAGAGTATTTGTTGCCCTATCCGACGCATTAGCCGACACAATAGGGAGGCAGAGTGGCGTGGCATACCCATTCGGTCAGCAGCAGACCAGGCAGTACGGTGTTGACGCGAATCTTCGGCCCAACGGTCACGGCGAGACATTTGACCAGCTGGAGCTGCGCAGCTTTGGTGACGGCGTAGGGCATGCTGGAGCCACCTTGGCTTACAGCCTATTGGGTTGTTAGCACATCATTGAAGTTCCAACACTGAAGCGGAACGTTCAAGCTATAGCTGTCTTAGTATGAGAAGTGAAGGGTAGACTCACAGCTATCGATCCCGTAGTAATCAAATGCCCACCTTCAGCATTCGCATCAAACGTCGCTCGCGCCTCAGTCAAAAGCGTTTTAGGCACCTTGACGTTAGCAGACCAGCACTATCTCATCATTAGCAATCAACACATGAAATCAAAAACACATATCAGCGACGTACCTTATCCCACTCCTCCTCACTCATACTATCCAAATCCTTCCAATCACTAAACCTCGTCCAGCCCTACATCACAACACAACACATCAGCTCCCATCCCAAAACCCCCCACAACTCCACTCACCGCATTCGCCAAAATCAGATCCAAGCCGCCCAACCCGTCAACCGCCTCTTTCACAACGCGCTTCGCGTCCGCGGTGCTCGTCATATCGGCTTTAATGATGACGGCTTTGACGCCCAAGTCTTGACATGCTTTTTGCACTCGCTGTGCTGGCTCGATACGGTTGAAGTAGTTGATTGCGATGTTGCAGCCTTGGGTGGCGAAGGTGGTGCTGAGGAGAGCGCCGAGGCCGCTGGGGTTTTTGTGTTAGTATAATTAGTATATTTATTGAGGGAATGGTGTTATGTGGTAAGAGATATTGGGGGACGTACGCTGAGCCGCCAGTCACGAGGACGTTGCGGCCTTTGAGGTCGTATGGCATTTTTCGTGTGTTGTAGTGAGGGGAAAATGGATGTGAGATGATGGGAGGATTTATCAGAGACGACGGAGGGAAGAAGTCGTTGTGGCTTACGCAGAAGGCACAGTGAGGTAGGGCACGGGAATATAGCAACGGATGTGGGGCTCCGAGCGTGCTGCAGGTACACCCCGCCATGCTCACGGATTGCTCTTTCCAGTCTAGAGCGTGTACCTCGGTACGTTGTGCTGGCGGGGCGTGAAATGATATCTTCATAGGTCGATTGAAATCAACGACGAATGTGATTTCCCTGTGTTGAGTATTGTACATCACCGCGCAATAGGGCAAAATTCCTTACACATGAATAGAGCTAGGTGCCTACCGAGAAATACCCATATGAATGACATTCTGATCCTTCAGGACTTACTACAGTCTCTGCTACACGTCCTACATGTTATCAAAGTCCAACCCCCAATCGTCGTCGCCACCACCACCCATGGTCAAGTCCATATCCATGTCCATACCGCCCATGTCACTCAAATCGATATCCGGGAGGTTCCCGAGTTCAGCGCTGGCCCCCGTGCCCATGCCAATACTACTCAAATCCAAGCCCTCGGCGCCAGTGAGCTCCTCCATGCTACGTTGCAACGCCTTGTTGTCCATGTTGGTGATATCGTCTGCGATGCTGGCAGCGGCTGCATCATCAATGGCTTTGTTGATGTCATCGGGTATGCTTTGTGCCTGGATATCTACAATATTGACGCTCGGGAGATTCAGCACCGCATTTTCTCCTTGAAGAACGTTCTCGCCAATGGAAGCCAACTGTGCTTCAACGCGGCGGTGAAGCCGGACAATTGTCTCTGCAGCGAGAGGATCGGTGGCGACCAGGTTTGCCGCATTGTCGTAATCGTGCTTCAGCATCTCTCGCAAGTTCATACGCGTTCGTGGCGGGTGTGGTGCTGGAATCAGACTCCCTACCCAGTCCACGGGTATGGGGCTGTCGTCGACTGTTGGCGCGCAGATGATCGAGACCCCAATGTCGAGAGCAGCAGCTCCGTTTCCGGCTTCTGTTTGCGCCTTGAGCTCACTGATGATAGCGCGGGAGATTTTGTGAGCGCCAAGTATCTTGAGCGAAACGTACACTTGTCGATGCGTATAGCTGGGCGGGTTTGGTTGTATCGACGATGTCGTAGCCCACTGTGAAAGCTGCTGTACAGTATGGCGTATCGAAGAGTTTAAGGTGGTGTTCGGTGCATTCGTCCACTGCTCCAACTCCTTCATTGAGGCGTACATGGAGCGTTCATAATGCGAATGCTCTTTGATTGCCGACATCAGCGGTTCGATGTTGTTCGCTCGGCTTGCCTCACGGCGCTGCAAAGTCCGGAAGCATTTTTCGAGGCGGCTTGAGACCATGGCGAGAATAGTAGAATGCATTGCTTTTGCGTCTCCAGAGGATGGTGATGCTAGTATTACCTCGCGGAAGATGCGCATTGTGGCATCGAGATCTTTATGAGTTTGCACGAGTGCATGGGACGACATCCATAGCAAGCCACCGATCAGCGAAGGTAACAGGAATGTTTCCATGAGATCTGGAAGTGTGTTAGCCCACAAAAGGGTGAATTCGTACAAGGACGTACACTCTAGGCCTCCCTTCACGGACTCGAACGTCAAAACACCCACAGATAATGCCATGACCGTCTGCTGAAAGAGCGTAGGTACTATGATGTAGAAATCTTGCGGACGACAGGAAGCAAATACGTCGTTACTGAGGCCTTCGTTTCCGGAGTCGTACAGTCCCTTGAGCCAACTACCCAGGTGTTTGCTTTGCTCATCTGTCATGTCCTCCGGCATTATGCTTTGCTGCCCTTTGATCATCAACCGAGAGACAAACGAGTCTGAAGTAATGCCAATGTCATGACAGGTGAGATCATAGCGGTACATCAAGGCCATCACCAGGACAAGAACGGCGCCAAACTCATCGTATACGGGTTGGTATTCGCCTGGAAATATTAGCTCTATCGTTGCATGGGTTTCAATTGCTTACCCTGGTCGCTATCGTAGTGCCAGTCCTCCAAAATTTGGCAGAGAGGCCGAAGAACACTGGCTGGAGAGGTGAACTGTAGTATGACATCCATAGCCTGTGGCTTCTTGAATAATAAAGCCGACAACTGCTTCAGGTACATGGTCATCTGTGTTTCGCATAGATGCGATATGAACTGCTAATGCATTAGCGGCGAAATTTTGAAAGATATCGTAGTTAATACCTCTACAATGGTACCAACAATAGCACCGGCATTCCCGTCCAGATTTTCCAACTCATCAATGTACATGCTGATCTTGTCGAAGTTGTTCTTGCATTGGTCGAGCAGCGTCCTCTTCTCGTACTTCGTATCCGGCGGACCTTGCATTGGCGTTTCGCCGAGCAAGCGCTCTATCGTGGAGGTCTGAATCAAACTGTGCAACGCGCAGGCGTTCAAAAAATCTTGTCTTACGTCGGCGAGGGAATTATTGTTGCCCAATATGTCATCGAAGCCTTCTGAGAACGCTGGAAAGGCGTTAGGGTCCACGTGGCTGAGCGCCTGTGTGATGCAGATTTCTGGTGTCATAGGGTAGATGGATGGAGATATCTGCGAGAGAAGAACGGGTATCTTGTTCACAAGGAAAGACTTCAAGCAAAACATCGTCTGCGGCGGGTCACTCCGGTACATAGCATTAGCCAGAATATCGAACGCAGCAGTGATGAGGTCTGTAGCCATATTCTGGGGATCGATCTTTGGAAATTAGCCTCAGCCCACAAGTGTGGGAAGAGAAACACACCTTGTAGCGTGAGTGCAAGTAATTGATAATGGTAAAATCGTCAGAAAGCGGTCGTGCAGCTAGCTACACACTATCAGCCCTGGACGACAGAATTTGGGGATCACGTACTAATGAGTTGAGAAAAATATAGAGTCCTGCTCTAGTATTCATTGTTGGAAGGTCCATAACTGCTTCGAGCTGGAGTGCAGCGACCTCAAGCCCAGCATCGTCGTTAGTCTCTCCGTTCATAGCAGCAGGCTTATCGTGAAAGTCGTGTTGCTTTTGGGAAATCTCTAGTCGACTGGCGATCTGTATGGAGTTTTGCGATCCAATGGAGCTGTGCGATAGAAATGTGATGAAAGAAGATAAAGATTGGGCAAAACTTTTGCGTAGACCTATCGGAATATCAGCAAACACAGTTGCACAAGCACAAGCACAACAGGGACTCTAGGGAGAAGCGCCATGATTACCTCGGTCCTTGCGGTTATTCAAGATATTGAGCGTCTTTGGATTTTCAATAATGCCGACCATGAGCATCCCAAGACCGTCTCGAACATTGATAGACTGCTGTTGCGGTTGCTGTTGGATGCCAGCCATGGCTTCAAGCACGGTATCGCGGGTGTGTGAGGTGACCAAAGCCTGCATCCAGCGAGTCACAACAATCAACGTCCTAAGAGCTTCGATGTTGTTCACTGGTCGCTCTTCGGCTTGGAAGCTCTTGGACAGGCGATGGAAGATGACCTCCTCCAGTTCTGGCGGGTTGTGCCAGCGAGTATCCTTTGCGCTCTCATCGTCGCCAGGCTTCGGTAGGCGATCTTTTGAGTACTGGAATGTGGCGGAAAGCACCTCGGACGCGTCTACTTTCTTCAGAGCCAGCAATCGCTCGATATAGACAACTACACGCGGATCAACGCTGTTGGAATCCGCAGTGCGTGGACGTAGTAATAGCGCAGCAATCTTCCGCCCTGGCAGTGGTGACTTCGCGTGCAGCTGTGCAGCAGCTGCATCGAATAAATCAGGCTGAATCCGGCGTTGGAGGCATCCATCAAGGAACAGCGTCCACTCCTTGACCATTAAATCCATAGTCCATGAGAAATGTGCGAGGTGTTCGCTGCGCCAAGAGATTCTAAACGGCTGAAAGGAATATCGGGGAGTGATGGGTGGTGGAGTGGTGAAGATGCTTGCCGATCACCTAGGCTCAGCTTGGCAGGCACGAACAATGAGGCTGGATTAACCGAGCGGGCCGTGCTAAGTTCCAGAGTCGGGCCAACAGTGTTCGCCTGTGCTATGGTGGTCAATCATTGGATGCAACTTCATCACGGTAATGACCGCAAATTCTATCTACCTCTATCTATAATCCATAGGGCTGGATGAGGCTCCGGTTGGTGTACTCGCATGTTGGAGGGTGCGATGCACAGTACCATCCCACTTGTAATTTCACTTCACTCGGTCCTACCAGAAACGATGTTCCATAACTGTGTTTGTATTTAATCCTATGAAAGACATTTGCAAATGCATGTTGTTACACAAATCAGCCATGTGCGTCCGATCGCTAACCCCAGCCCACGCAATTCCATTAAGCCCTGTGCGCGAATCTACGCGACTCATCGCACGACACCCGAACCTGAAGAGTACAAGACCGCTGCATAACGCCATACTCCGATACCCGCACTTAGGACGCGCGCCTGCGGGCATCTAATGACAAATCCTCCGCATCGGGTGCTCGTGGACCGACCTGTAGAGGTACGAAATCAGTACATGTCTGTCTCTAGTTTTCATAGGGGCGCTACGAACCATCCAGTCTTCCATTGCTAGCCACTGGCTCCAAGTCTTCTCCGCGCCCTCGATCTCAGCTAACGAGACGTCTTGTAGCGGCTTGAGGAAGGGGACCGACTCATGTGGCGACATATCGTACTGGCACTTGACTTTCGCCCATCCAACGCTCTTGGCCGTGAAGAGGTAGTTTCGGCGCTCGCATTCGTGTACCGGACCAACGCCTTTTTTCCAATCTTCGCCAAAAAAGCCGTGCATGATACCTACTTTGTCCATGCCTGTGATGACGAGGCGGCGGATAAAAGGTACCAGAGAAACCCAAGCCGGTGCAGGTTGTCCGCGTGAATTCGTGACCGGGCCTTGGCGTGGCCATGGTAGGTTGTACGCAGCGGGACCAGAAGAGTGTGGGAGCGGGCCTGACGAGTTCATGAGGGGGTTTTGCGACCATTGAAAGGGTAGGCAGATGTTGATGAGCGCAGCAACAGCCTGGACTCCATTATCATGCTGGGCGTGGTCCAAGAAGAACCGCTGGCAGGACTGGTAGGCGGGGTGCCATTCGAAGATGTCAAATTGTGGTACAGCTGTTGGTGCGTTCTGACCAGAAGGGGATCCACCTGAAGAAGTACTGGCACCTGCAAAAGCTCCTCCTCCTTGAAAAGTCGGATATCCTGCAGGAAAATTGGTGGTGAATCCTGGAAGGCTTGTCATGATGATGACTGGAGCGACTGCTGTTGAAAGATTGGTTAGCGAGGCGTGTTGCTTGACAGGAGGAAAACACCACCTTATGTACTTGCGACCTACCTGGAGCTACTGCAGTATCTATAATATGCCTGTAGAAGAATCCAATGCCGTTAGTTAGTGAGGGTCGAAAGGAGTTTGGGGTCCCAGGTCTCGAGCTAAGAGAGATGAAGTCAATGACGTTGACAAGCGGCGAATATAAAAGGGCAGTGCTTTGCTGCTATTTGATACCGGGAGATGAAGAGATTATAGATGGGCGCATATGCAGATTTATACTCGCATTGTTTGATGGTGATGATGAGTCTCCAGGATTGTACGGAGTGGCTTTTCGGCACACGCCGCAGACCAAGACCAAGCTCTCCGTGGATTCATTGAAGCGTCGACGGTTTTTTGGAATGAATCCTTGTGAGGATCAGTTCGAGCCACAACTCGCCTCAATTGCATCCTTCCTGGATGCTGGGACTGGCCCGAGCCAATGGCAAAAGTGCGCCATGTTAGCCCGACGGACAGGTTGCCTAGAGATTGTGGCTTCGCGAGTGGTTCGCGCTTGGAGAAAGCAAAAGCTCCGTAGCGATCGCCGTGGTCAACACGTCGTCCATCCGTCGGTGCGCAGTCGCAGTTGGCTGTGGGCTGTAGGCGCCTCAGCTGCAGGCTGCCCTCCTTTTTTGTTAGTTGCCCCGTCGGTTGTCTGCGACCGACATGCCCTGCCGCTCCAGACCCGTCGAAATCAGATCTCCGCCAGAGGCTCCCCGATCATGCGCCTTGGGAACGGATGGAGGGGCTAGACTGCTGACGGGCGCCTCTGGCGGATGACTGGCCCTTGAAACGCGTTTGACGATGTTTTGGGCGTTGAGGCTGCCGCCAGAGCTACTTGGTGTTTTGCATGGTGACGATGTTCAGGCACATATCACGCCCGCATGCAATATCACCGGCCCACGAACACCGAAGAAGCACTTCTCGTCGCCGATCACTGCATCGCTATGAGGCTGCAGTCGGATTGGGCCTGAGGCTACTTGACAGAGCGGCGAACGGTCAGCCAGTCGCCCAAGAAGGAGGTGGACGATGACCGTCCCCATTTGGCAGGCGCTCCCATCACTGCACTGATCAGCGAACACTATAGGCCGCTCAGCCTCGCTATAGGTCTTTGCTTTTCATCTGCGACGCGTCGCCACACCGGCCCAGCTGGTCAGGGACGAAGTGTGCGTAGACAACACCACGCACCGACGAGTTGAGTTGCAGCATTGCACCCCTCGGCCGCCTAGCCGCAAGCGAGTGATGATGTAACAAATATTCCCGAACATGTCCATGCAGACCACCTGCATCCACAAGATCGTGAAGCTGAATGTGCTCATATACGATACGGCGGACAACATCTAATATGGCGCAGAACACGTTTTCATTGGCCTCGCGCACAAAGGCACGTACGCATTTAAGGTTACGCAAGGCAGCCAGCATTGACAAGTATAGCTTTCCAATGGCCTGTCCATGCCTACTATCCATCTTGGAGTGTATCTAACCTCCGGAAAGGAGACGTATCAGGCGGTACGATGGGCGCTAGAGGTATGCTCTCCTGTCCCCCGCTCGTTGGTGTGGTGCTGATGTCCGATAGGCAGGGTATCGAGGGTAAGGCCAAAAAGGCACGGCAGTCCAGCCAAATCACTGACGCCGGCGCAACAGTGTAGACTCGGCTGAGATGTACCGGAACGAGAAAGAGTCAGGAAAAGCCATTTCAGACTACTTGGCAAGTGAGGCCAATACGCAGGCGCTCAAGCGGGAAGACATCCACTTCACCTCCAAGCTAGCATCCAACGGCTCGTACGACGCGGCCCGCAAAGCAATAAAGCGGTCCGTCAAAGAGTGTGGCTTGGGCTATATTGACCTATTCCTCCTGCATTCGCCGTATGGTGGAAAGAAGGCGCGTCTTGACAGCTGGAGAGCCGTGCAAGATGCCATTGACGACGGCGAGGTCAGAATTGGAGGCGTGAGTAACTATGGCGTCAAGCACGTAAGTCCTCCGTGCCCTCCCGAACGGTTGCCCTGTTTCAGCCAGTTCATAAGCACTCTACCAAAGGACAACATCCAGCTCGAGACATCAATGTTGGTGTGCCACCACACGGACTGTCCTGTGCTGTTCCTGTTCCAGGCAATACCGGACCTGACGAGGCAACTGCGGCTGCACGTCACCACTTCGAGCGATGTGTACTGACGGAAGCAGCTCCAGGAACTGCTCGAGTCCAAACCGCGGATTGCCCCCGCCGTCAACCAGATCGAGGTGCATCCCTTCAACACACGAAAAGACATTACTTCCTTTTGCCAAGGAAATAACATTGTTGTCGAGGCATATGCGCCGCTCGTCCGGGCCTTGCGGATGAAGCACCCCACTATTGTGTCTCTCTCCAAGAAGTATTCGTGCACCCCTGGGCAGCTGCTCGTGAGATGGAGCCTGCAGCATGGGTACGTACCGCTGCCGAAGAGCGTCAAGAAGGAGCGCATCGTGGAGAACTCGGAGATAGGCGACTTTGAGATTGAGGACGGCGACCTGGCTAAAATGGACCAGCTGGACGAGTATCTAGTCACTGGTAAGACCCCCCAACCACCACCTGCACAATGCAATTCGATGGCAACGTCGCCGCCACCATGACCCATTGTCGTGGAGTATTGGAGCTGGATGTTTGCTGACAGCCCCACCCGTGACCAGACTGGGATCCTACGGACTGCCAGTAGTGAGTGTGGAGGATATCTGGAGAGACAGAATGCACGTGGGGGTGAGCCTGTTGCGGGGTGACGAGCCTCGGAGAAGAGGTGGGATGGGCCGTGCAACATTCGCAGGGCTGTACCGGGGGAGCGGTTCGCAGCAGGGCAGCGCCAGGGTAGCTAGTCACTCCACGGGCGCACCGATGCAGCCATCCCATCTCCCATCGCCCATCTGAGCCTCCTATGCATGGTTGGGACAGCCCTGGAGAGTCCCGGAGAACTGTCGCGTGCATCTCATGTGATAAGTGTGTGTGGAAATGCGTGGCCCAAGCACTCCCGCGGGATCGCGGACCCTGAACTCGCTCAATCCCAACGTAACTCGTACCCCGCCGATATTCGGCTCCCTCAACCACATGCATCCTCTGCCTTCCAAGCGTGACGGCCAACAATTACAGTTCCTATCCTAGCCTCACGTCGCCGCAGCCCGCGCGAAAAACACGTGCAAACGCCCCCGCGATGCTCCCCATTGGCTGCAATATCCTTATCAGTATCAACGTACACCATGGTTTTGCATAGCGACTACAGCCCGGCCAACGAGAGCAACTTCCGGAGGCAATCGCTCGGCCTGTGACGTGTTTGAATTCAAATCTGCTTGCTTTTCAAACGAGGGCGCGACTTTACCCTTCCATATATATACGGTCCCTCTTTCCTTTGTCCTGTCACACCTCTCACACTCGACACCTTTGTCAATCTTGCCCTCCATTCCACCAATTACCCAAGATACTCAACACGTCCTACACAATGTCTGAGCCTGAGTTCGAGCAAGCGCGCAAGGAGCTCGTCTCCACCCTCGAAGGATCCACCATCTTCGAGAAGAACCCCGAGTACAAGAAGGCTCTCGAGGTCGTCTCCGTGCCCGAGCGCATCATCCAGTTCCGCGTCGTTTGGGAGAATGACAAGGGCGAGTGCCAGGTCAACAAGGGTTACCGCGTCCAGTTCAACTCTGCTCTCGGCCCCTACAAGGGCGGACTCCGCTTCCACCCCACAGTCAATCTGTCCATCCTCAAGTTCTTGGGTTTCGAGCAGATCTTCAAGAATGCCCTCACTGGCCGTAAGTTCAATGACTAGATATACAATGCAATTCTAACAGTTTCAACAGTCAGCATGGGCGGTGGTAAAGGTGGCTGCGACTTCGACCCCAAGGGCAAGTCTGACAACGAGATCCGCAAGTTCTGCGTTGCTTTCATGAGGGAGCTCAACAAGCACATCGGTAAGTCTGCCCCTCGCACCCTCCACTCTCCGGCCTCCAGTGGGGCATGCACCTTGGACAACGGCCCTGCATAAGATTCCGACTGCAGACCAACCGGCTCGATCTGTGTTATCACCTCGTCGATCTGAAAGTGCGCCATCGGTGGATCTAGCCACGTTGTTGGTACTCCAATGGAACATTTCACTTACGTAAATCCACAGGCGCGGACACGGACGTACCAGCGGGTGACATCGGCGTCGGCGGTCGCGAGATCGGTTACCTCTTCGGTGCATACAGGGCGGAGCGCAACCGCTGGGAGGGCGTTCTCACTGGCAAGGGAGGCTCATGGGGTGGTAGCTTGATCCGACCAGAGGCCACCGGCTACGGTCTCGTCTACTACGTCGAGCACATGATCAACTACGCCTCTGGTGGAAAGGAGTCGTTCAAGGGCAAGCGCGTCGCTCTGTCTGGCTCGGGCAATGTCGCTCAATTCGCCGCTCTGAAGATCATCGAGCTCGGCGGCACCGTTGTCTCCCTTAGCGACAGCAAGGGCGCCCTCATTGCCGAGGACGACAAGGGTTTCACTCCTGAGATCATCAACCAGATCGCTGCTCTCAAGCTCGAGCGCAAGGCTCTGACTGCCCTTGAGAACCACAGCTTCCGCTACGTCGAGGGCGCACGCCCATGGAAGGAGGTCGGCAAGGTCGATATTGCCCTTCCTTCTGCGACCCAGAACGAAGTCTCCGAGGACGAGGCCAAGGCCCTCATCGACGCTGGAGCCAAGTACATCGCGGAGGGCTCCAACATGGGCTGCACACAAGAAGCCATTGAGACCTTCGAGGCCCACCGCCGCGAGAAGAAGGGCGACGCCATCTGGTATGCACCAGGAAAGGCCGCCAATGCCGGTGGTGTCGCCGTCTCTGGCCTTGAGATGGCCCAGAACTCCGCACGTCTATCGTGGACCGCTGAGGAGGTTGACGAGAAGCTCAAGGGCATCATGAAGCAGTGCTTCGAGAACTGTCTCGAGACCGCCAAGGAGTACATCACCCCCGCTGAGGGTGAGTTCCCGTCCCTGGTCGGCGGCGCCAACGTCGCTGGTTTCAAGAAGGTTGCTGCGGCCATGAAGGACCAGGGTGACTGGTGGTGAACGGCTCGCGCTGTTCAGCGGGCTGAGTTTTGTACATGATACCTCACGATTTTTTCTCTCTTTGGCTATCGTCTGAATGGACAGACGATTAGTTTCCATGCCTGTATATAGATACCACGATTAAGAATGATCAAAACATATCCAATTCATGCTCTATGCATCTCAACGTTCACAGGAGCAACTGCTTTGGCAATTTCTGCCCCGCGTTTCCCCACTACACTACGTCAAAAGATTTGATAAGCAGTCGTACCCCGCCATCCCAAACGACAAGAGACAACAAAAGCAAACCTCAAATGGCCCCCAAAAAATAACGCGCACAAAAGCAAAGCAACACCAAATCATCACATAGCTCCCGAGGTCTCCTCCGCATCCAGTTAGCTCTAGCCACGGCATGACACACAGCAATCCCAGTGCAGCCAGCGCGCGGCCAGCAGTGGGTTGCAGCGTGGTACAGCTTACTCGAATCCAATGTCTCAGCAATTTTGTCGGCCGGGCAGCTTACTCGATGCCTACACCTCAGTGTTTCTTCGCGGGGTACGCCGCGCGCCGCGTCGCCACAAACTGTGACCGGAGATGATGTACATTAGCGTAAACGAAGAGGTATTAGCGCTGGTGGGCGGGTTCGATGTTTCGATGTCGGAGCAGAATGTCGGGTGATTTAGGGACGAGGCTTGGAGTGGTGAGTGGGTGGTCGGGTGGGGTAGGAAATTGACGGGACGGAGATGAGGTGGTGTGTGGATGTGCAGCAGGCGCTTGGGATTTGGATTGCTGCACTACTGTGCGATGGTTTGATTTGTGAGATGTGGTATAGCGTTTGCTGTATTTTCTCGCATGATGAGAGAGTAGTTTGTCGTTTACAGTTGTACAGGTCAGTGGGCTATGAAGAGTACAGTAAGACGATAGTGTGAAGGAGATGTATTTCGTTGGGGTAAGAGAGACGAGTCGACACCTAAGGGAATAGCGCTTTTACTAGTACATATACTCGAAGCGTCGCTGAAAACTCACCTTCTGCATAGGCAATTTAGGTCAATGCCTGCCTACAGTCGTCCATTCTCGCAATAACGCCTCAACTTCATCCACCTCCTGATCTTCTTCAACAAGTATTGCGTGTCTTGAGTATGAGTCGAATTCGATCGTGCCGCCCGCAGTATCTGTACCTTCGATAGAGCTCTCCTCCACAGTATCTTTCGTAGAGCCTAAACTGAACCAAGCAAGTGGGTTGCTCCAGAATCCCGGCGAAACATCGCGCCTCTTGTTTGCAGCACGTCGAAAAGCCTGTGCGGATACAGCCAGATCATCCGTCGGGTCATCGAGGGCGTCGAGGCGGTCCCCTCGCTGAGCGACTTTATTAATATTGTCGCGCATGATGTCCACAGTAGCGTCGATCTCGGCCTGGATCTGCGCAGTTCGTGACAATCCTTGCTGTCCGTATGTCTTGGCAGGTGATGGTGATGAAGTCCCTGTGACAGTGTGTAGTGTATCGTATTCCTGTCTAGCCGTACGCGGACTCTCGACCTGTATTTCATCTCTGACTTCGGCCTGCACTCGATGTACACTCACTTCCTCCTCTGCTGTTCTCGTTGCATGTTGTGTGGAGGAATCAACATTGAGTTTTCGCTTCTCATCTGCTACACGAGAGGCAGCTATAACGTCCACTGGAATCACCACTTGATCTGCTTGTCCTTCTTTGGCAGCAGCTGCGTGAGCGATCATCAATTCGAGACTTGTAGGTTCATCTGTTCGATTATGATCAATGGCGGCCGTTGTTTTGTCAACAAGGTCAAGATCGGACGATCCTTGCCTTGAACTATCTCTTTCTCCATGCGCCGGAGCGATCTCCCTCAGCACCGCAGCTTCCCTCGAGCTTGAATGTGCTAGTCGATTTCTAGAGAGCGTATCTCCAGACAGAGAAACATTCCCCAGTGAGCTTTTCCGTTTCGACCCTACAAGATTCTTGAAACGACTTTTTTTGGAAGGGGCCATTTCCGGTTTCTGCGGTGTCGCTTGAACTGCTGGAGGTACAGGAAGCAGGCACGCGCCACTGTTCGCATCCCAGATCTTGACGGTGCTGTCGCCCGACGCGGACGCCAGCCTCGCCGAGTCGTGCGAGAAGGCTACTGACATAACCGAATTGCTATGGCCCTCGAGCGTCTGCAGGCACGCGCTGCTGCTCGCATCCCAGATCTTGACAGTGTTGTCGCCCGACGCCGACGCCAGCCTCGCCGAGTTGTGCGAGAAGGCTACTGACCAGACAGGGTTGCTATGGCCCTCGAGCGTCTGCAGACACGCGCCGCTGCTCGCATCCCAGATCTTGACGGTCCTGTCGCCCGACACTGAAGCCAGCCGGGTCGAGTCGTGGTCAATTTCTAATACGGGTTCGGATGTTTCGTTCATATGTCCTTCTTTCCTGATGTCCACAAAGGAGCTTTGGTCTTCAACCTCGATTCTCTCCTTGTTGATAGGGTCTGACATAATTTGTCCCAAGTCCAGGTCAATACCTTTAAATGTGGTCCAGGTAGATGAAGTGGCTGGAGGTGGCAAGTTCTGAGCCTCGCTAGGGAGTCGCGGTCTGTTTCGTGGAAATGAATCAGGTGGGGTCATAGAGCGTGCAGGTGACTGCTGTCGACTGGAGAGGACACTTGGAAGAACCAAGGTCTTGCGTTTCCTCTCTCTTGATGTTGCACGGCGTGCACGGGTTGTCCTTTCATCCATGATACTCACTCCCTCCTCGCTAGAACTTTCTCCACTTGCTTCTGGTCGAGACTCTGCTTGGTCAACCTTGAATCGTACGTATCTCGCCGTTTCATCTTGTTTTGGTACACGTGGGCCCAGCTCATCTCTTGAATGAGCACTTTCTGCTACCGTGGTTGAGCTTTTATCGCTGAGACCTGTGGGGTCCACACAAGTACTATACTGATAGTTGAACAGAGATTGTGACATCTCACGATGGCCAAAGCTCTGCTGATGCGATAGTGGTGGTAACGGAAGCAATCGAGTTGATTGCTCTTCTGACACTTGTGGGTAAAGACTATGCGCCGCAGAGCGTGGCTGTTCCCCGGAGTTGATTTGAAACGTCAGAGGTTCACAGTCAGGCCAAAAGTTCATGCTGAGTGACATTCCCGGCTGGACAATATCATCAAAATCTTCTGGCAAAATGACATGACCATCCTGATCAATGACATCAAATCTTCCAGCTGCAGCGTGGTGACTTCGCACATGTATTCGAGCATACACCTTTTTGATACGCGAATGCAGGCCCTAGTTGTAGCAGTCAGTATGAGTAGAACAGATACCAAGGTTTGAGAATATTGAGCGATTTACCTCCCAAGTTTTACAAGACTGGAACGGGAAATTGTACGTTGTTCCAAGTGTGTCGCGAAACTTTATGGGTAGCTGGTGCGTAGACTGAGTAGTCGGAGATAGAGAGTTGTTGGAAGTCAAACGTCTCCTTTCTACTTTTGGTGGGGCTGATTCTCTCTCGGGTTGTAACGCTTCCGCTTCGACTTGAGGTTTCTCCTGCTCTTCTTTTCGTGCTTTCTCCTCCGCTTCATGAACATCCTGTGCAGATTCTGCTCCGGCTAGTGTTCCTTGTTGTGGCGTTGAGCAGTGCAGCGAGCTTCTCGTCATGATTTGATGTACACTGATTTGAATGTCCGTAGAGTTGGCTTGGACATGTAGCTGTGAGCCGTACTTGGAATCTGCTCCACTAGCTGACTTTTGTGTGCCACTAAAGAGAACGCTATCAAGATGTCCACGGGCTCGGAAGTACGAGCCGATTAGGCTTTGGTGGTGCTCAGAATGGTCATCATCGACCTCTTGTGTCAGAGCCTGCTGCAGGTTCTCGATGTCTTCCAACAAGCTGCGGACATGCTGCACGCAAGTTTCAAGTGTTTTCGGGTTGATCGACGATTCAATTGCGGAAGTGACAACATTTGGCTCTCGGCTTGGGAGAGACCCATCATTCTCTTCATCCGACCCGGATTCATCCTCCGCACCTATAGTACTGTCGTCGCTGAAGTTTTTGAGCGATTCCTCGTACTTTTTGGCTGACCTTTTCTTAAGCTCGATCAAATCTTGGATTTGGGCTTTCTGCTTCGCCTCAGTTTCGCGATCAAGTTTCCTGGATGCAACTTGATGTGCATGCGTGAGCACCTGCATGAGTAACTGCAAGGTACTCTTAAGCTTGTCGATATGGTTCCGGAGAAGTTCGATCTTGTTATCGCGAAATGGAAGCATGAACCGCCCAAGTGTGTTCTTTTTGCTTTTTTTAAGAGTGCTCTCTATCTCAGCAAAGACCGAGGAGCATTCCTTCATTGTTTCGTTTGCCGTCTTAACCGCATTTTTGCTCATCAAGGTTGATGTCTCATCGTGCTTGAACACAGCGCCTAACTCTTCAACTACAAAGCTCGTGAGTTGGATTTCCTTTGCGATATCTTTTATCCGTCGGTCGGCCGTCGCGACCCCGTCTGCATATTGATAGAGGGTTTGGGATAACTTGAGGCCTGCTCCAGCTACTTGGATGACGCTGGCAATGAGTCCTATCTCAGCCATGGCGAGCCGTCTGCAGCTGTCGGGTCATTAGACGTGTTAAATTGATCACTGTAAGGAGGAAGAGCTCTGTTGTGTTGCATTCACATCTAGAAGGTGGCGATGCTATGCTGCGGGTGTTGGCCTAAACTTGCTAGGGTTGAGGCTGAAGCTGAGCGGACGCACATTGCAATGTGGGGGCTGTTTTGATGACCTCGGTGCCTCGCAAGATATTTCTTCTTCGGAAGCGCATATGTGCCTCTGAAGGCAGTGGCAATATATTTACATACTGAGAAATGTTTTTCTAAGAACATCTAAGCTCTGTGATCCGAATTTAATCTACCCGACGTGTTCGAGCTCTGAAGTGATCAGACGCACTTGCTACCTGGCGTATTACCTAGGTATGCACGAGTTGAAGTGTCGCACTAGCTATTGTTGTATTTTGTTACACGGTACTACTAAATTATTCTTGAGCTATATTATATTCTGAACAAGATGTCATCGTTCGCATCGCACGAGCCCTCGTGTGGGATCGCCAAAGGCGGTTAGCACTTGCGCCGCTGTTCGGATGGGGGAGACGGGACAAAACCTGTCAGATCCAACCGCCGCGCGACGCAATCGAGCATAGCATCCCTGCCACAGTTCGAGTTCGAGCCCTCATTTGGACCGTGATCACCGGGATATGCTTCCATCGATTGGGCGCCACAGCATGTCTGCGCCACAGTCTCTTCGATGATATCATGGGGCTTGCCTGGCAGAGCAGAGCGGAGGGGCCTTGCTTTGGTTTTGTAGCCCGCCATATAACGCCCTCCAAAACAGACACTGGCTGAACAACTGCGCTCGCACGTCATACGGGTTTCCAGTAAGCATTAAAGCATTACAACGACTCACTTGTTTCTCCCCTTGTCAAAAGTCTGCCCTATTATTATGGACTCAGACCTTCGACAGCCCGCCAAACTTCAGAAACGAAAGAGCCGAGAACGTCAAGAGCTTGCTATGTCAGGCGGCCTCGGTGGTCAGCCAGCAAATACACCACAAACAATGGCGCCTTCCAACAACGCTGCTTCGGCAGAGGACAAGAAGAAGTCGAAGTTTCGCCTATCGAACCCGTTCCATTCGAAGGAAAAGGACAAGGACAGCTCAAAGCGGGACACCGTTGTAGAACCCAAGGAGCACAACTCCAAAAGGGATACTCTTGACACGAACTTCGATTCTGCATATGCCAGCAGCGAACCAAGCAGTAGTGCCAACCCAAGCTTCTCAAACCAGATCAAGAGCCGCCCGATATCTGGCGAACAATGGCATCCGCGTCCAACAAGTTCTCATGGACCTACAACAACACCGCCACCACCACCACAGCAAAATCACCTTGCTCCGCCGCCTGCACACACCTTACAGAACCGATCGAGCCATGAAAACATCTCGAAAGAGACATATCGTGATGCTGGTACAGGTAACATTGTGACCACCACGACTACTGTAAGCAATACTCGCACACAGCCCTTGGTCCGTCTGCTAATTATGTGTTTCCCAAACAGACAACAACCACAACGACCACGGTTACAGGCCCTGGGGGCTCCACTACGGTAGAGCAACCAAATAACAGCATTGGGTCGCAAGGAGGGCCTGGTAGTATAACCAGCACTTCTGGCCCGAGTCCACCGTCGCCCATGCCCGCTCTGCCCCCTAGCGAACACCCAGTGCCTGGGTTGACCCCTCCAACATCCCACAGCGACATCACTCCACCAATGCAGCCTATTTACGGTCAGCATCAACAACAACAAGAAGGGTCTTCACAGCATCCCACTCAAAGTCTGCACCAACAGCAAGGGCCCCCACATCATGTGGCTAGAACCGAGGACTCATCGCCTCCCATCCCACAGAGGAACAATATCAGGAATCGATTAGAGCTCGACGCTGTTTCTCCTGCCGTCATCCAGCGACCAAACCCTATGGACACCCCGGTCAGTCCGATCACACCAAGCAGTCCTACCAATAAAGACCGAGCCAACTTCTCTTACCCCTCAAGAGCGCCTCCTCAAGGGGTACCTCGACAGGTTCCAGCGCAGCAGCTTCCGCCTCCGCTACAGCCTGGCCACCAACAACCGACACCCCAGCAATGGGGTGAAGCTTGGAACACTCAGCAACATCTTGGCTATGACAACGAATCTAGCCGTCCTGTGCCGTTCAGGGCTGGTCATAATCCATCGCAGTCACAGCAACCGCTTCACAATCAACCCCAAAAGCAGCCGACGATGGCAAATCTCAAAGCCGCTGCGCACGGGCTTCACGTAAGCCCAGTCTAGATCCATGCTACCTGCACAGTATACTGACTTATATTTCATAGGGTGCAGGAGAAGCTCTCCGCGGCACGTTCAATAGTACTGTCGATCGCCGTTTCGCTCCTCAAGACGCACCTATACATGCGAAGAACCAAGCCATAATCGACGCTGGACGCTCAGAAATTGAATCACAGAATTTTGCACATCATCGACCCAAGCCACCCGCTGCGGACGCGCCGCCGGTACCGCCGATTCCCACTACGAAGCAACCCTACATGGGCCCTCCGGTGTCTGGCTCTCAATTAGAAGGTGGAGCCGGCAGAAGTGGGAGCAAACTGAGTGGGTTCATGAAGAAGATGAAGGAGGGACCTACGCCCTCGAACAGGGACGGGACTGTGGGAACACAACACTAGGTTAGTTAGTGATAGGGGTATCTGATCTAATAGAAGCGTACATATAACGATGTTTTTTGCTAGAGGATAATTTGAAGCGTCACCCAGGATGAAAAACCAACTTGCAACCTGTTGCTGCTTATAATTGGCTTCGGGTGTGCTTCATTTAGGATGTCCAACACTACATGGAGACGATCTCGTGCAGCTCCGCCGCATCGCCACCCCATTACGAAGAGGCACAGTGTACAAAACACCAACGGCGCGGTGTTTCTATCAAGAGCATCTGCATCACACGATCCTAACATCCAGTCACCACCTACACACCACTGGTGAAAGCGATCCTTCACACTCAAGACCTACCTCTACCGCAACAACACAAAGTAGCGAATATGGGTGACAACATAGTGTGGCACAATCTCGCTGCAGACACCGCTACTAGTAGCGGAGCAGCAGAGCCGCGTCAGGTCGAGCAGCCGGACAGTAACAGTCTCCCAGAAAACATCCTCGAGATACTGCAGAACCGCAGCGACGACCTTACAAACCCGTTCAAATAGCATCTTCCCGAGCAGTGGAGTGGCGACGAGCCGTTCACTAGCTACCGCTGTCCAGCCTCTTCGGATCTGCACCTATACAATTACAAAGATATGAAGATACTAGTCTCAGAGATGTACAAGGATATTGGGAGCAGTCCTACTGCTCTGCACAGCTCGAAGCTTTTTGATGTAATGACCAAGACACAGCGGTATGATGTTCGCAGCGAGATTACGTCGTGGAAGGGTGCTGCAGCATACATCAAAGCAGGGGTGTGCAGAAGACGCCAAAGTCGCTGTCGATTCTAGAACTCTCCCACAGACTGAACTGCCTTCTTCCGCACCCCAAGAATGGACTAGCATATTTTACGAAAGAGGATGTAGTTAATGCGCCTGCTGACAACACAATCGGCAGGAACAAGGATAATGAGCTTAGGGAATCTGTGATGGCCTGCGAGGAAGGGTTGCGTTGGTTGCCCAGCAGCTCCTGCATTCTCATCCTTCGCACGCGGTTCAAAGACTTGATCGCTTCTGCACCATTCACGGTGTCCTGGCTATCTGCGTGTATAGTGCCGCAGGACATCGAGTATCGTCTTCCATCAAACGCAGCCAGCGCTGCGCTTGTAAAGGCATTTCTCAGCATTGCTCGGCGCACCAATGGGTAGCAGCTGTGGGTCGTCAACTTTGAAGGAGTACCTTTGACTAGAAGTGGTATTACACCTATCCAAACAGAGGTCTGCATCGTCAATGTCGCTGATCCTGTCAACAAGTAACATAGTAAATATGTTCGGTACCTACTATATAACTCTGCAAATGTCATGGCTCGTGAATTACAAGAGAAGGACGCTACTATCTTCAAGAGCGGCACATTCAATTTCAACTTCATAGCATCTTGCTTCCAACAGCTGTTTGTGAATAGGCAGCCGCGTGGACTTACGCCATACGAGCACCAGCGTAAGCTTCTGCAGCTTGGATTCCAAGAAAACACGGCGGTTATCGTTCACTGGTCTGGTGCTAGGTTGGACCAAAGCAGTTGTGGACGGATTCTTCGCAATGAACCTACGTTGGTTACCTCAATGCAGAATGTGAGGCTGAAGTGTGAAGCAATTGACCTATGCTGGCTCTGGAGAAATTGCACTACCTACAGCGGCGGAGGAGGTCTCTCTCAGGTGTACAATACTTTGTTCCCCAGCCAGAATCTGTTATATGGCATGCAGTCACAGTGGCACACGGCGCTATGGGACGCAGCAGCTACGCAGCGAATCCTCGTGGCACCGCTGCAAGGTCTCAAGGATGTTGAAGTGTAGCATGACAAGAGCCTCGATCTATTACACACTAGATGTGTGGCAAGGGAGGGTGGCGTGTTTTGTAGGACTTGTAAGTGGTTTCGGCTTTACGACTGCGGATGATCTTGGGACTATGGACGAGCAGAAGGCCGGTATAATTAATTCTCAGACTTACATACGATCACTCTCACTACTTGAGATGACGTGTTTCACATGTGACTCATTTACCATCCCGTTTGCAATAGCGCCTCTTTCACTTCACCGCTAAAACTAAGATTGCGCACCGCTTTGGCCTCTGCAGGACAACAACCGCACTACTCACCTCCTACAACATCTCTCCGTGCCATCATCCTCTCTAGAGCTTCTCTACTCCACCACTCCATTCGCGCTACAACCGCTTCAACCTCACGCGCCCAGCTTCGCAAT
Source organism: Ophiobolus disseminans (assembly GCA_010093685.1). Taxonomy (NCBI): domain Eukaryota; kingdom Fungi; phylum Ascomycota; class Dothideomycetes; order Pleosporales; family Phaeosphaeriaceae; genus Ophiobolus; species Ophiobolus disseminans. The sequence continues at coordinate 1,580,794 of MU006216.1, forward strand.
TCCACCTCCACCTCACCTCGACGCTCATCATGACCGAGACAGCATCCACAAGCAACACTCTCTTCGCAGACGACAAGCGCAACCCCTCCTACTACGAACCATTGGCTGGACACAAGACAATCACCCCAGCATGGTATTACATTAAAGACAAATACGGCGACAACGAGATGATGAAATACACGAAAGAACATTTCACGGTAGGATGGGGTTTGACGTGTGGCCAATTCTACAGGATCCGAGTGAGAATCGCAGAGGAATGTCTGCGCCGCGATCTCGATAAGGTTGAGCTCAAGTCGGTAGGAGCGCAGTTCGAGATCTACGAGGTCATGGAAGTTCTTGGGAATCTGGTGAACCATGGAGGGAGAATGGACAAGTTTTATCTTGCGTACTGGCGATTTCGCATGAAGAAGGAGTTCGTGGCGAAGATCGTGAAGTGGACAAAGAAGTAGAGCATGATCCTAGTTGGACATAGAAATGTCTACCTCCAGAAAGATGCAAGGTGGAAGTGGGGCCCGCCGAACTTGAACTGTACGGAGTACCACAAAATTATCCGAGCGCAACCTCAGTAAGTCGCAAATCCCGGAAATAAAGATACACTATCCTGGATGTCTGCAGAGGTACTTTAGAATTTAGGATAACTTCTACATACGTCGATGTAGTCGTCAGGCTTGGCCTTTTTCTGGCTTTCTCGACTCACCGAGAGGCTGTAGATAGTGGGGGGGTTGGGTTTGGGCAGAAGAAAAGCAATCTTGTTGCTAATCTGATCATACACCCTGTTACTTTGTCGGCCGTACTGTTACAGGGCGCACTTGGTCCTGCGTAATTTCGTGGAAAGGTCACTCGAACGGGTCGCATTCGAACCGTATGTCAAGTGAGGCTGAGGAAGAAGTGAGGGAGACGTCAACATTTGATAGCGGCCATTAGATGTGCTGACTTAGCACTGATTAGCGCCGCTCCTCTGTCATCCGCGGACATTGTCCATTCTCTCACAACCCGACATCAAACACCTTGAGTTGTCTCTGGTCCGCGTCGCGGGCGTGCCATGCTTCGGAGAAATGAGTGTCAAAGTTTAAAAATTCCGGGCCTGTTGCCGCCCGTCAGATCGCCGCGCGCATCGTCTGTTTTGCGATCTGAAACAACGTCAGTGCGCTTCCCCGACCGCGTTTCAAGCCCTCTCACCCAATAGTTACGCGACTGCCACACGAGAACCAAACCACGCCTCAACGTCTGGATGCGCGAGAAGCTAGGGCTCGGGACGCTCTTTTGCGGGCGGGAAAGCAGGTCCAGTCACCAATTGCTGCGTTGTCCATGTCCATAGGCGAGATGCTAAACTCCTTCGAGGCGCCTGGTGTCGTGTTTCAAGCGAGAGGTCGCACTGGCGCATGTTGACGGCCGAGCAATTTGGGCCACTCGATGGTGTGGAAGTGAAGGGACCCCGCACGATGGGCCTTATTGAGTCTATTGTAAGGTTCGCGACATTGGTAGGTTGGGCTAGACATGGGTCGTGGGAGATTTCTTCCTCAGGTCCCCTTCACCTCGAGATTCCTTTCCTATTCTTCAGTTTCTATTGTCCATTATTGTTCCTATTGTTGAGCGAGCAAACGCTTGCCTTGCGGCCTGGGACTCTTCCTCCACCCTCTATCTTCGTATACATCACTTTTAAACTTCATCATACCTCGACCTCGCTGGTACCTTTGGCTCAACGCTCAAAACTTGACTGCTGGACAGCCATCTACATATCTCTTTCATCCACAGCTACTCCGCTATACCCCAACAATCTCTACACACCAAAAATGGCTCTCCTTTCAGCCGAGCATCTGGCTGGACCAGGCTATATCATCCTGAACGTGATGCGAGGTCTGAACATCATCGCACTTGCTTCCGTCGTTGCGAGCAGCGTTGTCATGCTGGTCAAGACCTTCATTGTCTCCAAGGTATGTCTACAAGACCTTTCAAGAAGCTCATAGCTAACGAAATTAGTTCTTCTTCTTCGATGCGTGCAGTCACGTCTTAACAGCAATCGCTGGATTGTTCCTCATCGTCTCCGAATGCTCGCTCTTCCGTGGTTTCTTCTCAAGGAACTGGCCTCTACTCAGTCCTGCTCATGGCTTCGTTACCTTGGGCTGCGCCATGATGGGCATTGGTCTCAACATGCTTGGCAACTTGAACAAAGAGGCCACAAGCCAGAAGTCATTGGGCTTGCCCTTCTGGCGCTTGCTGGTTGCGTCCGGCATCTTGGCTATCATTATTGGCTTTTTCAACATTGTCGCTGTAAGTTTCACAATCTATCGCTCATATGGCAATGTCCTAATACAGTGCAGAGCTTCGTCTTCCGCGACAAATCGCGCAACATCACCGCCCGGGGCGTCCGCTCTCGAGGAGCCATGACTCTTTCTGAGGTCGACACTGAGTCTCAATATGACCCGAAGCACAAGGCCTTCACGATCAACACACACCACACCGGTAATAGCTCGCGTTCCCACGTTGGCGGCTCACCACCAATGCACATGGGCACTCCACCTGTCGACTGCGGCTCACCTCAGGTCGCGTCACCGACCAAGGAGTCTCATCCCAATCGTCTCTCGCAATTCAACTTCAGCCCGCTTCGTGCCTTCAACAACGCCCGTCAATCATTCCTTCCCAGCTATCACAGCACCTCCCCTACCAAGCCTTGGAACAACCGACCCGCATCCTCTCTTTACTCAAGGACAACATCCGGCGAGCCACAGAAGAAGCGCTTCTGGCAGCGAAAGCAGGAGCAGGAGGAAGAGGAGGTGCCGCGCGTACCTGAGATCTCATACCCTCTCAATGTCAACCCTCAGTTCGCGCATCTCGTCAAGCCCAATCTGGCGCACCACCCGAGCATCCGTCGCCCAGAGGCTGACTACGACAAGATCTGAACACGGTCCGCGTCGAGGAGCAAGCATTGGAGCATTTGTTGAGACTTTATGATACCACTTTCCTTACTGTTCAAATTTAGCATATTTCGAAAGGCATTTTTTGGCGTTGTGGAACACACCGATACCATATACATTTGGCACTGGGACCAGATCTCTCTCTGTTGTTGTGAGTACATAGTACAGCAATACATATTCATCACCATCTTGAAATGCATTCCTTGTTCTGCAATGTTGTACATGATGTGGTAATACACTATGAACTATTCATCCCCAATCGGATCCTGGAACGGATCAATCGCGTTCCCTTGCGGATCATACAACTCCATCCGCGTTCCATCATCCAACGTCAAGCTCCACTCCTGCGTATAGTACAACCCCCCACGTCCCTTCCTCCTACACCTGAGCCTAACCTCTCCTTGCCTCCGCGTACCCTTGACCCAGAACCGAATGTCGATGCGCCCGTGCACCTGATTTATCTCGCCCTTGATCCACGGATACTTTGACGCAAAGTATATCTCGTCACCGAGCTGTTCGCGCACGGCGGGGTTGGTGCGCAGCGCGTAGAGGGTGGATGTGACGACGGAGGATTCTTGCTTTTGGTAGTTGAAGAAGGCGCCAGTTGTGATTATGATGGCGATGACGAAGAGGGGGAAGGTTCTGGCGACCTGTGGGGATATGAGGGGTGGGATGCTGAGAGGAGCGTGTTAGTCGGACATGTCTTGTCTTGTGTGGGGAGAATTGGTAAGGGAACTCACGGTGGCAGAGCGCGGTTTGGTCGTCGCTCTAAGAGGATTTCACCATCTTTGGGCGGCGGTATGAGGTTCTCGGGCGACCATACACTGGTCGGCGTCTTCCAGGGCACGACTGGCTTTACTGGATCAACTGCGGGCGACGCGGTGGATGCTGAGCGGGTTGCAGCAAACCGGCGAAGACATTGTAGCTGTGATTGAGGACGCGCTCTTGATAGAGAAGGCAATATCCGTGGAGGGGGCATTTCGGGTATCTGAGTGCGGTTGACTGCTTCGAAGAAGTGGTGGTGGATAATCATTCGATATCTTGGCGATGTGAGTTTGCGTGGTTTGCACGCGGACTAGTTCCGGGTTGCCTTCCCGCGACCTCAGCCCTTCTCACAGACCCACCATCATTTCTATGTCTTGCATTATGCGTTTAACGTTCGTCTGTCCTTACTGGAGATAAGATGTAATTGCGATCTGTATAATGCATTGATGCCAATTTTGTGGTCTAGCTCCCCAATTGTCATGTGAAGGGTCAACACTGGAGACGGGTTGTACCTTACTTTCCTCTTTCCATGTCTTTCATCTACGTATGGCTTGTTCGTCTCTCTGGAGATACTCATGTTTCTATGTTCACTTGTGTGCTCTCATTCCAATGTACGTCTCTCTCATGTGTCCTAGCACTCCGCGCCTCACCATGATCTGATATGTTACTTCCATCTGCTGTCGGCCCAGATGTCTACAATCACTTACCACAATAAAGTTGATGATAGAGAGTGTGCTCTGGTTTTCTTCCCAGGATATGCGCCGAGCCATCCACTCATCTGGTCCTTACCCCCAATCTCTCTCTGATCGTCTACGGTATGCATCATGCACACGATTTTGCTTCTATAATCTACTTAACCTTGCTTCTACAATCCAGTGCTTGCTCCCACTATTCTAATACTGCATCTCGCCGCGCAGTTCCTGCGATGCTGCCTTCAGTCGTCCACAGAGCTAGTCACATGATCGCGTGCTAGCGGCAACGCCAAGGGTTGCTCCTTCCTCGAGCGTTCATTGCGCACAAAACTTTCACACAACACTTACACCTTCGTCATCACGGCGTTCTCAGTCCCCGAGGCGATAGAATGATAGCGATCATGCCCGGCCTACCATTCCGCAAACCTGCCGCTGTATCACTCGTGCAAGACCAAGATGTTTACCTCGTAGACGAGGACAAGGCCGACTTTCCATCACCGTCATCGGCGCTGCAGAGGAAAACGGTGTTAAGCACGTCACTGGTGTATAAGTCTTGAAAGAAGCCTGCATGAAGTCTCGCTACTTGCGTCCATTGATCGATATCAGCAAAGATCCGACCGAGATCACTTTGGGCCGGCGAGCTCAAGCGCTCCGGTACCAACAAGCACGGTCAGCACGAGGGCGAGAATCGGGAGGGTCTCCTCGTTGTTATGGCGCACCTGCACGGTCTGGACGAGCAAAAGATGGAAGAGCTCGGCTTGTACAAGATTTCCGTTCTGGGGGTCTGATACGCCATCGCATACGCAGAGCGTGACCAATCCGGCTCAGCCAAGGCCAAGCTCAAGGACTGGTTCGTGAAGTGGTATGAGGCGAGCATGGATGGGATCGACCTCAATATTGACTCCGCTCGAGGCCTCGCAATGCCATGTCAGCTCCTCGATCACGCCCATGCCTTCGCCCGCGTGACCAAGTGGCTTCCCTACAACCGTATTGGCCATGTGAAGGAGCGCCCGCCAAAGGGCTTTATGGGTAGCAAAGACCTGCATTTGCCGCCTGGAGAGTTCGTCGGTGAGTAGCTTGCTACCACAATTTATCGAACCCTTACTAATCATACCAGGACCAGTCAACCACGCCCGAGGTGGACGTAAGACATCACTGCACAAGAGTCTCTACAAGAAATGCGGGCACCTACTCCGCTACGACACCGACAAGTGTACCTGCTGGGACTCCACCGTAGGCCAATACTTCTATGCACTCACCAAGATCGATGTCTTCCCTGTCGAAGATGTCATCAGCTACTCGTCCATCCAGCAAATCACCGGCCGTCTCGGCAGGTTCGAGTACAACCACATGCCGGCCTGTCGACGATGCCGCCAAATGGACTGGGAGTCAGTCGTCCTCAAAGCCAAGGCTAATACCGAACATTACTTCAACGGCTTGTGCCTCGACTGCATGGACCGTTCGAAGCCGTAGGGCAAGAACCTGGATGACGAGTACTGGAAGCATAACGAGAGCGTAGGCGTTCGCTGGGATACGCGTTGCCGCACCACCCACAACCAGTCTACTTGGCATGTCTCTTGGCTCGGTCGTCCCGACACGCGTGAGAAAAGCATGCGGATGCAGGATATTTATCGTAGTGAGGATGGGGAGGAGTGAGGTCTAATCGTCTCAGGCTGTTAGAGACTTATGTGTTGTTTTCTTCACAGCAATACAAAACACGATGTTGGCTGTCTCACAATGAGATGTTGGAAGCATGACAGAATCTCGAGGGCTGTTCTGTAGTGCAGGAGCCCACAAGGCGATATCCCTCGTTGATCAACGATAGAAGGAGATCACGGACTCTGAAGGGGTCTCACTCCGGGTTGATAGAGATCAGCTGAATGAAATCATGCTCCATTGTCGTATCTATAGTACACACTCATGAGAGTCGTGAAAAGGTCGCCCAAGCTGCTAGCGCCACATTCTAACCGCTGACAATTGTACCACCGTTGGGGTGGAGTGTCTGACCGCATATTGAGCTGGAATCATTACTTGCCAAGAACACAAAGCACGTTGCGATCTCGCTGGGCTGCGATGGCCTACCAATCGGCGCAGTGAATTGCTTCATAGCCTCGTCATTCATCTACACGTGGGATGAAGTCAGCGTCTGTCTCACACATAATTCGTATATAGGTCTTACCGTAGCCGGAATGAGCGGTGTCCAGACCGGGCCTGGCGCCACTGCATTTACTCTTATGCCTTTGTTGACATATTGGTTTGACAGACCGCGGGTAAAGGATATGATGGCGCCCTTTGTGCTGGTGTAGTCGAGCAAATCTGGACGTCCGATGTAGGCGTTGATGGAAGCGTTGTTGATAATCGTTGAGCCCTTCTTCATGTGTGGCAGGGTATACTTGGAGAGGTAGAAGAAGGGGTGGATGTTGGTGTTGAAGGTGTGTACCCACTGGTCCCTATGGGAGGTCAGTATGAACCCTTCACACTCCAGGAATAAGTTGCGTACTCGTCCAGGTCTTTGATATCCTCTACCATCATTTGGTATGCGTGGTTGTTCACCAAGATGTCAATGCCACCCATCTGCTTGACGGCCTCTTCGACAACCTTCTTGCAGTTCTCGCGGTCCTTCAGGTCCGTAGCGTATGTGTAGCATTTAGCGCCCTTCTCCTCAACAAGCCGGACAGTCTCCTTGGCGTCATCCTCTTCCTCTGGTAAATATGCGATGAAGCTGTCGGCGCCTTCCATGGCGTAAAGCACAGCTATTGATCTGCCAATTCCAGAATCTCCGCCAGTGATGACAGCCTTCTTGCCTTTGAGCTTTCCAGCAGCCTTGTATAATTCACGACCACCGTCAGCGGTAGGGAGGTGGTCGACTTGAGGAGGCGGATCCATAACGGTCTGCCATCCCGGAACTTTCTGGTGTTGCACCTCGGGCTGGTGACCTGGAGTTGTGTCAGAGTGTGAGCTTGCAGGAGTGCTTATAGAGCATACCATGCTCGAATTGACCCTTGCTAGAAGACATTTTGATTCGTGCTGAAAGTGTTTGGTTGTTCTTGCGGTATCTCAAAGTCGAAATGAGTTGGTTCAGGTGTATTCGCAGTGGTTGTTGTAATGAATATCGCTCTTGCTCAGAGCAGAACTTTTATCGCGCTCATAATTTTGAGTGACATCACAACCTAGTCACCGTGTGCTAACATCATCGAGGTGGAGCAGCGACATGGAAGATGATCGAATCGATATATTACAAGTCTAATCTGGCATTTGGGTTTGGAAAGCACAGATATGGTGTTATTAGAGCCAACTCGAGTGTTACTTCTACACTCTGGGAATGATCGCGACCGTTTCAGCCCTATCCGAAGTTTCGATTATTCGCGCTGTCATAGGATCGGCTATATTATCGTTCGGACGGCAAGTAGCGAAAAGCATTGGCAAGAAAGCTACCCGAGTCTTTGAGCTGGACAAGCAACTGGAGCGAATCGTCACCTGAAGAATTCTGCGATCAGGATGTTCTTTCCACCACAACGTCAGCGTAAAGCGCATGCGTCGCAATCAAGCCATCTCTCTCGTTTCCATGCTCCGGGTAACCGGCCCACGTTCTCTTGCAATACCGTTCAACTTCCACAAATCAATTCGCAATCTCCAGCCTCAGCATCCTGCGATGACGATGTGAACCTATTCTCGGCTCCATTTGGCCATGACATCATGTTTCACCTGACAAAATCAGGGTCCAGCACGCTGCGCTAACCAGTTCTGACGGACTACCAACCCCAAGCCCTAGCCCCAACGTCTATCATGCCTCAAGACGGCAGCGGGCTGGAAGCTTTCTCGAAATGAAAACAAGCCACACCGCATCCTGGACATCGCGGCGCACGTCATGCGCCACGACTCGTACATTTGCGGGCAGGTGTTCGCGGTCCCTGCATGACGTACCCCTGTCTCACGATAGGTGATCTTGCACTGAACCTGGGGGCTGACGGCTGGGAATCTTGTTTTTGGCGTTTGGAGAGGTGGGTGGAGTAGGTCCGAATGCGTGATGTTAGAAAGTATAAGACTGCAGTGAATTGCTCGTTGTTCACATTATCATCACAACAATCAAACACACTTCAAGTTCAAAACTTCAAATCCAGCTGCAATATATCATCCACTACTACACCATCAACCAACCAACCAACCAACCATCGCCAACATGCCTATCATGCGCCGCACCCCACGCACCACCGTTGCTCCCCGCACAACGCGGACTACCCGCTCCGCCGCTCGCCCTAGCCTCAAGACCCGTCTGTTAGGTGGAGGCCGCAAGACCCACGCTACCACTGCGAGAAGGGCTCCAGCGACCACGACCACTACCACGACCACCAGAACGACCCGCACAACACATGGACACGCTGCTGCCACGCCTGTGCACCACCACAAGCGCCACGCCACAATGGGTGACAAGGTCTCGGGTGCATTAATGAAGTTGCGAGGAAGCCTGACCAGGAGGCCCGGTCTCAAGGTAAGTCGAAAATGAACCCGAACCTGATAAGACTGTGTTCTAACGATAAGCAGGCTGCTGGTACTCGCCGTATGCACGGCACTGATGGACGTAATGCTCGACGCGTCTACTAGAATGTTCAGGACGGCTTTTGAAAAAGAACGATTCTCTTTTGTTGTTGTATAATATGTCGAAGCGATGAATGTTTGCTTATGACGACGATACCCACGTCCCTAGCGTTTAGTAATTGAGAATTTTATGACGAATTGTAAATCATGCTTCTGTGCATCCTTATATGCTGATGACTGGTGAGGATTTTCTGAAACACTTCAGAGTGATCACAAAGAATGGGAATGTATCTAGCTAGACTTGACTCAGTGAGTGTGTATCTTTTAAGGATATGACCTCCTTGCTCTCAGGTCGTTCGAATAGTCAAATCTCCTCCAAATAGCTTGCCGACTTTATAAACATTCCGCGGTCGAGGCAGCCTACCGTTGACCTAGCTTTGGTGTCAGTGTTTGTTAAGATAGACAATTAGGCTACGTACTAAGGTTCCGTCTCTGAAAGCCAACTCCGTTTGGCCGTCGTTCATTGGGATTGCGTTGTCGGGCAGACCGAAAGCTGCTTTGAGAGTTTGCTCATCTTCCTCATCCACATCCATATTTTGGTCCATATCAGATTGATTGCTGTTCATTGTGGATCCTGGGGGCTTCCATGCACCGTCGCTTTCATCATGTATGTCTTGTAATCCGAGCCTTCGCTTGTGTGCGAGCCGATGGTTTGGTCCGAAAAATGTCTTTCTCGAAGGCCTTGCTTTGATCTCGGCAATCTTTTGCGCCTTCTCAGCCTCGGACATTGTCTCGATGGAAGGCTTTTGCTTCTGTATGGGAACGTCCTGCGGCCTGGCATGTCTCTTTACGCCATCGGGCACGAGAAATTTGGGAGACGGTGGTGGTCTGGTGCGTTCAAATGGATTGAATGTCATATCCTCGATCCTGTCCTCTAGAGCCTGCACTTGGGGCTGAAACCGCTTTGTCGCGATGTCTATTTGTGGCTGGCGATTTAAGCTCGGGGCACTCTTCTTTGCTTTCCTGACAGGATTCGCACTGTGATTTTGCCTCTGCGCTGATTTTCGTGGAGCACCTCTCTTGGTAGTATTGAGTTCATTTTGCACGGATGGGTTGTGAGAGCTTGATGTCACGCGGTACTCCGAATACTTAGCCTCATATCGGGTTCGGACGTCTGCACTGGTAAACCCATAAAGTTTCTTACCTCTATGGGCCCCATCGATCTTAGAACCATTGAACTGGGGAAAGCTCGATAGTGTTGATCGAACACTATTCTCCCATGAGCCTTCTCCGACTTGCAAGTGTGGAAAATTGTGTGCTATCCACAGGAGGATCTGCGACGTGGTCATACTGAGACCATTTGCAGCCACGAGGGCAATCCTCGCTAACTGACGGGGCGTATAGCGCTTCTCGCTTGGGAGGTTTGGCGAGATGTCTCGGTTGCTGTCGTTCCATTCGCTCATTTCAGGCGGCACCTGGGCAATAGATCGTGAGCCTGTCCATGTCGAAGCGTCAGATGGCGACTGTTCAGATTCCGACGCCACAGGATTGCCCATATCGACTTCCAGTCCGGGAACAGTAGCTGATGTGGAATGAATGTCGTTCATGGGAGCGCTCGATGCAGAGTGTTCTGTCACTTCCGTCACCATCCCACATTGTGGTGAACGTGGCAACTGGTGGTCGTCACCCTGGCTATGAGTCGTCCTGCTGAGCAGATCGTTGGGCGGCAACGGCGCAGTCCGACCAATAGAGTGTTCTGATAGCTTGAGTGGACTCTGCTCTGTAGAGTGGCTGAGGCGGTTTTGCTTATGCAGGTACACCTGGGGCGGGCTATTAGCATTCTGGCTTAGAGGCGCATGAGGGCTTTGTGATGTTTGTTTCTCGAGGATCATTGCAGATAGAAAGGTTGTCTCAGAGCGTTGCAAATAACCAACCTTCTTCTGTACCATTTTTGGCGTCGCTACAAGACCAGACCGGAACCAAGGTAAAGGTGAGTGCTCCTCGGCTGGTTGCGAAATCGGCAGGGGACCAGACACTGACCCAGATGAGTCGTCATGTACTTTTGATGCATTGGAAGAGATCAGTTCGGGAGTTTCTGGTATTTCGAGCTTTCTAGACTCCCTTATGAGCGACTGCTTTTGGGATCCGCGGCTGTTATGTTCGTCAGCATATCAATGCGAGAATATCAAGTTACTTACCATATCACTTCGTCTGCGTCCTTCTTTGCAAGGACGCGTTGCTTCTGGCATCTTGAGCACAATACAGTGGCGGAGGTGATTGTTTGCGACCGACTTTTGTCAAGCAGTACAGAGATTTCAAGACGCTCGGGAACATCACCAGTGGCACATCCTTGCGGATGGCGGAAAGAGTTGGGTATGTCTAGTTGGCTGGAGCGTTGCGTGGGCGTGTTCGGAACTTCGCTGCGCTCAGTATTGTACATATGCGACTCGATTACTGTAAAATCTCCGAGATTTTTGCTTGGCCTATTAGTGCTCTCACAGGCGCCTTCACTATTCGAGAGAGCCTTCGAAGACTCAGCATTGGATGATAATAATGATAAGTCCTCGAGGTTAGGTCTCTGTTCAAGTTCTGGAGGAGGGCGCTCATGACTAAGTTCTTGTTGGTCTGCAGAGCCGTCCAGCTCGATTGTGTGGCGATTCGTGTCTGCCAAAACAAGGTAAGATTGCTGGTCACCACGCTTACTTGTTTTGCGCGACTCGACCGAGCTACACTTGGCGTCTAGGAAGGCTGCAGGGGCCTTCTCCGCGATAGTGTTCGTGTACGATTTCGAGGTCAGTGATGGTCTTTCCACTGTTGGGGTAAGTCGGTTCGAGAAGAAAGCACGTGGTGCAGTGGGAATCGATGAAGTACGCCTTGGTACGGCATTGCAGCATTTTATGCATCTCCAACGTTGCCTGTTCAGGTCAGCCGGAACTGCAGTGGGAATAAAAACATATAAATGCAACTTACGGGTCAACTCCTTCGATGAGCGGCGGTGATCGGCAGCTATCATGATAATTCTTGTGACAGCTAGGACAAGTAATCATCGGGTCGTACTTGACGTTCGTACTTTTCGAGCAAATTAGACACACAGGCTTGCCCAAACACCTGGCTACCGCATCCGAATGTATGTTCGCGCGAGTCGCACTGCTTTTTCTCGAGATAGGACTGTCATGTCGGAGCCTGTACTCCGCAGCATGGAGGTGATCTGAGGAGGAAAAAGATTGCCTAGCACGCTCAGAGACATGCAGTGGCGCTTTCAAGCCGTCTGAATATGGTTTACCAGAAGGCTTAGTACGGTTGCTATGCGTCCAATGTGTCAGATGATAATCATCTCAAAGAACGACAGCTGCCTCACCTGCGCCGAGTCTCGTCTCCACGTGCTTGGGATCCCAATGACGGACCTGTTGGACTCGGTATTCCGGTGCTAGCTTGGCTGTTATGGGGAGCGTTGGGCTGCCTCTTCATAGGGGGCGGTGATATTTGCGTAGAATTGCGTTCCCATTCAATGCGTTGGCAATCAAGGTCAGCATTGCGTTTTGGCGATCGGTCTATGCCAGTCATGGCCCAAGATGTGGAAACAAAGTTTGCGAAAGTTGCAAATATGATGATGTAGAATCTATGATGTGCAAGATACTCGAGTTAGCTGCCGAGCCGACAATGTTGTGTTTTCTTAGGATACGCGAGGAAGAGCATCAGATCTTTTCAGTTATTTTGATAGCAGCATTTCGCCCATTGGAGGCTTCCTCTCGAGCACAGATGGCAGGTCGAACATGCAAGCATTCACTCCTGCGATGTAAAGAGCCACGCAAGAGCGCCGGAGGGAAACCATCACAACTTTCTGCGATCTAACCTTTTACCAGTAATCATCATGCCACGGGATTGCTTGAACGCAGTGTGGACCAGGGACCTTTTTGAGACATACCTATAGTTTTCAGGACCAGCCCGATCAATGGGTCTCCAGTCTCGAGCCTGTCTCTTTTCGTTTGCTGGCTATCCTCTCCAGGTGCCGCTTCCGTAATGAGGAAAGAGGAAAGAGGAAAGAGGAAAGCGAAAAGGCGGCAATCTGCGTGCAGGCATGGGAGCTGCTGTCTTACGAAGTTAGCGATACGTGTGGAGAGGTTAGCGTCCGGGAGAGGGAACTGGTGGTGGAGGGTCCGTGAGGTAGCGAGTCGAGCTTAGGTTGAGACCTCCAAAACGCGCTAGCACGTGACGGGGTCGGCCTCAGGCAAACTTCAGTGGGGCAGACGATGCCGCATCTGTCCTCCGAGGCGCATTGCAAGCCAGACCCGCCACTTATCCCGCTCGACAACGTGCAAGTCCACAGGTCGCTAGAACATGGACTTCCTCAAGTCGGCGGTTGCCTCGGCGATTTCAAAGGGGCCCGCGTTTGGGTACACATTCGGAGATCGTGTGGACCTAAACGACTCCATCTGGACGTTGCACAACGGCACAAAGCGAGTATGGCCCGGGTGTCTGCACATACAACAAGCCTCGCTCGCTAACCTCGACTTGCTAGGAAGATGGCTCTAAGTGCAGCATATTCGCATTCGACATTACCGCCAATAAATCTCGACTCCCCCTCGCCCGCAATGCGCTCCGCAAGCTGCGGACCCTGCGCCATCCGGGCGTCGTAAAGGTCCTGGACACAGTGGAGACGGAGACATACATATACATCGCGACCGAGAGGCTGAGCCCGCTAAGCTGGCATGTCAAGAGGAAGAGCCTGACCGAGGAGACGACAAAATGGGGCCTGTACAATATTGCAAAGACCCTCAAATTCGTGAACGCGGACGCCTCGTCGATCCATGGCTGCATACGGCCGGCCTCGATCTTCTTCAGTGAGAGCGGGGAGTGGAAGCTGGCCGGCTTTGACGCGCTCAGCTCCGTGAAGGAGGATGATTCCATACTCCCCACGTACGGCTCCCTCATACCAGACGCGGGACGATACATGGCCCCAGAGGTCTCCAGGGGAGGCTGGGATGTCATCAAGCAAAATCCGAGACATGCAGTGGATGCGTACAACTTTGGCGTTCTCATCTTCGAGGTTTTCAATGGCGCCTACAACAGCAGTGAGCAGCTGGGGCAAATGAAGAGTATACCGCCAAGCATGCACCAATCGTACAAGCGTCTGCTCAACCCGAGTCCCAAGGCACGAATGAGTGTCGGCCAGTTCTTGGACCAGGGAAAGCGGCACGGAGGATTCTTCCAGACACCTCTGATCCAGGTCACGGAAGACATTGACAACCTTGGCTTGAAGGCGGAAGACGAGCGCAATGAACTGCTGGGGAAGCTTGACGAAGTAGCAGACGACTTCCCTGCCGACTTTTTCAAGATGAAAGTGCTACCAGAGCTTCTCAAGTCAGTTGAATTTGGTGGCGGCGGCGCCAAAGTATTCAGCACTGTCATGCAAATAGGGCAGAAGCTTTCAGAAGATGAGTATGAGACGCAGATTACTCCTGTCGTAGTACGACTGTTCGCAAACCCAGACCGAGGAATACGCGTCTGCTTGCTAGACAATTTACCACTAATGATTGCCCATTTACCCCAGAAGATTGTTAGTGACAAAATCTTCCCGCAAATGGTATTTTCTAAACAATCCTGAACTGAGACACCGACTGACTCTTCTCAGGTCACCGGCTTCTCAGATATCGCGCCAGTGGTAAGGGAACAAACAGTCAAGGCTGTTCTCGTAATAGTACCAAAACTGTCTGATCGCATAATAAATGGCGAACTTTTACGACACCTGGCAAAGACTGCAAACGACGAGCAACCAGGTATTCGCACTAACACAACTATCTGCTTGGGCAAAATAGCCCGTAACTTAGGCGCTAATAGCCGCGCGAAAGTCTTAACAGCTGCTTTCGCCCGCTCACTTCGCGACCCCTTTCTCCACGCCCGTAACGCTGCTCTCATGGCGCTCGCTGCAACAGCCGATCTCTTCAGTGAGGAAGATTGCGCATCCAAGCTGCTGCCCATCATGTGTCCGTCGCTGGTGGACAAGGAGAAGATGATTCGTGATCAGGCACAGAAGAGTGTTGACATTTACATCTCGCGCATACGAAAGTTCGCCGCAACCATGCCCGATACTGTGCTGCCTTCGCCAGGCCTTACCGCAGGAGGAGCAGTCACACCGCGCATGGGAACGTCTGCCAACGATACGTCCTGGGCTGGCTGGGCGATTTCGAGTTTCACAAATAAGCTCGCCTCTACCAGTGGGGAGATAGGCGCTGGATCCGCTTCGAATGGAACTGCAGATCAACGATCTTCGTCTGTCCCTCCGTCAACAACTACAAGCAAGCCGCCTGTTCCACTGGCATCGAAGCCTGGCATGGCTATCCATAGTACCAAAAGTTCAACCAGCATACCCACAATCAGATCACCAGATCCAGCAACAGCTTTCGATGATGAGGCAGAAGACTTCAACAACGACTGGGGTGGATTTGCGGACGACGACGGCTTTGGCACGACAGAAACTGCAGCAAAGGACGAGCAAGAAGACCCCTGGGGCGCACCTTCGGTATCCAAACCTACTTCGACAACGTCATACGACGATAAGGGCGAACCAGACTTTGCTGGCTGGCTTGCGGCACAATCGCAGGGGAAGAAGACTGGGAAAACTCCCTTGCCAAAGGGCATGACGAAGCCAACCGTGCCGGCGGCCAAGTCATCGCGGCCGATCATTGGAGGCCGAGCGAGCACAACTGGCTCAACTACGACAACGAGAAAGGTCATAGTGCCGCCGAAGAAGGAGATCAAGAAAGAATCGTCAAAACCAAAGGAAGATGAGGTTGAAGGATGGGGTGACGATTGGTGATTGTTGGCTTTTTATGCTATACCCGTTGCTTGATATGCATTGCGATGGCGTCTAATAATATATATAGAACTACTCAATTGATCCATGTGTATATGCATTAATTTAAACAGGAATTGAGGATTGCGTTTCTGCTTGTCGATCCCTTACTTGGAACAATTTCCTTATCTTCGCATTGCCACTGTTCGTGGCGGAACCAGCATATGTGCTATTCTCAATAATGCCTATACTTCCACATGCCGCACGAAACAGAGGTTCCTTGAGATCTTCCTCAATCCAGATGCCTGGCTGGTCGGGCGTGTTCAGTTGGTCAAGCGCTGTTGGATGGTTGTAAGGCGCCACTTTGTGCATTATGAAGCGTTCACCGTTGGGGAGAATACACCAGGGATTGCCCAAAGCCTGCTGTATAGTGATCATATCCTCGAGCGTATTTTGGCTGAAGTCTATGAAACGGTCCTGTTTTGTGATTTTGGGTGCGTGGTCGATGGGTCCGTTGGAGGCGGCGTACCATCCTACGTCTTGGTGAGGTGGGATGTATTTCTGGGACAGCAGGACGTCTACGAGCATCTGCGCGCCTGACGAGGCTAATTGGTGCTCTAGAATGGGCCAGGTTATGTCGCGGGGGATTTGTGTCATGGGCTCGGGTGTCTGCGCGAGGATAGTGCCGTGATCGAAACGCTCAGGATGCAGCGTCTGAATCGTTATGCCGGTGCGTTCTCGTCGCTTGAGGAGGGCGCGTTGTATGGGTGCTGCGCCACGTAGGTCCGGCAGCAGCGAGGGGTGCACGTTGATGCCGCCGTACTTTGCCAGTCCGAGGATGCGCGGTGGGACGAAGAGACCGAAGGATACGGCCACGATGAGGTCGATGGGGTCAGGCGGTGCCCAGCCGGAGAAGGTATCGATTACATGGGTATGTAGCTTGAGCTCTTCGGTCGCTACCTGCTTTATGGGCACTACGGTGGTCAATCGATGTGGCTCGTGGTCGTGGAGTGAAGCGCGCAAGTACCTTCTCTGAAAAACTTCAATCCCCGGCCTGTGCGCTTCGCCGGCCGATGGACCACATCAATGGATTCTATGAGGTCTGGTATATTGCGCTGTGCTTCGGTTAAAGCGCGCAGCGACGCGCTGCTGAAGTTGTCGGAGCCGCAGAACAAGATCCTCAGTGGTTCTGGCACGAGAGCCTCGGTCGCCGTGACGCTATAAGTGCGATGCGCCAAACATGCTAAGGTACGCACTGAAGCCGGCAGCCTCCAAAGCATGCTTCAGAGTTGGGTGTAGGTGGGCGACTTGCGAGGAGAGTACACAATCCCATATGTTCCGCATCGGGGAAAATGGGATGCCACGATCTCGATGTGGGGTGCACCCAACAGTCGACAAGCCAGGCCATCCCTGCCTTTACGCGCCATGTCAAGTCTAAGATCGCGATGCCCTCATGTGGCGCCGAAGAATAAATAGAGAAAGACGCCCACGTGTTGCGACTGGGAGCTCCAGTGCATGCGCATGCCATTGGGTGACGTAGGCGGTGGTTCGATCGCCAACCTAGAGACCAACAAACAACACGACTAAGACCGAACGTGCGAATGTCGTCTACCGCAATACCCAAGGTAGTCCCGGCGCAACTATCCTTTCTCGCTGTATACAACCCAGGCCTTGGCACCAGCGACGAGACATTCCACAAGCAGATTGTCTTCTACTACTCCAAAGCCGCGAAAGTCCGCTCGAAACTCGGCGATGGAGACAAACGCGCAGAGGAGTTGCGCGAGCAGGAGAACGAGAAGCTGCGGCAGGTCGGGCTCGCGCAGGGCATGGTGGGCTTTGCGAAGAGCTTCTCCAATGGCGAGGCCGTAGACTCCGTCGAGACACAGAAGTCGCGCATCGTGCTGTATGAGCTGGAAGACGGATGGTGGATACTGGCAGTGCGTACGGGTCCTGCTGTCCCGTGATAACATCTAACACATGCCAGTCCATCGACCTCACCCAACTACCAGCCGCAACCTCGCGAAGCGACTCCAGTGTCAGCGTCAACGAGCCAGCCATCGAGTACTCCTCGCGCGAAGTCAGCCCGTCCGCACTGCTCATCCAACAGCTCGTCCGGGCCCATACCATATTTCTACTTCACCATGGCTTGACTATGGCGCGTATGTTTGCGAAGCACAAGCGCGACAAGTTTTGCAATATCATGGACAAATACTGGTCCCGATTCGCCAGCAATTGGGATGTGCTTCTTCACGGAAGCCCAGCAGTGGACATATACAGTGGCATAAAGCTTGCTGCAGGCGGCGAGCTGGGTATGGGCGTGGGCGAAGAAGAATGGGGCAGTAGCGAACGAGACGTGCTAGAGGACTTTGCACGCCGGACCAACGGCCTGGTAGATGTCATGGTCTCTCGATTTGGTGAGGCCTCACCTTTGCAAAAGGCAAAGTCCTCGGTAGACCCCAAAAACCTCGAGGCGTCTGAACTCGAGCCTTGGGCTGGCAGTGGCCGACATATCGGTGCTGCCGACGGCGTCGTCTTCTCTGGACTCGGGGGCGTGAGTCGAAAGTCGCTTCGAGATTTGTCGCAATGGGTTGAGACCATCTACTGCCTCGGGGATCAAGCATACGGAGTACGTGAGAATCCAACGTCAGACCGCAGGAAACGCAAGAGGAGAAATCCTAAATCTGTACCCAGTCTACCCACGGAGACGGCATGTCCAATTCCCAAAGACAGGTCTCAACCTGCACCCTCAAGCGTAGATTCTGGTCTTCCATCCGGCATACCGCCTCCTATTGTAAAAGCAGTAGAGAAGTCTTTAGACGAAGCTTCTGCTGCTGTAGATAGTGGCGATTCTCAAGCTGGAAAGTCGCCAGATCAAACATCTCAACCACTCCTTGCATCTTTGGGCGACACCGAGACGTGGATGAGGTACATGACACTCGGCTATGGTACAGCTTGGGGTGGGCGGAAACCCGCAGAGGAAGCTCAACCGCCCGCGCAACCGCCTACTCGTCAAAGGTCGCGGTCACCAGAAGCTATGCGTTTCATTGATCCAGCGCCAGATGTGGACCTGGCCGAGGAGAAGCTCAAGCAGCAGATTCGTCAAGAGAATGACGGATATTTTCTCATTGGACTCAAGGGCGACATGAATGAAATCGACATGGACGACGAGAATAAGGAGGGCAATTGGAATTTCCGGCTACTTCTTCGGACGGTGCATGTTCAAGTCGTTCGGCGAGACGACCTTTCTTCGACCTCCAGCATTGAATCCGACGAGACACCACAGTTTGAGAAGGAACTGAATATGAATTCAAAATCGAAATCGAATGGCCTGTCCCGTTTACAGCCAGTTGTATATGTGGTATGTCCCGGACGTCGTTTAAACCGAGACATTATTAACTTTCACGTAGCATCGTCCCTTCATCTACACTTTCCTGTTCAACCATCGCACAGAGGCTCTCAGCCTCTCGTCATTTTACCGCGATGTACACAACTTCTTCTCTCCGCTGCATCGATCTCTGGACAAAAGCACCTCGCCAGACAGGGTTGCAGCGCGCCTTTCTGCTGCTTCAAATCCCTACACCACGATATCTGCAACAGCAGGTGCAGCTCCGAACATCCAGCCCATCTATGACCTGGTCTACGATCCTCGGACGCTCACAGTCCACTCGAGTCTTCCCAATATCCCAGATCCTGGAATACTCCTTGCGGAGGGCCTTGGCAGCAACAGTACCTCTGCAGCTGGTTGGAGCAGAGTCGAAGCCCTCAACGTACACTCTCAGATCCTCGCTACTATAGCCAGCACACGCCGCGACCTGACCGAAATCGAACGCACTTGTAAGACCAGTCGTGGCTGGTGGGTCGTCTGGATGCGCCTCCCTCCTTCGCAACCCAGCAACGCAGAAGCAGCTGAAGCAGCTGATACCAGCAACTCTTCCGTGCAGTTCAACACAGATGAGCTCCGTGAAGCATTCCTTGTCAGACGATCGCGAGATACTCAGCCTACACAGAAGAGCAGCTCCTCGAGCAGATTTGCAAGCGGCATGTGGAGCACGATGGGCATGGGAGGTAGCGGCCAGAGTCAGAGAATGGGTGGTGCAGCAGCGGGATGGGGCCCAAAGGGCTTAGGCGAAGGCATTGGTGTTGATGCGAGGAGGTATGTGGAGGAGTTGTTGAGTCTAAACAGGTAGTCCGATGCCGGTGGGAAAGAACCGGGCGCTTTGGTGCGTGTATGTCTACTATCCTCAAATCAAGTCCTGTCCCGCTTCGGAACATTTCGAGGTTGAGCCGTGAAGCCATCGAACTGCATACACACATCCCCCAACGCCACCCCATCTAATCTTCCATCAAATGAGAGCAACGTGCTCTGCAAGCAGCAAATGCTAGCTGACGGTCGTTCATGCAAGCTAGCTGGCTGATAGCCAGTGATTGGCGTGCTAGACGTGCACTGGCTGTTTCGAAAGAGTGCTGAATCCGCCGCATTGGTAGCGGTCCAGGGGTCACCCCACACCCTCGACGATCGCCAGCGAATCTCGCCAGGGACTGCTTGGGATTGTGAACGTCACTTGCGTCTGGGCTTGCAGGAGGGAGGGAGTGAATGTCTTTCGTTTCTTTTCGTGTTCTCAGCCTTCTTCGTTTCTTTACCTCTTTGCTCCGCCTTCGAGGACTGCTGTTCATTGTTGTTACGGCGGTAGCTGCACGCGACTTGCCGGCTGATTCTTGACACGAGATCACGAAGCGGAGTTCGCCATTGCTATTCTTTGTTACTTGCGACGTTTCGTTTCGCGCTGCGGAATTCACTTCTTGGATATTGACTTCTTCCATTGCATGCTCTTGAGGAGTTGATACTCGAATTCATTCGTTCTCGACCGTTGAACCGGTTTCCATAACCTTCCGCCTCGAACGCGAAGAGACCTCAGACAGCCAATGCGAGGGCAATCGACGGTGATTGTATTCTTGGACCGTATAATTACTCCGGAGAACCGCTCAGAAGAAGACGGCCGGAAGTAACGAGTTCGACCATTGCTCGAGCTTGAGTAGCATCGTCAGCCGCATATTATGTACATTTCGCTCCCAACATGGCTGGCACTATCCGCAGCATTATTACCCACAGTCACAGCCTTCTATCCGTACCACTACGGTGACGATGGGTCCTCCTCGAACTCTCGCCGAACAATATCACGCGCTTTTGCATCGAACACCCGCTCCATCACCCTTCCGCTTCGCCGCGTCCCCACATCGTTACGAGCGCGGCAGAATGCTTACAACATTATTTATTCAAGCGATCCGAAGCAGGCGAATAGCGTGGCGATAGATCAAGATGGTCAGGACTTGAGTTACATGGTTGCTGTAACTATTGGGGATAGCAAGGAGGAGTACCAGATGCTGCTAGACTCAGCTGCGAGTAACACATGGGTCATGTCACAAGGTTGCACGACCGAAGCGTGTAAGACTCATACTACCTTTGGGAAAGACGACTCGAGCTCGCTGAAGGTATGTTTCATTCGTACCGTCCGGACTTGGAATCAAATTGACCCATCCTGCAGACTCAAAACACACCGTTTAGCGTAACCTACGGCACCGGGTCTGTTGCTGGAACCCTCGCATCCGACACCCTACACATCGGTTCCCTTTCTCCCACCCTTACATTCGGGCTCGCAACAAATGTCTCGCAAGACTTCAGCTCGTACCCGATGGACGGCATACTCGGCATCGGCCGCGGCGTCAAGTCCGAGGGCAGCATCGACGCGCCCCAAGTCATGGACGTGCTCTCCTCGAGCCGCCTCATCGGGGCCAAGCTATACGGCATACACCTCAGCCGCGGCAAAGACAACCTCAACGACGGCGAGCTGAACCTCGGCGCAGTCAACAAGGACAGATTCACCGGCGACCTCAACTGGAACACATGCATAGACAACGCCGCAGGGTTCTGGGAAGTCCCTGTCGCAGATGCAGGCGTAAACGGCAAGGCCCTCGGCATCACAGGCCGCTCCGCTATCATCGACACAGGCACCTCGTTCATCCTCATGCCAGCCCCAGATGCGCTCAAAATACACACACAAATCCCAGGCTTCAAGCAAGACGGCGAAACTTTCAGCGTGCCCTGCGATACCACCGCCATCGTGCAGTTCGTCTTCAACAAGCAAACGTACAACATCTCCACGCCCGACTGGCGGGGCCTCAAGCTCGAAAACGGCCTGTGTCGAAGCAACATCATCGGGCGGCAGACGTTCAAAGACACGCAATGGCTGGTCGGCGACGTGTTCCTAAAAAACGTATACTCGGTCTTTGACTTTGATGGAAAGAGAGTTGGATTTGGTGTTAAGAATGCCGCACAGTCAAATAGCGCTTCTACATCGTTTTCCCCGTCCCGAGGGTCTGCGTCCGCTACGCTCGCAGCACCGGGCACGTCACAGACAGCTGCGATTGCAGCCGGCGGCGCGAACCCAACGGGCGGAGCCGAGTCTCAGCCTCAGGGACAAAATACACAAGGGAGAGCGGGTGGGAAGGCAGCGGTGTCGATTCTTGGGGTTTTGGTAGCGTTTACGATTTCGATGTTTATATAGCGTGGCAATTTTGGGTACAGCTGGTGTTGAGCATGGAACGCATTTACTAGTATGGCGTTAACATGGTTGGTTTAGTACGATTTTGAACGCATTTGAGCGAGAGTAGTTTTGTTGCGGATCTGGTATCATTATCATTGCATAGCACGACATAGTCATCCGGCATAATAGCAAGTATGTAGGCATTGACAACAGTACAGTCTGCCTTCACACACATACGTTCTCACTCAACATCAAAACTCTCCACAGACCGCTCGTCCAAGAAGAAAATCAAAATCGAGTCAGAAAGAATGTTGCCAATGTACAAGGCGAGTTATGCTCAATAGAGGCAATCTTTATGATCTCCAGATGTTGTAAGGAGCGGTGGACTGACTCGTTGCCTCTTGCGGGTGCATCAGAAGCGGGGCGGATGGGCGGATGAGGGATTCCGGAGGCTAGGAAGGACCGAAGGATGCATGCAGACGTGAGTGCGGCGAGGCAGGTGTTGGAAGAGATTGGTGTTATCTTGCCTGGCCGCGTGTCGTGATGATGTCGTTGCATTGCGACTGTGTAGACAATTTCAACCATGGAGCCATGGTGTGAAAACAGTGCGCAGGTAAATGTCAGCTGTGAGAATGGGTGATTGCAAGTGTGAGGGCAAGGTGATGAAAACATATCGAGACGAGAACACCAGCAATTGATATGGAGCGACTGTTGGACGCAAGCAAAACCAAGCACATTATTAGAAAGATCCTACCATTGCCGAACCCGATAGCTGCACAATCTCGACCACACGCTTCAGAGAAATAACCCCATCATGACTGCCCAAGATGATGTACGACCAAGACACACAAAAGATTCCAGCGCAGTAACGCCTCATATGACTGCCAGAGAAGAGCCCTCGAGATAGCCAGCATAGGGTGAACCCGTCTTCCGTTGCCGTTCTGGCCATTCAGATTGTAGCCCTCCTTGGAGAAGATAGACCGCCATAACACTCCCGGTTGCCGCCGCAGTGTTGTGCTTGTCCAGTGGCAACATATAACGTACGGTTGCGACGGCTCCAGTATATCTGCACACAACCTGATCACACCTACAAAATCAAGCACTTCTTCGTCTTCTTCTCCTTCTTGGTCGACAGAGCAGCCCGTGTGGCATGCTCAAACACCTCCCGGACACCCTCGTTTGTCTTTGCAGAGCACTCGAGGTACTTCTGGGCGCCAATCTTCTTGCGGACATCCTCGGCCTACGCGGTGTTAGCGAAGACGTCAAACAGCGCCTACATTCTACTGACCTGCTCTGGTGTCACAGGCTTCTGGGAAGTCTTGTGCAGCTCCTCGATGGTCTTCTGGTCGAAGCGCAGATCCTTCTTGCAGCCGACAAGGATGATAGGCAGGCCCTGGCAGAAGTGCAGAACCTCGGAGATCCACTGCGCCGCTGTTAGTAACCAGTCATATCTTGGGAGCACGTGGTCTGTACCTTCTCCTGCACGTTATCGAGCGAGTCGGGCGAGTCGACGGAGAAGCAAATCAGGATGACATGCGAGTCGGGGTATGAGAGCGGGCGAAGGCGGTCGTAATCTTCCTGGCCAGCGGTATCCCAGAGGGCGAGCTCGACGTGTTTGCCATCAACCTCGACATCGGCGACGTAGTTCTCGAAGACGGTGGGGACATAGACCTGTAGAGACAGACATGTCAGTACGCAAGCGAAAAGTGCATGTGTGGGTGATGTGACTGCTGCTGCTGCTCTGGCCGAGAGGCGCGGGCCAGCCAGGCTGACGCAGCTCAGGGATGGAGGCGAGCACGGCGGAATTACTGACCTCGGGGAAGGTACCCTTAGAAAAGACACTGTGGACGCTCTCGTTAGCCGCTGGAGGGTGTGGGCAAGGGGCGGATGCGCGCAATAGGCATCGGCGCTGCGACATACATGAGCAGACAGGTCTTTCCACAGGCGCCGTCTCCGACGATGACGAGCTTTCGGCGGATCTCAGCCATGGTGCTGGGGTTCGCGGGAGTAGGCGGGGTGTGTGAAGCGGGCAGGAGGCTATTGCGAGAACAGAGTGTTAGCGGACGATGGGGAGGAGGTTGTGATGAAGTAGTGGTGAAGACGGGAGACAGGCTGCTGAACACTAGTAGGCCGGGGCGCCCAGAGCGCGGCTGGGCTCGTGCCTGGGCTGAGCGTCCGAAAGTGGCACCCGAGCGGGAATCGTGGCGGTGCAGGATACGTACGGTGTGATGCAATCGAATGGCGGGCTTGCGACGGTGCTAGCAGGTGTGAATAAAGTGCCCAGGTGTTGCAGGCAGGTGGGAGCTCGATGTGCAGGTTATGGGAATAGGAGAGTGAGAGGAAGTTGCCGGGCACGACGCGGCTAGTTCAAACAGAGCAACAACTGGGCAGGCAGATAGCAGCGATAAAGCCAGCCATGCGGCCACCATGTGATGCGCTCCACGCCTCCAGCTCTCTGCGACCCGGAGCACTGTCTGGCTGCTGTATTCCTCCAGGACACTGGATCCACGCCAACGCCAATCGCCTCTCGTTGGTACCGACAACCAAGGCCTCTTCCTGCCCGGCCCTCTCTCTCGCGCGTTTGCACGGCTCAATCACGGTTTCAGCACCTGGTTCACGTGCCGCCGCCGCTATTCACGCCTGGACCGTGTGGAAGAGTCACTTGCCTAAGTTTTGTCTTTGTGTACGACCTGCTTGACATTGTTTGCTGTGCATGCACACAGGGGCCAGCTTCAGCTGCAGTGGTTCTCCATCTGTCTCACACAACGGATGCCTGCGAGATGGTCCTATGAGCATCGCCCCAGCAATCTCGACATGGAATACCGGTGAAAGCAGGCTAGGCTACAGTGCCTCTGTGCTCTACTTTGCCTCAGATCCCCACAGTCGGGTGGAGTTGTTCGCCTCGGCTCGCTGACCCGACTGCTTGGCGTGTTGCTTAAGCTTCGCAACGTTCACGTCAGAGCTGTCTT
Organism: Ophiobolus disseminans; assembly: GCA_010093685.1. Classification (NCBI taxonomy): domain Eukaryota; kingdom Fungi; phylum Ascomycota; class Dothideomycetes; order Pleosporales; family Phaeosphaeriaceae; genus Ophiobolus; species Ophiobolus disseminans. The sequence goes on from MU006216.1 coordinate 1,606,006, forward strand.
GACGGTCGGAGCGGCTCGAAATTGATGTCTGATGTTGAATGCACATGCATAGCAAGATGTGACAAAGGGCACCTGTTTTCGTCTGGACCAGCTTCGAATGGGTACGTCATGTTGGCTGCTCCAGGATCAAGCAGAGCAAGTGAGGTATACAACCGCAATGTCCCGACCATCTTGCAGCCCGTTAGATTTACTATTCCTGCTGGCTGTGATCCAAGTGGCATCAGTATCGTATATGCATCTAGCCTACTAGCAAGGCACGTGAATGCGCGCGGCGTGTGCCATACGGGATTGGTGGGGAAGCTCGAGCTAGCCTACCTGACCTCACGCAGCCTTCGCGGTACCTTGGTAGCACTTTCCCTTCCACGCTTCGTTGCCTCTCACCCTACTTCTCTCACCGTTCGTCTCCACACTACACTACCTTTCCTCATCCATACCCTCACTCACATCAACCACCCACCATGGCCGACGAACAGCCGGACCAGCCGCAGCAGCAGCAACCTCCCCCGCCGCCGCCGCAAGAGATGGACCCCGAAAAGGTACAAGACCTCCAAAGCCGTCCGCCCAAGCGCGTCGCTGACGAAGACATTGCCCAGATCCGTGCAAAGCGCCTTGCGAAGCTCGGCGGCCCCGCGAACCCGAATGTACCCTCACAACCCGCGTCGAGCAGCTCGTCCCCGAAACCCGCAGAGACACAGGCGCCGCCACCGAAACCGCAACCTCAGCCTCAGGCGACACAAGCCCCAAACCCCTTCACACAGCTGGGCCTGAAGGCAGGCGACGCACCCAAGCCCCGCATCAACATCAAGCCGAAGCCGGCGCAGTCATCAAGTAGTGGCGCTTCAACGCAGCCCGCCAAAGCCCAGGACGTCAACATACAAGTATGGGAGGATCGCACGCTCAGCAGTATCTTCCGCATAACCCTGGACCCTAGTCGAACACACGATCAGCTTGGACACAAGCTGTTCTTTGCACCAGACACGCGCAGTGACTGTGAACAAGAGGGCAAGCCACTCCAGTTCACCATATCCATGCTAGACTCGGTGATCCTGGAGTCTGCATCCAGTCACAGCCAGGGGTCGGCCCTCGAGTACTTGCTGGGCTGCTGGAAGCGCGTGTCCAAGCTGTTCAAAAACCATCCGAACAAAAGCGATCCAAAGCACGAGGTAGCGAGGGAGGCTCGACGGCTATGTTTCAGCTACTGCATGTTTGCAGCCACCATGCCCGACATGTTCCTCGAGGAAGCTCCTGCCACCAACGCACTCGCCGACCATCTGCTTCTCGGGCCCGAGGACGATCGTGGTATCTGCTACGACTTTCTCACAGAGGCAAGCCATCAGTTGCATGAAGATGATGCCATTAGAGAAGCATTTGTGGGCGCCATGGAAGATCTGAGCCGGAGGTTGGCGAAACTCTCCATGAATGGTGATTATCGGCCGTACATGCTTGTGCTCCGCGTCTTCATCCGCTTTCCGCCGCTGGTCGCTGCATTGGCACAGTCCGAGTCATTTCTGCCAGCCGACGTGGAGGCTCAGCAAATTGAGACGCGGACATTTTTAGGTCCCTTCTTCCGCCTGTCTCCCATGCAGGGCGACGTGGCACTAAACTACTTCGCCGGTTCCGCGAACCAGGACAAGGGCCTGATCTTAAACGCGCAGCGAGCTCTACGAATGACCCTATCCACTCACCAGGATGAGCTGCTTGAGGTTACAAACTCGTTCATTAAGAACAAGGAGTCGCGAGAGAAGATGCTCGATTGGCTTGCACTAACAGTGAATAAAAACCACAAGAGGCGAGCATTGCAGGTTGACCACAAGATTGTCTCCACTGACGCCTTTATGGTCAATGTCACCATCATTCTCGATCGCCTGTGCGAGCCTTTCATGGACGCCTCCTTCTCCAAGATCGACCGCATTGAAGTTGACTACCTACGGCGGTCGCCGCGTGTTGATATCACGGATGAAACCAAAATCAACGCTGACGACAAAGCGTCAGAGGAGTTCTACAGCCAACCAGCTAGCGGGACAAACAACTTCATTAGTGAGGTGTTCTTCTTGACAGTAGCTGCTCATCATTACGGCACCGAGGCGGCCAACTCAAAGCTATCAAGCCTTCAGAAGGACGTAAAGTGGCTACAGAAGGAGCTGGTCAAGATGGAAACAGAGCGACACAAGTATGCTGCGAACCCGATGCAACTGAACATCTTCGACACCCACGTGAAGAAGATCAAGGATCAAATTGAACGCGGCCAATGTACCATCTTAGCCATCCAAGGTGTCCTGCTCGATGAAACTACTCAAGCTCGCTCGATGCAATTTATGCGGTACGTCATTGTTTGGTTACTGCGTCTAGCATCTCCAGGCTCGGACTTCCCTAAACAGGAGCTGCAGCTGCCGCTGCCCGCGGAGCAATCTACGGCCTTCAAGTGCCTTCCAGAGTACTTCGTGGAAGACATCGTCGGGAACTTCAAATTTATTACGAGGTGGATGCCGCATATTGTCACCTCTACGCAGTGCGAGGAGCTTGTCAAGGTCTGTATCACTTTCCTGCGAAGCTCGGAGTACATCAAGAACCCATACCTCAAGTCGGGCCTCGTGACCATTCTATTCCACGGCGTGTGGGCCGTTCAGGGCCGACCGAAAGGCGTGCTCGGTGATGTGCTTTTTGCACACACGTTTGCCACACGACATCTGCTGCACGCTTTGATGAAGTTCTACATTGAATGTGAGAGCACTGGTGCCCACACCCAGTTCTACGACAAATTCAACATTCGCTACGAAATCTTCCAGGTTATCAAGTGTATTTGGCCAAACACCATCTACCGGGAGAACCTGGCAACAGAAGCACGGTATGTACGCCGTATCGATAGATACGACCATTCGCTAACGTTTGCAGTGTCAACCTTGAATTCTTCGTCCAGTTCGTAAACCTCCTCCTCAACGACGTTACCTTTGTGCTGGATGAATCTTTCACAGCTTTTCTCCAGATTCACGAGGTCTCAAAACTCCTTGAAGAATCTTCCGCAGACATGGATCAGACCGTACGACAAGAAAACGAGGAAAAGCTGTCTGCGGCACAAAGCAAGGCGAAAAGCTACATGCAGTTGACAAACGAGACTGTAGCCATGTTGAAGCTCTTTACAGAGGCGCTTGCCGACTCCTTCACCAAGAAGGAGGTTGTTGTTCGCTTAGCACACATGCTCGACTACAACTTGGAGGCGTTGGTAGGTCCCAGGAGGTCGAATCTGAAGGTTAAGAACCCAGAGGAGTATGGTTGGAATCCGCGCCAGATGTTAGCCGAGGTCACCGATGTTTACCTCAACCTCCAGGGCAAGCAGTCATTCATTAACGCGGTAGCTACCGATGGACGCTCTTACCGACCGGAGTACTGGGACGAGGCCCATAGAACACTCGCCAGGTACGGGTTGAAGAGCCCAGAGCAGCTCCGTGAGTGGGAGCAGATGGCCACACACATCTCCACTGCAAAGGAGGAGGCCGATCTGGAGGAAGCGGATTTGGGAGAGATTCCTGAGGACTACGAAGATCCTCTCATGGCGACCCTCATGGAGGATCCGGTGACACTACCCATTAGCAAGCAGATCGTCGACCGCAGCACCATCCAGAGCCATCTGCTTAGCGATCCACATGATCCTTTCAACCGTACGCCCCTCAAGATCGAGGACGTCATACCCAATGATGCGCTTAAGGACGAGATCCAAACTTGGAAAGCCAATCTCCTGGCGCAGAAGATGGCGGAGCGCAAAGCGGCATCCGCTCCGACAGGCGAGCCGATGGACACGTCATAAACGGTCTGTGTATATGTTTCTCGATTAGCATTTGAGGCGTTGAAGTAATACTTTTGATATGTCCTGTGCTTTGGGGATCATATATGGTTATGGTGAGATAGATGGGCGCAATTTCGGACATTCGATGTGCCACGTTTGTGTCCGTAGTCTCCACCCTGGGAGTTGAATGCCTTTGGGCTTCCACAAATCCACTGGCTAGATAGACGGGCGCAATTTCGGACATACGATGTGCCATGTTTGTGCCCATTCGAATAATCTTCATACTGAGAATTGTATGCCTTTGGGGCTTATACAAATACATTATAAACGTTTTTTCGCGTGGATTGATAATGTTGTACAGTCTTGGCTACTGTGACACAGGCTTCTCGGTCGATATTAGACCTTTTTCTCTTCTTGTTCCCGCTTTCCGAAAGTATAAGCCAATCCGCATCCCACAACGTTGACTGCGCACAGCGCAAGCGATGCACCTCTTACAACACCCCTCACAGTGAATTTGTTCTTGATGCCCTGACGTATGTCAGTACGCTTCGCTTCCGCAGTTCAACGCACATGCAGACAAATGTGAACTTACTTGACTCCGCCTGATCGCCAACAGAGCGTACAGGCCACTCCATGCTGCGGTAATACCAGCGGCATCGGTCTTGTAGTTACTCAAATTCAGGTAGGATGAGAAGAGCAGGAGGGGTGGAAAGAGCATAGGTAAGGGCTGGAAGGGTCGCGCATGTTGAGCTGTGATCAGAGTGGCGAGGAGGGTCGGAGGAACCGAATTCTCTGCGAACAGTCAACATGCATTCGAGAAGTTCGATGTGACATGGGATGTCGGGCTTGCACGTGAGAACACATGGAGGATGGATTCGGACGAGCATGAACACGTACTTCCCCAATTCCGCAGCGACTGGAGCGTTGATTGTTTTGTTGGTTCGACGGCGGCCATGACGGAGGTCTTTTGTGGTCAGTCAGGAGAAGGAACAGCCACCGCAATTACTGGCGCAAAGAGTGAATTGGGTTGGTGAATTCAATGACGTTCCCACGGTTCCCAAGCGTGGAGTCCGTGCCAACCCTGCTTACACTTCTGGAAACTGGCCTCGACTGGGACAGATGCCGACCCGTAGAATCAACCCATCGCACCAAAACTCGCCCGCCTAGACCTCGAACCATCTCGCGCGCCTGTGTTACCGACTCACTCCTCGTCGCAACCCGTCAGATAAGTTCATTGTTGCGCTTGCCGGATCCCGCCCTGCCCCCGCGGCAACCCTTGATCACTCCGCCGTCCCCTCATCACACAATCTCCACACCATGTCTGGCAAGTCGAGCGGCGCGCAACCGCAGTCAAATGGCGACGCGAAGAACCGGCAACATCACGATGGCAGCACCGGGCGCGCCTTCACAGTCGAACAAAAGGCCGCGGTAATACGGATAAAGCGCTGTTCGCCGACGGCGTACTACGAGATTCTGGGCCTGGAGGCTGTAAAGTCGACATGTTCGGACGGCGACATCAAGAAAGCATACCGCAAACTATCGCTACTCACTCACCCGGACAAGAACGGGTACGACGGCGCAGACGATGCGTTTAAGATGGTCAGTAAGGCATTCCAGGTGCTCAGTGATGCCGACAAGAAGAAGAAATTCGATTCCTATGGAGGCGATCCAGACGCAAGATTCAATCCGGCGACGGCAGCAGGCGGTGGGGGTGGCAGCCCGTTCCCTGGTGGTGGTTTCGGTCGAGGAGGCGGTGGCTTCCAGGAAGAAATGACGCCCGAGGAGCTGTTTAGACAGTTCTTTGGTGGGGCGTTCGGAGGGCCATTCGGTACGTACACCTAGACATGACGACATTTCTAGACTTGGAAAGAAGTAGGAGACTAATTTACCCACAGGTGGCTTCGACACCGGCCCCGGCTTTGTCTTCAATCTCGGCGGCGGACCAGGCGTTCGCGTTCACCAGTTTGGCGGCGGCGCACCACGACGACGGCCCGCAACTGCTCAACAACCCGGCAGCGAACAACAACCCTCCCTCTCTAGCACGCTCTCCAACCTCCTACCGCTCCTCTTCCTCTTCGTCCTCCCCCTCCTATCCTCCATCTTCAGCTCCTCGTCCACTTCCGCAGGGCCCTCGATGGTGTTTGAAACGGCAAAACATCCCCACACCAAAGAACGGGTATCTTCGCGACTCAAAGTCCACTACTTTGTGGATCCAAGAGAAGTGCACGAGTACAACCCGAAGAAGTGGCGGCAATTGGACGAAACGGCCGAGAGGACGTATGTGCATACTCTCAGTGTTAGGTGTCAGACAGAGGAGTACCAACAACAGAAGGCTATGGAAGATGCGCAAGGGTGGTTCTATATCGACCAAGAAGCAATGGACAGGGCGAGAAAGATGGAGCGGAAGAACTGTCAGAAGCTCAAGAATTTGGGTTACAATTGATGACTTTCATAATGAGGCTGCCCTGTTGTTGAGTAGTTTTCTGAAGCGTCGATGGGTAAGATACGACTTTGGCGGGCATGGTGTACAGGCGTTACTCGGCACTCACGAGCTGCGTGGAACGCGGATTGAGCGAAGTTGCTGTTTCTTCATATTCATAGAACCTTTATCATGACGCCCTGTCTAATGCATATAATACTCACACATATCATCATATCATACACGCACTCCTCATCTCTCCTCTCCTCAACCCCACTCACGAGAACCCCCAATATCTCGCAACCCTCATCTTCCACCCCTCAACACTATTCAACTTAGGCCGCACATCCAGATAAAAACTCAGGCCTTTCCCTTGCGCATTCCCACTCTTATCCTCCTTCCCCGCATAGAAATCAATCACATACTCGACCTTCTGCCCACACCGATCCACGACCCAGTCGTGCCGGTCAAACGGCGTCTGGTACCCCATGAGCGCATTCCAGCGCGCCCGCGGCGTCAAGCTCGTGCTCAAGCCGCTGAAAGACGCTAGCTTGGGTCCGCCACATGCATCGCTGCGCCCGGCTTCCCACTGCTTGATTTCGTGCCACGCGCGCTCGTTGACGGCGTTGTGGATGGGCACGATGGTCTTCATGTCGCTCGTCTGCGGGTCGTACGACTTGCGACGCATGGCGTCGAAGAACATCTGCTCCGAAGGGTAGATCCAGTTTCCTGTTGTTTTGTCGGCGCCTGTGTCGCGCTCTGAGTTTGCGGGGCGGGTGTGTGGGGTGGGGTGCGATTGTTGGGTGAGGGCGCGGGGAATGGTGCTGACTTCGCGGTCGGTGGCGAGGCGGAGCTGTGAGAGAATGCCTGCGGAGGTTGGCGCGGAGGTGGACTGGTCGAGGGAGGAGGAGTCGCAGGATTGTTGGACGGCAGATTGGGGTTGGGAAGGCGCTGGCGGAGGTTGTGGTGTGGGTGTGCTGCTATGTGGGTTTGGGGGTTGTTGGCCGCTTGCGCGGGCTTGAGCGAGCCATGCTTCTCGTGCTTTGTGATCAACTGGACATGCGGCTGCGGGGTCGTCTTGAGAAGACATTATTGCGAAAGGTGGGAGTTGAGACGATTTCTGGATGGTGACGGCAACTCTCGAAATCTTGAACACGGACCATGTGCGGAATGCGCTGAGATGTGATTGGACAGTTGCGGACCATCATACTTCGGCTACGAGATGTTCATCGCTTCGGAGGGATTTTAGAGTTTATGTTGCTATATTCCTCCTTTCTCAGTAGTCGGTAACAAGTTTCTCGCTGTGATCAGTCTCTTACGGATCCAAGTAGCCGTGACCTGCGAAGGTCGCGCCTGCCAGCACTGAGGACCCTGCATAAACGAGCCCACCCCACCAAAGATTCACTTCTTTCCTCAAACACTGCTCCACTACACCAATTGCTCTCCACAAACATGTCTGACATCCACCGGGCCAGCACCACCGCTCCGGTGAACATTGCCGTCATCAAGTACTGGGGGAAACGCGACCCGAAGCTCAACCTTCCCACCAACTCCTCCCTCAGCGTTACCCTCTCGCAGTCGGACCTCCGCACGCACACCACCGCTTCCTGCTCCTCCCGCTACCCAAGCCAGGATGCGCTCTTCCTCAATGGCCAGTCGCAGGATGTTTCCGGCGCAAGAACACAGGCGTGCTTCAGAGAACTGAGGGCGCTGAGGAAGCAACTGGAAGAGAAGGACTCAAGCTTGTCCAAGCTCGCGGACCTACCTCTTCGCATCGTCTCCGAGAACAACTTTCCCACTGCAGCAGGTCTTGCAAGCTCTGCAGCAGGCTTTGCCGCTCTTGTGCGCGCCATTGCCAATCTCTACGAGCTTCCGTCGTCACCCACAGACCTCTCGCGCATCGCTCGACAAGGTTCCGGCTCAGCCTGTAGATCTCTTTTCGGGGGTTATGTAGGCTGGGAACAAGGATCTGCCAGCGACGGAAGCGATAGTGTAGCTTTCCAGGTTGCCCCAGCAAGCCACTGGCCAAACATGCGCGCCATCATTCTCGTCGTCAGTGCGGCGAAGAAGGACGTTTCGAGTACTTCGGGGATGCAGACGACTGTGGCTACATCGAGTTTGTTCCAATCTCGCGCAACAGAAACTGTACCGAGGCGCATGAAGGAGATGCAAGACGCCATCAAGAACAAGGATTTTGAGACGTTCGGAAAGGTGACGATGATGGACAGCAATTCCTTCCATGCTACGTGCTTAGACACATTCCCGCCCATTTTCTACCTCAATGACATTTCCCGCGCTGCCATCAAGCTCGTCGAGGCCATCAACGCTGCGGCTGGAAAGATCATCGCGGCGTACACTTTCGACGCCGGTCCAAATGCTGTTGTGTACTATCTCGAGGAGAACGAGAAGCATGTTGCAGGGCTGTTCAAGACGATACTGAACGAGAAGGATGGGTGGCAGGGCGAGAGGGGCAGCGCTGTGGAGGCCAATGCCGAGGCTTTAGAGAAGGTGAAGTTTGAAGCTGCTACCGCCATTAAGAATCTGGAGGAGGGTGTTGCCAGGGTCATATTAACTGGTGTTGGCGAAGGTCCAGCGAAGACAGAAGATAGCCTCATCGATGAGAAGGGCGAGCCTGTGACGAGTACGTAGGGAGGTAACAAATACCCGGATGGGTGGAAAGAGGTACATATATCTTGAAACTCATTGGAGACCTGAATAAACGCGCATATTGTGTAATTAGTGGAAGAAATGGTACGTCACTGCTCTATACATGGATGTTGGACGAAGCATCCCAAGACAAACGACTGTGATGAACAGAAGAAGACGGCCCCCTACGCCATGGTATCAAAGCCACTACTATACAATGCTGCAAAGAAACGACGACGGCATGCACTATTCCAAGATTCAGTCTAATACAACCGCCAGTATGATGATGACCAGAACAATGGCAAGGATCAACAACAGAATGCAAGCTTTGCTCCGTGCACTCTTCTGATAATTGCTCGCCTGCTTCAGATTCACGTGCGCACCGCGCGATGAATCATGCGTGACCTCCACGTTCTCCTCGATAATGTCGAGTTGCGCACCCTGCTCGTGGACCATGTGCGCGACATCACGGAACAGCTCGTTGAGCTCGCCGACGCTCTGCTCGATGTTGCGAATCTCGGACTCGCGCTCGACGATGAGATTTTCCTGGAAGTCGACTTCTTCCTGGTTTGCTAATCGCAGCTGCTCCTGCTCCTGCTGCTGGCCAAAATCCCCGCCGGACCGCTCTTCGGTGGGTGATTGCGCATCATTAAGGGCCGCGCGGGCGGCTTGTGCAGATGACTTTTCCTTTTCGAGGGCGGACTTTTGGAGCTGCTGGAACTCTTGGAGGGACGCTCTGAATTCGCGCTGCAGCTTGGACTGTGTGAACTTCTGCGACGGCTGGTGCGTGTTAGACAATGGTCCTGTCAAGATAGATAAGGTCGCTACGTACGCCGACATCCGGCCATGTGGTGATCTTCTTGACGCCCTCGCCAATCTCCTTGAACTTGTCCGACGTCTCTTCCACGGTGCTCTTCACGCGCTCCCGCACACGTGCCGTCTCGTGCTTTGTGCCCAGCTTGCCCAGCTCCGTCGACAGGCGCGCGACATTGCGGGTGAGGGCGAAGAGGTCGTCGGAGAGCTTGCTGGCAAAGTCGCGGAACTCGGGGTCGTCGGCGTACTGTGGGTCGTCCTCCCGCCGCCAGGTCGTGGGTTGCGCCTCGAGGTTGGAGGAGCGTTGGAAGGACATGCCGCCGGGAGGGGGTGGTGGGTTGTTATGCTGTGGTGAGGAATCGGAATGCCGCCGTGGAGGTGTGCGACAGGCTTTGAATGGATGGGAGCCTGGAGACTAACGTGGATGTTCAATGTTGGTACCTGGAGTCTGTGGAGGTTGGCCGGGGCAGGGCAATGACGAGTTGCCTGCACGTGTTCCTGTGCACCTTGGCGCCCCATCGGCGGTAACATGGCGTTCCTCGCCGACTGTTTGTGTTCACAAAGCGTTTGAACCTCTTTCACCACCACTTTCGTCTCTTCTTGTTCACGGGCACAGCGCGGCCCTCCACGCTCCTTTCTCCGGCCATGATATAGCGCTTCGGTCCTGACCACAACATTCTGCACCTCGACTTGACACACTGCAACTATGGCGTTGACACCGCTTGTACCGCTTGGAGCTCAAGTGCGCCCATACCGAGACTATCTGACGCCGGCGCTGCACAGGAGGTTCAACAAGGCGAGCAGATACACGCTGCTGTTCTGCTATGCCATCGCCTGCTTCATGGGGGAGTGGGATAATCGTAAGTATCCTCCTAAGCTCCCAATAAAAGCATACTAACAACAGCAGCACTATGGCTGTGGTTTCCCATCGGACCTACCGGCGCTCGCACGATGATGATATTCATCCCCGCCCTCATAATCTACGTCCTTCGCGTCGCGCAATGGCATGTTGGCGAGCGCCAAACCGAAAAACCCGCCCAGACTTTCGCAAAGTATTTTCTGCGCAAGGCCACGTTCGCGACCCTCGCCTTCTACGGATTCTCGGCCTGGATATACGGCGAAGTCTATATATGGTCGCGCCCAAGCAGCAGCAAGCTCGGCCTCACAGACTTTGGACGGGCACATGAGCGGCTGAAGCTCAACGAGAGGCCACTCTTCTTGCGCTACCTCTTCTTGGTCCTGGCGATGGCGCAGAGTGCTGTCCATCTATGGGACGACTACGACTCGATTGACGTGCCGGCTCTAAAGCCCAAGAAGGACCACGACGAGTCTACCGCTACAGAACTTGTGCGCACGGCATCCAAGCCTAGGCAGGACCTTTGGAAGAAACTTCCAAGCATCTTTGCAACGTCGGGGACGCTCGCCTTTGCATCATTGGTCCTCGGGGGCATGGTCTACTTTGTTGGGCCCCGCCATCTTGTATGGGACTACTACTACAGCTTCAGCAGGTACTTCATCAGTCTTTCAAAAACGTCCAAACCGACCGGAGTGGCGCCGTTCATGCCACTTGTGTGGGGTTTCCTTGTAGAGGGCACATTACTCGTCGCCCTCTGGCAGTTCGTGAACAAGGCTTTCGATCTGTACATCGCTCAAGATCCCTTGAAAAACGGCAAGCCTATCACGAGTGATTCAAAGGATCCCAACGGAACGCTCCTAAACGGCCTCAAGTCGAAGAAGGATGCTGTCAAGGTATGTCCATCACTACACGAGTACTATTCAACGCTAACATGTTCCAGGCCATTGCATTTTGGGAGCTGGCACTCATCACCGACTCGTTCCCCGAGCGCCGAAAGACACTCTACAGCGAACTCGAGCGCCGGAAAGCCCCAACGTTCTTGCAAGTCACCGATTTCTGTCTCGCGGAGCTCAAACTTCTCATCGAGCGCTTGGACATTGGGCTCAATCCAGCCTATAAACCGGAGCCTTCTACTAGCCCACAACCGCCCACACCACCCGTCAAGCTCGTTCCGCAGATTACTCAACCTTTGAAGGATGATAGGCAGATTGCGGCTGCACCTGCAAAACCGAACACAAGTTGGGAGCATATGGAGGCAGCAGCAGCTGGTATTGCCAAGTCCAACAGCAAACCCGGTAATGCACAAAATGGATACGTTCGCGAGGCTATCCGCGTGGGCATGAAGAAGGTGCGGGAAGGCCTTGAGTCGTTGGCTAAGCTATACTACAAGACACTCCCTGCCTCCTACCTTGGTTGGCCCTTTCGGTACTCACTCGAGCGCACTGTCAACCTTGTCGTGTTAGGCTACCCCTACTCGCGGGTATCGCTCATCTGTAATGCCGTAACCGCGCTCACAAATCTGACAACCTTTTCCCTGAAAGAAGATGAAATCGGGCGCTTCCACGAAGGCGTACCACAAATCATCCGCATCTTCACCACCGCTATCAACAAGATCGACGAGTACATGGCCAAGGTCCAAATCCACTGGAGCGATTTCGACACACTGAGGAAGCCCGAAGCCGAGCGAAGAATTGCGCCGCAGGTCAAAGAAGTGCGGGAGTGTCTGCGCGAAGGTCTGGAGAGGATATTGGGCAACTTTGGTGAGTTTCTGGGTCCGCTTGGGATGTCCAAGTTGGAAATATTGGATGCGAAAAAGGCTTCTAGTGCGCAGAGGGGTCTGGAGATGATTCAGGCTGGGGCTGCGCGATGAGCAGGCACTAGGGAAAATTTGTACGACCATAGAATGAAGCAAAGCTTGGTTTAGCGAGATTACAATACTCGTCGGAATTCAAGAGCCTCCGTTCTTCAAATTTGGGTGACTACTTGTTTAAATTACCTTCCTACCGGCACATTCGACTGTCGTAATATCCTAGTGGTACACACAAGGACTTGTTTTCTTCTCGTACCCTTACCAAATGCTCATTACAATTATGTACGCACCTGTCAATGTATGCTTCAAGTTGCCACACTCATCTAAATAATCACGGCTTTCAGTTCTGCTTGCAAATCATTACACTCCAAGTCAAGGTCGGCTTCGTCCCCTACCACAACAGAGTTTCGTGCCATACTTTTGTCACTGTACCACTCGTACTTCAGCGCTGCGGATCTGTAGAGATTGTCTTTTAGACGTATTCGATGACACACTCAGGGCGCGGGAATTTGTCAGACGACAAAGATGTGGCGACGATCTGGAAAGCGTGGTTCTAGAGTGACAGGGGCAAGATATGGGTTTGTAGAATGGAATAGCGTCGTGTTTTAATGAGTGTTTATCTGTATTTTAGTGGAATGGAGAGAATTGATGGATAGTCAAGTCACGAGATCGTGTTTCACTGCTTGGTCGATTTTTCACCTTTGGATCCTTTCTGGTGCTGCGCTTGGCTGTGTGAAACGCAAAAGCTACCTGACATTATCTTGGGCTGGATGTAGAGAGCCGTGGTTGGAGTGGGTGTGCATGAATGCTTGCTGCTGTTGGTTGTTGGGTCTACTCCAGCCCGATTGCTACAATTGGTCGTTGTCGATTAAAGATGGTTGGCAGAGTATACGTGGGATGATCTGATAACATGGCTGGAAAGCAAATGACCAGGGAATCTGCCGCTTGCTTCTCGTGTCATGCGGATATGTGCAATCACATAGGTAGTAGAGGTTGAGGCCGGAAGCAGAACATTGTTTGAAGAAGCTCAAGAGCGTCGAACTTGAGGAGATTTAACTTTACATACGCGAGACTATCCATCCACTACTTGCTCTGAATCAATTAGAAGACATACAAATACGCGGAAGTTCCCGCATGTACGTGGATGACAAATGCGAGGGCAATCGTTGATATCGGCGACCTCGAACTGTGTCTACAGTGGGTCTGACAGCGGGATACAGAAGTGCCAATCTCATCGAACAGTGCACCTGTCACGACAGTGTTGATCACCTCAAGTACCGAAAGCCTAACCCCCATCTCACGGCTTCCGCCGTGGAGTATTCCGCAAGTCGATTGCGGCTCGCTCCCGAGATCGTCTCCTTGCATCCGGTGCGAGTCATTCCCGGAGTTGCGGTGCCGTAGTTGAGCCGCGAGACATGTTGTAGGTTGATCCCCGTTGGAAGGTGTCGAGGGAAGAAAAGAAGCAGTTGGAAGTTTCCGAGAGAAGAAAAGAAGCAGTTGCTCACCTGTCGATATTACGACCGACGGCGAGAACGCACAGCCCCCCGGGCAGACCATTGCTCTAGCTGAATAGAGCCGTTTCGCTATCCACGTCGTGGCAAAGACATTGAGTACCTTGGTTCTACCAGTACACGGGTACTATGTGCTTTTGCAAGTGAGCGAGTGCGAAGCCGACTTGCGCAGAGTTTGATAGCGCTTCACCATGATATAGTGTTAGCCAAAAGCCTTGTCTGGCTGCATAGGTCATACGAGACACTATATCTCTAACGCGGGCATCATGAAGCCGCCGAAACTCAAAGTCGTCTCCATCTCCACTCCCAATCACGAACGTGAGGAGCCTTGCGGGGCACTCCAATGGGCCATGTACAGCCCCACGAGCCCTACGGCCTAACTCATCATACGACCCGGTAGACCGGAAGCTCCGACGGAGAGACTGCCGGCGAGTTTGCGACGCAGAAGGCAATGTTTAAGACTAGTCTAGCCTCGAGCAAGAAAGTTTGTGTGCAATCTATACGGCACGAGAAGAGAAGCCGATGGCATGTACTATTTTGGCAGTCTGCTGAATCAATTTGAAACAATTGACGACGTGGCGAGGTCATTCGACGTTCCCACCTTACCCACGACCCAGGGTTTGGGTCAAGTCAGGCAGTGCTGATCGAGAGGTGTCGAGATTAGGTTTGACCTGCATGGCGTGTGCGCCGTCGCATTGGGCTCGTCGAGACTAAAACGTTTAGCTTTGCACCGCCCGTTGGCAAACAGTCTTGATTGGAGAACTATATTGAGCCAATGGCATTGGTCAAGTTCTCATAATTATATGCTTTGGGTTAGTACGCAATTGGTGTACACTCTAGAATTCGGCCCGGATTACTTCACAGCGCACAGTGAGCAGGTATGGTCAGTTTCCGACCAAGACGATACACACAGATGATCGTGAGATATCCATACCATTGCCTTAACGTAAGGACATAGAAGAAACGATATGTTGAGACGTGCTCCTCGACTTGTATGTTTCAACTCCACCATAGTTAGAAGCGTTATAGTAGCGAATATCGTGTACGGAACGAGAGGTCTTGATGCATGCGAAGTCTTACAAGTTTATTCTTACAGGTATGTAGTGTTACATGATCATAATGCATGTGAGGCTATTAGCGAGCCCCCGTTTCATCGGCGCACTGTGCGACTATACAGCTGAGTAGGATCGAAGCATAGGGCGCTCGAACACCACAGAAGCGAAGCTTAGGCCGGCTTCGGCTTCCTCTTCCCAATGTCGTAGCCCCATTTTCGCAGGGTTTTGACAACCTTTGGGAGGACGGCTGCGGTGAGCGGAACACGAACGAAGATGAAGGATTTATGGACGAGATATGCGAGGCCGAGCTGGGTCCAGATTGCTATGCCACGTGTAAGTCAATGTTTGATATTCTGGGGTCCCTGCCATCTTACAAGCATCCGCTCCGGTTCGAATCGCCATCTCAGCGGCACCGACGTTTCCTTCCCGTGCTGTGGCCTCGGCAATGTCCTCGGATGCTGGAGTCTCTGCCGACCTGGCGCCGGCATCTGGAAAGGCTAACCTGACGACGCTCCAGAAGGTTCTCTTGATCACGTCCTCATAGTGGCCTATCCTGTCCGTTCCAAGTAGCCGGACCGCCAAGAAGCAGAAGGGGAAGTCCAACACAGATAGGGCAAAGTAGACACCGACTGCGGACCACCCATACTCGCGTGACAATTTCTTGAGGCGCTGGGAGAGTGAAGGTGCCGGTTCCGGGCTGCCCAGATGTGGCGTAGGGTTTGGATTCTGGGAGGGTGCTTTATCGCTCTTCCAGCGCAGGAACCGGACGCGGCGGGCAAGGGCGGACCGCTGGTACCGCCAGTACAGAAGGCTGCTCTGCTGCAGTGACCTATGCGCGGGCCCCGGGGCGGTAGCAGGCCGCGTCGCGGTGAAGAAGTTGCGGAGTGGCACTGATGGACCTGCGGTAGACCTCCGTGAGAGGCCCCCAAACAGGAGCTGCTCAGTCCACGTGCGTGCGATTCGCGGCTTCATGGCATGAATCGGGGGTCTAGGCGAGTGAATTGCTACTCACGTGTGTCGACGCGGACCATAAGGGTGTTGCAGTGCAGTTTCAGCAAAGACGTCGCGAAGCGCATGATTTCGTCAGCAGTCAGGGTCCACGTCGCCGTCGGCCAAACAAATCTCCGACGTGCAATTCCCAATCATGTCCGGAACAGGCACAGTGCGCAGGTACTGCCTCGCAAGAAATGTCATTCATCTTACCGCCGTGGCCTTCTTGCGCAACTGCTGTACTGCAATTTGGCCAGCGAGTCGCTTGGCCGTGCTGCTCTGAGTCGCACCAGCTCACCACGACGGAGGCCCTGGCGAAAGCCACACAACACCCGCCAGATGCCGCCGTGCAATAAACCCCCAAGTCAACGATCCCCGGCCATGTTCAGCGAGTGCAGGCCGTGTCCTGCCTCAAGGAACCGGTGCGTCAGCATGCATTAGCCGCGCAGCTGCGGAAAGCTTCCTCCACAAGTCTCGAAGCGTGCTGCCTGCAGCCCTCTGGACAGATACGGTCAAGTGGCGCTCTTCGCCCAGGGCCTCCAGCGTCTAGCCCAAGTGCAAGTGTGGCGCCGCTGGGGTGCTGGTCAGCATCCTGCGTCGAGTATGGGGATGGTTGCGCTTGCAACATTGGCGATCGCGTGCCGTCTGCTTGCTATGGCTTGCTCACACCACTTTCCGCTGTCCGTCCTGGGACGCTGAATTCTAAACTGCGGGCCACGACGCGCCAGCTCAACCTCAAATGCGAACCCGTTTCTCGGTACCTGGTGGCGCGACGGTGGAACCAGGAGAACACTCCGACACATTGTCCTCGTCTGAATGATGCTCCACTTGGTCGTGTCACAATTTCATCACTTGGGTCTCTACGTGACAAGTACCGGGCTCGCCTCACGGTGCGTGGGGTCGTGTCGAGTAAGTCGAGCAACAGACCGCATTTGGGTGTGGGCAGCACTGCATGCGACTCCATGTGAGGACTTTCGAGTGCGTGCGGACCCAGCCGGTCCCCTAAAGGCTTCCAACGTCTTGCATTAGCCTATTTCGACCTGACACGGTCCCACCGCTGGCTTGACTGCATTTGCGTGCCTCGACTCGAGTGGCTACCTTTGTGCTCGAAATACCGTTTCCTGGCTACATGCGCTGCAGCTGCAAATCCCGATACCACGTCCCACTGCCGAACAATCCCTCGTAGCATCCCCTGCTCAACCCCTCGATTGCTCTCCATCCCTTCCAAACTTCTTTGGCTTGCGCTCCCTCCTTAACCACTAGCTAAATAGAGACCTATCTCCAGCACGGCTCGGTCACGCTGCGGGGCCCTGCGAAGGTTTGGAGAGCGCAAACAAAGTTTTCGGCGTTCCAACAACCCTGTTACCGCACCAGTCTCAAACTTCGAGCTACCGGCATCGAGCTGACGGAGACCATATTCATCTACCTGGACTTATATTGTCCCCTCATAAAAGCTTTAGCATTATTTTCATTGGCTCGTAGTCACGAGTAGTTCCTTAGCACTCTAACGTTGCAGAGTAACGGACAGGCCTCCACCTCGCCCGAAAAGCGTCGTGCAACGCACTTGGTCGCTCGGCTGAACTGTGCTGTCAATCCTCCCCCCTTGTAAGAGCTCGGCGCCGTTCGTCAGTACCTGGCGGACAAGGGGTCTGGCCGCACACAATTGTCGGACGGGTAGTCCGCAGCCTGGTGTCACATCCGTTCCTTCGCTTCACAACTTGACAGCGCCCCAAAACGGTACGCTCCCGGAGCCAACTGTTTGAGGCTTCGATTAAGCTCTCACCTTACGCGGCTGCATGAGTCTTTGTTCAGGATCAGCCTGTCTCCACGTGGGTTTTATCTCTTTTCACCATGCCTATTTTCGCGCCTCAGTATATATACTTTGCTCTCGCACTATCTTTCTCCTGAGTAATCTCGTCTTGCAACATCACCACACCTCCAAGCCTTGTCTTACATAACCTCTGCACTACTCTCGTTAGCATATCCCTACAATCTGCTGTCACTTTCTATTCTCGACTAGTCTTATCTACTTGTACTATATCATACATTAGTCGACATGGGTGGTAACGCAGAATATATAGCTGGCCACGGCTACCTCTCTCTCGGCCAAGCTGTTCACGTCGCGCAGAACAGCGAAGGAGGAGTCGATCAGCAGCTTGCGCAATTCCTCGAACGCAAACTTGCAATTGTGTGGGCAAAATTATCCGCTCAACCATCATCATACATACTACCATCGGACGAGTTCGCACTTCTCAACTACTATCGGGCCCGGTTTGGTGACAACGAAGTCGTCCGAAGTGCCACAAAACGATTCTGGGACAACCACAAGGGCGCTCAATGACAATCGGCCCTGGCATCTACGCAACTTTGATATTTGGTTAACGTAAGCTTCCACCTGAATTGCTTGGCATGATATGGGACTGATTTCTTCCAGACAGCAAGTGCATAGCGAAACGGAGTTATACCTGGCGTTCTACGGACTGTAAAAATATTGGCGTTCCCGCGCGATACCTCTGGCGACGGTGTTTCCGGCGTTTCCCGTTCAGTGGACTCGAGCGATATACCAGAGTGTGGGATCATCATGTACTTTCAAGAGCAGAAAAGCGGCCCAATGCTCACCGAAATCTGGGTCCCACTTTTCATAATGCTAATCTCGATCTCACCTTCAATATTCGCTCTGCTAGTGGTGCCACCTCAATCATTCCCATCCATTCAATCACTGTCGGGTCGTGCCGCGGAGAACTCGTCCCTGCTCCAATGTTTGCAAGTTGCACCTCCTACCCTCAGCCCTGGCCAAGACTGTCAGCAAACTTTAATGGTTCATACGTTCGCCTTTTCTTATGGCCAGCCTTTCGTTGGTGAGTAGCATACATCACACTCCATAAATCTACAATAGCCACTGAGAGTCCCTGCGTTCACTGCTAATACCTGAATAGGCACCTATTACCCACCGGCGTGTGACTTCAATCGTGTAGTATTCAACTTCACGGTCACTTCCGCGGGACGTCAATTTGATAGGCTGGCGTTGATGTATTTCGACGATGTCGAGATCTTCCGCACCTCGACCGCTGAACCTACACGAACCGGTATCATCTGGAGGTATGCTAAAGACATGTCTGCCTACCTGGCTCTTTTCCGCAAGCCACAAAAGATAGTTTTCGACCTAGGAAATCTGGTCGACGACACCTACACGGGCAAATGGAATACGACCTTGACCGCAACCTTCTTCAATGCCGACAATGCAATCGAGCCAGCAGATGTGATCATACCGATATCGGCTCAACGATCAGCTGCGAATCAATCCAGTGCTTTCATCGTACCGCAGTCGAAGGCTATTGACAATCTAAAGCTACCACAAAACGCCCACAAAGCCGTCTTCACTATTTCCGCTTGTGGCCAAGCAGAGGAAGAATTCTGGTGGAGCAATGTACTTTCCTCCGGTACTGGTGCTTTTGGCAACGAAACTACGCTTTATGGCCACTCCCCTTTCAGAGAGCTACAGCTCTTCATCGATGGCCATATGGCAGGTGTTGCTTGGTACGTATCCCCGAAGTGTGTTCTAGCTATGCCTGAAGCGATTCGCCTAACTTTCGAGATTCCGTTGAGGTGTTATAGTGGAGCGAAACCCTTTAGGATACGCAGAGTAGTGGGTTGTTATTAAGTGGCCATTTGCTGACTGTATTGCCCCCTTAGGCCATTTCCAGTCATTTTCACCGGAGGCATCGTTCCTGGGTTTTGGCGGCCGATCGTAGGAATCGACGCATTCGACTTACGAGAAGATGAGATCGACATATCACCCTTTCTTCCTCTGCTTTGCGACGACAAGCCACACACTTTTGAGATACGCGTCATTGGCATTGATGATGATGGGAGAGGCAATGGAAAATTTACAGAGGGCATCGGATCCAACTGGGTGGTCACTGGAAAAGTCTTTGTCTGGGTGGACCAAGGACTAAACATTACCACAGGCACCGCTATTGTGACCCATGCTCCGGAGCCTTCCTTACAACTATATTCGACCACACGAAAGGGTGCTAATGGTTCCGTGGATACCTTGGACTACTCAATCCAAGTATCGCGTGAGATCTCCATTGACTCTATCATCTACACCTCAACGGGCCCAAAAGAGCTTTTCTGGAGGCAAAATCTGACTTTTTCAAACGCTGGTAGTCTTCGCAATCAGGGCAATGATCAGATTATGCACCAAACCACATTGGGCACAGCCAGGTCATCTTCGGGTTATGACAGATCTTTCGAGTATCCACTATGGGTTATCTCGTCATATAACGCCCCTTCTGGTGGCAACCTCACGATCGAGGCAGAAATGGGACGTGGAAAATACGCGCAGCAGCTTGGGGACCTCGCATTTCCAAATGACTGGAAAACACTCGATCGCCTCCATGCGATGGCAAACTCATCATTCCTCGGATCAAATACGAACAACTGGCAGAATGGCACAGCGTCCTATCTTTCGGTCCCTGCACAAAAGAAATCTTACGGTTCGGGCAGCACTGAGCAGCTTTTTGCATTAAGTGGAACTGTCAAGCAGCAGGACACGACCGTTGGAGCCGGGGCAGCGGACCAGCGGACTGAAGAGCTTTACCGGAGACACATCATTGCAGCTAATGACTCCGTGGTATACGATGATGAGAGCTATGGAGCTCAGAAGGTGGGGCGGAACCGACTTCTCTTCCCCAGCCAATCGACTCGTGAGGATGGTGTGCATGAGTTTGCAGGCAGTGGGGTTCGCGCTTTCCTTGGGAGAGGACCGTATTGAAGAAAAACTCGGCTGATCAAGACAATGGCGTGAATTCTGCATAGACACGTTACTTTGGCATATGCTGTGTGACAGTTGTTGAACAAGCGACGTGACACAGCAGCGGTTGGAGGAAGTTTAAGCTGCAGCGTGTGGCACTGCACATGCTTTTCTGGGCCTCATCGGGATACTACATCCTTCCATATCCAATGGCATATCGTTTCTCATAACCACCTGGATCCCATCACACAACGCTTCATTCCCGTAGTTGCCACAGCATGCGCTCGAGACAGTTAGTCTATTGCCTGTGCTCAACTTGACGTCCACACCAAAGGCTTTACTCGCATGTGTACCCTTGCTTCATGCCTGGATGGCCCGCGTCATTCTCTAGTCACCCCTCGCTATAGCTGCTTAAGCTATAATAAAAGAGTCATGTTAAGCCACTTACCCCCACGCCATTCAGTAACAAACTATTCAACAGCAAGGCATCAGCTTCTAGAGTCAGTGGCCATTCAAATTCATCGGTAGACTTTCTATATAATAGGGGGGATAGTATGTGACCAGCAAGCTTCATACTTAAAATTTTAGCTTCACTCATGCTGCACACAATCACTGCAACAGTGTGGCTGGAGCTGAAGCACTGTGGTCTGTCAGGCCCGGCTGTTGCGGCACTTCGATGAACTGCAGGATTACTCATGAATACAAAAAACACCACCTGTCGAACAACCTTCGTGGCTAGTCTCAGGCTATTGAACCGCGAACCTTATGGCCAGGTGTGGTAATGTCTTCGGCAAAGATCTTTACTGACCACGGGGCGTCGTGGCGAACTCCACATAGACATACGTTCAGAGCCAAGCCCGAATACCGTTACCTTGTCACGTTGCCCAGATCTATTCCCATGTCCTTTGAACAAACTTTCTTCACACGCAACCGACGTGCGCATCCCAGCTCACCATCGCTTCCTCCCACAGCGTCGGGCTCGCAAATATAAGCGATGGCTCCTCAGACACTACTACATCTAGACTTCTCCGAGAGTTAATCGGTAGTATAGGAACCTTCTGAAAATACTGCACACACATGACGAGGTGCTAACAACCTTCTCGTC
Source organism: Ophiobolus disseminans (assembly GCA_010093685.1). NCBI lineage: Eukaryota > Fungi > Ascomycota > Dothideomycetes > Pleosporales > Phaeosphaeriaceae > Ophiobolus > Ophiobolus disseminans. The sequence goes on from MU006216.1 coordinate 1,627,748, forward strand.
GATGCCTGATCCGTCTCCCCGCCCGTCACGATGATCAGCAAGCGAGGCCTGTAAGAAATTCGCAGGGTCATCCTGTCTTAGCCTACCATGACTCGCAGCCGTCCCGAGCATAAGGCTGACACACCAGCATTATGCTCCAGCCGTTCGATGAGGATATCATGGATGCCCTAGGACGTAGCTACCGAATATGCCCTCGGTTCCAGTGTGTATTAATCTTGCATTTATGGTTTGGAGTCGCAAATTGTGACAAAGAAATTTGAAAGGGTACCGCTGCAAGGAGTACCCGTTCAGTCGGCGACTTGGTAATAATACCTAGTTCAACGGCAAATTCCAGGTCGACCACCGGTAGGACTTCGCGATTATGGAAGCGAAGCGGGTATCCCATGCGCCCCATGTTTTCGATCGACGGTGCTTGCGCTCCGTAAATCACTGCAATAATCGTCGCGGCGCCAGCGTCGGAAAGATGTTCGTCTTGTTTCAGGCTCCCGTGCCAGGAACATCGTCAGGCGTCAAGAGCCACGTCGGCATTCCCGCTCGAAGCGCACTTGAAAGCCACGAACTTTAGTCGAACAACAGTTGAAGCTCGGACAGGTGCGGCCTGATATCAATTGTTCCATCTCCAGTTCGCCTAAGCAGGCTCACCCGAGCACACACCGTTCAAATGCCTGGTGATAGGGATTGCAGGATGCCGCTGTGGTACTGGAGATGCGAGTCAAGCATGACACCCTCAAGTGCCCTTGTTGCCCGACGTGCAGTTGTCACGCCATGGCGCCGCGTCTCGCCTCGTGGTCATGGGCCGTTGAGCAGCGGCAGACAGTGGGTTCTCGGCACGTTCCAGCCAGCCATCTACAGACCTCAAGGGTGTCTGTACGACATCCTCGTATCCTTGATCTGATAATAATTCTGGGCATGCATAGCAGGTCGAAACGGGTAGGTAGTTACTGAGGATGCGCCGTCACCTCAGAGCTGTGCCTGAGAGGATCATCAGCGATTGGCCTATCAGTCAGCGCCATACTCAAATTATCAGTCAGGCGCGGTGCTCTAGAGTACAGCATAGCCAATAGTGATAGTGGCAATGTGCACTCCGCTAGTGACATAATTTCTCCGGACGTATGGTATGAATCAGAATAATATGTTGCAACCGACATTGTGCACAGTGCGCGTGCTCGGAATGCGCGGGTGAGTTGCTGGATGAGCATACTGTGGGGTTGATATTGGATCAGAAGCGAGGATCACGCCCAAAGTTTATAACACCCCTCACGACCATGCCCACAGGGCCAGTCAGACGCGTCAGCTACAACCGAGCACTGGGGTCGACCAAAAGACAAAGCTAAAGACAACATTATGGATTCTGCACAATCACGCCAATGCGCAAAGAAAACCACAAGACGAGAAGGCGCATACTGAGCCCCGCGGAAGGCATGCCGAAGGAACACACGCAGCATGCTCATGCTGTCCAAATACGCGCAACACTCGTCAATTTATATTGTAAGTGTTTGCACACTCCACACAATCTCTTCGAGGCCATTAAGAGAGTTGTCAGCACTTGGAACCAATAGAGTACGCCGTCAATTGCGATGACGTCACTGGATCCTATCACCGAGAGTTCGCACGCAGATTGGCACGCTTCGCTTAGCCGCCATGTGCCACCTGTCAGGGGGCATTCGGCTTAGCTAGACGATGGTAGCACCAGCACACCAAGTACTGCAAGCATTCATGACTAACTGCACATCACTTTACAGTTAAACAGGAAGCCTGTGTATCCCCCAGCATTACCAGGAGAGCTTTTTCTATTTCTAAAAAAAAAATTCCGAGTATAGACAGGCCGCTTCATACTAACGGATGACCAACAAGCCCAGCACGTAGCGGTGGCGTCTTCTCAAGAGTCGATGCCTCTGACTCGCTCCCAGTTCACGCCTTCCTTATTCACGAATAGCGTCTTCAGCACGACGAGGCCTTATCCGCCCACAGCCATGTCTCCACCGTCTCATCACCCATCTACGGACCATCTAGGACGTCGTTCGCTGAAGCGCTATGACCGTTCCACTCGCTGCAGACGATGCAAAACACTTTGAGCAGCTCGGTGGACAGGAAGAGTCGTCGTACAAGCCCGGCGATAAGCCCGAAATCTCGCTAGATGTCAATCGCGGGGCAATTCGAGCGCCTTCCCCAGATCCGTCACTCATATCGATAGAGGAGTCAGTACGACACGCTCGTAGACATGCTTCGCGTTCGCCGGCCCCTGTGCGGACTCTTCATGGCAGGCTGCAGTTATCCTGGATAGCGAATAAAGGCCTTGCTCTTGTTCTAGTCTCCCAATTCTTCGGAACTTTGATGAACGTGACGACCCGAAAACTTGAGATGGAAGGAAACGATGGTGAGAATTCAAGCTCACTTGCAAACATCCAGAACTTCGCTAAATAATTCCTAGGCAAAGGCTACCATCCATTCCAGATTCTCTTCGCCAGGATGTCTATTACAGTGCTGTGCTCATCGCTGTACATGTGGCACAAGAAGATTGAATACTTCCCATGGGGCATGAGAGAAGTTAGACCTCTACTAGTCGCACGAGGTCTGACCGGTTTCTTCGGGGTCTTCGGCATGTATTGTGAGTACCCCATCGGTATTCAAGGGTATATGTGGGCACAGTAACCTACTTGCAGCTACTGTCACCAGCTTGATCGTGCAGTGCAGATTCACTGCGGTCTGGTCCACAGTACCTCTATCCTCCTGCGCAATTTGATATGTAGCTAACTTGAGCAGACTCGCTACAATATCTCCCACTTGCGGATGCGACGGTCATAACCTTCCTCGCTCCATCGTTAGCCTGCTGGGCCTGTAGCTTCCTCATTAACGAACCGTTCACTCGTATGGAGCAGATCGCCGCATATGTGTCGCTCTTTGGCGTGATCCTCATTGCACGGCCTGTCTCACTCTTCGCCTCGCTCTCGCACTCGGATGAAACAGCTATTGGCGATGGAATATCTGCGCCATCCAACACCACAACCGCTGATCCGGGTCGACTTGCTGCCGAACATGATTCTGTCACACCCACTCAACGAGCCACAGCCGTAGGATTTGCCTTGTTGGGTGTGCTCGGAGCAGCCGGTGCGTACACCACGATCCGATGGATTGGCAAGCGAGCACATCCGTTGATCTCGGTCAATTACTTCGCGACGTGGTGTACTATCGTTAGTGTGGTTGCAATGTTTACCGTACCTGCCGTTGGGTTTTTGCTCCCAAGATACCTCACGGACTGGTGTTATTTGATCTTTCTCGGCATCTGTGGTTTCGTCATGGTAAGCTCTGGATTACACTTTCAACGCTCGTCGCTAACATCCACAGCAATTCCTCCTCGCTGCCGGTCTTCAGTATGAGAAGTCATCTCGCGCAACGAATATGGTCTACGTTCAGATGCTTTTCGCGCTTACCTTTGATAAGCTCGTTTGGGGCACCACTCCTGGTGCGCTATCTATTATTGGATCGTCGTTGATCTTAGGCTCGGCCATATACGTTGCGATGCATAGAGAGGACCCGAACAAGCTCAAGGAGAGGGAAATTGGAGATGGCGACGAGGAACGAGGCCTGATGATGGCTGATATCGACATGCATCGCTCTGATGGAGGAGATGATGAACAGTCGAGGATATGATACATGATAATGAGCGTTACGGACATAGAACCATACATAGAAGAAACACAGGAAGACAAATTCTGCTTTGCATCACTGAACTATTGTCCTATTAGTGTTAGGTGGAACTCACCGATACATGCATTTTTCAAGTGTCGCACAAATTGTCAGAAGTCCCCCACCCGCCGATCATCGGTAGCAGCATGTCACTAAAACCCCCTGGCCCAGCCAACTGCCACCGGCTAGAGTCATCCCAACCCCACCATGGTACCACCTCGCCGCCAGACTTTTCTGACCCGGTCCACAGAGCAACAATCGTGCGTGTAGCGAGCCCTTTTTGTTAACAACACATTTGCATTATAAGTCAAATTAATGCTCACTTCCCATAATCAGCATCCAAAGCCACGGCGCATCTGCGCTACATCCTCCGTGGCGCAATTGGCTAGCGCGTCTGACTGTTATTCCGCTCTTGGCAATCAGGAGGTTGAAAGTTCGAGCCTTTCCGGGGGAGTCTTTTTTTGCTGCTTACGTGGGTGCGACGTCTCAGATGCTGGCTGGGTTGAGTGGCTCGCTCCCAGCAGCTTCGAGATTTTCTTTTTGCAGTTCCAACCGAGGCCTCTCTCACGCATTGCTTGTGATTGATGTATTTGCGATTTCTTTGCGATTTCTTTGCGGTTCGTACAAGTATGGCGCACTAACTAATTGATTGTCGTGCTGATAGGACAAACAACTAGCCAACTTGCACACATTGTTACATTTCCAATCTTTTTTTGAGAACCCATGTTGAAATTACGTGTTTTTACGGCTTCTATCGAGTCAATGTTTTGTGCAGTGTGCTGCAAACAAACAACCGAGAAGACTCGAGCAGTCGTATGTTCGGAGAAGATTATCCGGGCATTACAGGTGTGAATGTCTCAGAATTAGTGTGTTTGAAGCTGGAAGTGGGATTTATAGGTGGATGGTGCCGACGACAGAAGATGCGACATCCATTCAGTGTGTTGCAAAAGCTGCCCAGCGTTACGAGAGGCTCTAAAGTTGTTGTGTGGCAGCACGTTTCGTCCTCATCTTTGAACAACACCGAGTGAGCTTATTAGAACGTTGTCGACAGTAGAGGCAGTGACCGAAATGATTTCATTCTTGTCGAGATACAATGAACACACCACATCGATCAGAGCAAAGGCATTACAATACTAAGAAGCCCGGCAGTGTAAAATTGGAACCTTATTCATTGAGAGGTATTGTTACATATCATAATCAAAGCACGCCGGGTGAGCGGCTCTTTCTTCATGTGTCATCTGCATCATCGCGATGGACTGATGCAATCAATCTAAGCCGCCAAGATGAGAATCCCCAAACTCCCTTACACGCTCATAGCAACGAGACGCTTAGTCAAAGGGGTTGGTGCGGGTTCCCCAGTAGGTGAGGAACAAGCTGAGGCCGACGGTCTCGAGGACGCGGGCAACGGCGCCGACAGCAATGGTGTCCATAGGACGCTTCTCGGTGAGGACCTGGGAGACAATCTGTATGTTGTTAGTACTGAGATAGCATTGGCATATGATGACAGCGATGACGTACTGAGGGAGCGGCGGAAGCGAAGAAGATCAAAGAGCCGAGGTAAGCAGCGCCCTTGTAGGTAAGAGTGCCAGTGGCGTTGATGAGAGCACCGACACCGTAAGTCTGGACGGCAGAGCCGACGATGGAGCTACCCCATGTGGCGGCGGCGGTCGCGGCCTCCTTGCTGTGGAAGTACTCCTCCTTGGAGTTGGCCTGCTGTGCGCGGCGGTATGCGTCACCGAAGACGGGTCCGAGGACGGCCAGGGAGACAGCGTGGTTGAAAGCCGTGCCGAGAGCAATGGCAGAGGGCTTGACCGGTGGGAGGTCTATGTGATAGAAAAGTCAGCCATTGGGCTTTGTTTTGATGCAGAATTTGCCAAACACGCTGCCATTGAGTGTTGGAGATTGCGGTTGCCCGCAAACATGGCGGGGGTGCAGATGCGGAGAGAGCTTACAGTGGAGGGATGCCATTGTGGATGGGAATGTGTGTTTTGTGATGGAGATGTGGTGAGAAACGGGTGAGTGGGTGACGATGGGCAGGGCAAGGCAGGGCGGGTGCCTTTTGTAGTCGTAGCCGCACTGGCGGTCTGCACCTGCCGTGACGGATAGTGACGTCAGAGCGTCTTCTGCCAACCTTAGATTTCTCGATCGCGCCTTCGCAAACAAGTCTTCAGCCGTCCCAATGCGGGCTGGAGGACTCGCTTGGCTTACGGCGAGTCTGGACCTGCGCACTATCATTGTTCTGCATAATGCATTTGCATGGACGGGCACAGAGTTTGGTGGTGGATTTTCAGGCACGTCACCGCTTAAGCACAATGTGGGGAGAGCTTGGGTGTCGGACCCCAGCAAGCCATCTTAGCCAAAACACCACCCGCAGAACGGGTCCGAGAACACTTCACGGTATAGCAATTGAAGTGTTATGAAGGTACTTCGAGGCCCTCACGATACTGTTGGATAATGAAATGCACTTAAAAATAATGCGGGGTACTCCAGAGATATCTAACCATTTCCAATCCACGCCTCTACATAGCCTGCTTTTCCTCCCGCTGCCTGAACTCGCAAGCCATTCGATCATCGACCGACCGGTGCTCATGGTAATCATACGGACTGCTGAAGCCGTCCTGAGAACACACCTGCCGCCCAAGGCACCGAAGGTCTCTGAGATTGAGGTACAGAAAGGCACTGTACCGAGAAAGGACGCGAGCGATCAAGCAGGATGGCCAATTGATTGACCCAAAGTCCTTACAGAGGGAATCGTGCGCCCAGTAACAGTATGCGTGCACCAGGTAGTCGCACAAGGGGGCATTGTGTGAGAGATTGTCGAAAGCGAAGCAAGTCATGTCAGCGGGTGGAAGTGTCTCGCCCTCTTTTTGTTCGATGTGGTTGAACATATCGGTAATCGTTCTTGTCTTCAATTCAGGGAGGTTGTGTTTGTTGCAAAACATTGAGCTGGATCAGCTTGCCTGTTTTGAGGTCGCAGTGGTCGTCAGCGGTGCAAGCTGCGTACAGCTCGGAAGCGTCGTCCTCATTGCACGAAGAACTCGAAGATGCAATCACTGTCCTCCTTCAAGGTCACGGTCTTGTGTCGAGCCTCCTTGAAACCACCGGTCAAGGCTGCGCGGAAGTAGGGCGAGAGGACAATCAGGAGTTCTTCGTGTATCGTGAACTTTTCCTGTTAGATTCGACGAGCACAGTGGCGAACTTGGGGAGTTTGGCGCTGTCTGAGGTGTTCCAGTTTGGAGCCGTCATCGTGGAGTGTTTTGGGTCTGTCGATTGGGGCAATAGGGTACGGTAAGTAGCTGGGGATATTTTAGGTGGCCGGCATCGACGTACATGTAGTATTGAAACAACAGTGAACGCGTTTTCAGGTAGAATGATATGAATGATGCCGTATTATTGGGTAAGTGGTAACATCAAGTTGGGCTATGCTCATTCACACCAACACACAAGCTAGTACCAACTGGGGTATACTTCGTATTGTACATGTCTATTGTATCGAACTCAAGCTCTTGCCCTTCTTCGCCGGCGTCCGTGTGTCCTTAAACACAGGGTTGGGCACGCGATAATTGTCCACCTCCTCATAGTAGTGCATCTCTCTCTTCATCTTTTCCTCGGGATACACCTTCCGTGGTGGAGGCAGAACCCTCTCGTCGATTCCCTTTTCCCTGTTTAGACGCATCTTCTCAACCATGTTTCGGAGATCGTCTATACCGTCTTCGCGGAAGCGTGTGACTTTCTTGATATTCTCTGCCGTCTTCTCGTTGAGCTGGCAGTTTGCTGGTATCCGCGCCAATGTCTTTGCCGTCATGGCGAACCGCAGGTCTCTGGGCCCGTCAACGAGCTCGAGAATGGCCGACTCTGCCTGGTCTTCCTTGAGGGGCTCGATGCGGAGGATGCGCGTATAGCCGCCGGGTCTGCTCGCATAGCGCTCTCTTATGGGTCCAAAGAGCTTGGGCACCATCTGGTTTGGTTCCTGCCGCTGTTAACATGCGAGCGGTGCTGAGTGCAGGCACGTGTGCATACGAAGAATATCTGGTGCGCCCTCCGCCGTGTCGCCTCTGTGTTCTTCTTGCCCAGCGTCACCAGCTTCTCCGCCATCCGCTGCGCTTCTTTCGCCTTGTGCCATGTTGTCGCTATCGATTCGTGCTTGAAGAGCGATGTGACGAGATTTCGGAGGAGCGCCTGGCGATGCGACGATGACCGGCTGAGGTGGCGGTACTTCATGTGGCCGCCCGCCATGACGGGCAAGTGCTAGTGGAGGGGTTGGAGAGGGGAAGTGTGAGGCGCAATGGTCATGCCGCGATGCTGTCGTCGGCGGAGAGCGTCAATCTCGAAGAGCTCGGCTGCCGGTGCACATTTCGCCGACCCCTGCCGCCTGCAAGCACTTTAGCCCGCCTTACCAATGCCCGCGGGTTGCCCGCAGAAACGCGACCAGCGACGCGAAACCGTGCACTTTTCTCGACGCGTCGCCCTATAAGTCCAGCCCGCCCACGCCCACCCCTCCGCTGCCACAACACTGCACCCTCCCCTCACACCCTTTGATACCCCATATACCCATACCTCACTCTACATCTGCATAATGTTTGTCTTCAAGCGCGGTAAGTCTACATACACACCCTTGTCTGCATTGATGCCGTACTGACAGCCGCACCAGATGGACGCAAGGAACGCGTGCAGTTCGACAAGATCACAGCCCGCGTGTCGAGGCTATGTTACGGCCTCGACCCGGACCATGTCGACCCTGCCGCCATTACCATGAAGGTCATCTCGGGTGTCTACCACGGCGTGACCACCATCCAGCTCGATGACTTGGTATGCCGCCCAGACGCGTCCCACCTCCCTCCAGATGCTAACAGCAGCAGGCCGCCGAGACAGCCGCATACATGACCACCACACATCCCGACTACGCCATCCTCGCAGCGCGTATCGCCGTGTCCAACCTCCACAAACAGACCAAGAAGCAGTTCTCTGCCGTCGTTGCAGACCTGTACAGCTACGTCAACCCCAAGAACGGCAAGAGCCAGCCCATGATCTCAGACTCCGTCTACAAGATCGTCCAGGAACACGCCGAGGAGCTCAACTCTGCCATTGTCTATGACCGCGACTTCAACTACCAGTTCTTTGGCTTCAAGACGCTCGAGCGCTCATATCTCCTCCGCATCAACGGCAAGGTTGCCGAGCGACCGCAGCACATGCTCATGCGCGTCGCCGTTGGCATCCACGGTGAAGACATCGAGAAGGCCGTCGAGACATACGACTACATGTCGCAGAAGTACTTTACCCACGCTTCACCCACACTGTTCAATGCTGGAACACCAAACCCCCAGATGTCATCCTGCTTCCTCATCGACATGAAGGAAGACAGCATCGACGGCATCTACGACACGCTCAAGACGTGTGCCTTGATCTCCAAGACCGCTGGCGGCATTGGGCTCAATGTGCACCGCATCCGTGCCACCGGCTCGTACATTGGCGGCACCAACGGAACCTCGAACGGTCTCATTCCCATGCTCCGCGTCTTCAACAACACCGCCCGCTACGTTGACCAAGGTGGCAACAAGCGTCCTGGTGCCTTTGCCATATACATTGAGCCGTGGCACGCGGATGTCTTCGGCTGGCTGGATCTGCGCAAGAACCATGGCAAGGAGGAAGTGCGTGCTCGCGACCTCTTCTATGCCCTCTGGATCCCCGATCTGTTCATGAAGCGCGTCCAAGAGAACGGCGAGTGGACACTCTTCTGCCCCAACGAAGCAGCCGGCCTTGCCGATGTCTACGGCGACGAGTTCGAGGAGCTTTACCACCGCTATGAGCGGGAGAACCGTGGTCGTGAGACTGTGCGTGCTCAGAAGCTATGGTATGCCATTCTCGAGGCCCAGACTGAAACTGGTAACCCCTTCATGCTTTACAAGGATGCTTGCAATAGGAAGAGCAACCAGAAGAACCTCGGCACTATCCGCAACTCCAATCTCTGCACAGAGATCGTCGAGTACACGGCGCCAGACGAGGTCGCTGTTTGCAACTTGGCTTCTCTAGCCTTGCCCTCCTTCGTCGACTATAAGCGTGGCGAGTTTGACTTCCAGAAGCTCCACGAAGTTACCCAAGTCGTCACTCGCAACCTCAACAAGGTCATTGAGGTCAATCATTACCCAGTCGAGGAGGCGCGCCGCAGCAACTTCCGCCATAGGCCTATTGGTCTCGGTGTACAAGGTCTTGCTGATGCCTTCCTTGCACTACGTTTGCCCTTTGAGTCGCCCGAAGCCAAGAAGCTCAACATCCAGATCTTCGAGACCATCTACCATGCCGCCCTCACCTCATCCTGCGATATCGCAAAGGAGCTAGGGCCATATGCTACGTATGAAGGTTCGCCTGTCTCACAGGGTCAGCTCCAGTATGACATGTGGAATGTCACTCCCACAGATCTCTGGGACTGGGCTTCACTCAAGAGCAAAATCGCACAGTATGGTGTTCGCAACTCCCTTCTTGTCGCGCCTATGCCCACTGCTTCCACCTCACAAATTCTTGGAAACAATGAGTGCTTCGAGCCGTACACGTCCAACATCTACTCTCGCCGTGTTCTTGCTGGTGAGTTCCAGGTTGTCAACCCTTGGCTTCTCAAGGACCTTGTCGACATGGGACTGTGGTCTGAGAACATGAAGAACCGCATCATCGCCGATGGTGGCTCTATCCAGCGGATCCCCAACATCCCTGACGAGACCAAGGTCTTGTACAAGACTGTCTGGGAAATCTCACAGCGTACCATCATTCAGATGGCTGCTGACCGTGGTGCTTTCATTGATCAGTCTCAATCCCTGAACATCCACATGAAGGAGCCAACCATGGGCAAGATCACTTCTATGCATTTTGCTGGCTGGAAGCTTGGCCTGAAGACTGGCATGTACTATCTCCGTACCATGGCCGCTTCTGCGCCCATCCAGTTTACTGTCGACCAGGAAGCTCTCCAAGTCACGGATACCAATGTCGCACGAGCTCTGCCCAAGACACGACGTCAGCCTGGCTTCCAGAACGGTACCACTTCACCCACACCGTCTCCTGCACCTCGCCCAATGTACGCAACCAAGGCCCCCAACGGAGCTGTGGACTCTAATGGAGTTCCCACACCCATTGCTACTCCCCCTCCAGCCTCAGAACTGAAGAGCGGGCCTACTCAGAACGCTCTTGCCGGCAAGCCGTTCAAGGCTGACGTGGAAGAGGGTGACAGCCCCAGAGTCCTGGCATCCGACCCTCTCAGCAAGCCTGATGAGGATGCTTTGACGAAGATCAAGCAAGAGGAGGATGCCGAGGACGACACCAAAGGGCGCGATGGTGACATTTACGCTGACGCCGCGCTTGCCTGCTCGATAGAGAACCCGGAGTCATGCATCATGTGCAGTGGTTAGAACTGTAGACGTAGTGACGTTAGACGTTGGTGAGACGAGCAATCGTCTTGTATTCTTCCCTTTGACCTGTGTAGATTGGGATCCCGGCGTTAAGGGTGGTAATGTTAGGTTCACGAGGAGGGACGATCTGACGATTTGGATATGGATACTGTTACTTGGGTAGGTCTTAATGCGTGTAGCAATCTTACGTGTCGCACATAACACTTCTTTCGTGCACTATCAGTACTTGTTCTGAAAGTCATTTGTGCATCGTTACCGGTCCGTCCGCCGCGGCACAATTCCGAGGTTGAATCCGAACCCCACATGGATGCGCCCTACAATGTACATATATCCTAACCAACGACAAATCCAACAACTACAAGTCTGCAAACCCATCCAGCAACCAATTTCAAATCAAGCCCAATACTAAATTTCTCCACTCATCCATCACAATAACCGACACCAAAACCACTAACGGCGCTACTATTATCCACAGCTTCAACCAAGCTCCACGAAAGGCCCCACCCTATAAAAGGTCCACCTCGCGCCATCCCGCACATCGCACATGTTCACTCTGCGCCCGCTGCTCCGCACCTCTTGCACACTCGCACGCCCGACAACCTTCAAGAGCATTTCCGTGGATAACTTTCGGCGCACAATGGCATCCACCACGTCTCCGCTGCCAGAATGGCTCGTCATCATCCCCGACTACGTCGGCGCGCTGGACAAGCGCCTCGCCGTGCGGCCCAAGCATATCGAGGGCTTGAAAGCTGATAGGGAGGATTTCTGGTTGTGGGGAGGTATGTAGCATTTCTATATCCATCTACATTCATTCACTACATTCATTCACTACATTCATTCACTACATTCCCAATCCCTGGTTCCTATTCAGCCCCGAGTATTATAATTATATGTACTAATGCAACTATTTCAGGCGCAATGCTCGAAGAGCCCATCCAAGCGGGCGACGCCAATCCGCCCAAGATGAAGGGATCGGCGTGCTTGATTGGCGCGCAGACGAGGGAGGAGGTTGTGGAAAGGTTGAAGAGGGATGTTTATGTTGAGGGCGGGGTGTGGGATATGGAGAAGGTGCAGATTATTCCGTTCAAGAGTGCGTTGAGGAAGGCGCTTTGAGATGGAGATTGGGGATTGAGGAGAGGGGGGATGGGATAAGGTGGGTTGTTGTGGATGCTGCTTGGGTGGATTGTATATATCAACTGGAATTGGTTGTGTCCTGTCATCATACGGCTGTTTGTTGTGACTAACTGATGCACGCCGGAGAAGCCTTAGGCCGGGCACCTAACAGCAGCGCCTTCTAGGTCTCCAAGAGTTTCTGAAGGGATACACCAGTTTTCAGAATCTTGTGTACCGAAGACACCGAGAGAAGACAGACAGGCCTCCGTGATGGGAGACAAAGGTGGTAGTGCTCTTGCCGCCAGCAAAACACCTTCTGGCGAACGCTGCGACCTTATCGCCGTGCGGTTCATCGGGCGGAGATATCCATGCCTCTGTTGAATACCACAAAAGAACCCTTGGGATGTTCGAGTCCATCTTCTTCAATGCCAACGGCGCAGTCAGCCGTAGAGTCGGTGGTCAATTGAATCAGCGAGACACTCTGCCATGCGTGCCGTCTTTAAGCTAAATCGACAAGCTGCGATCAAAGCATCATCAAGTACCCAACTCCTTCCTCCGCGCCTCCAACAACTCCGTCACAGTCTCAACCCTATACCCCCTCCTCTTCAACTCAGGCAACACCTTCCTCAGCATCGGCACCGTCCAGCTCCTCCGATCATGGCATACAACAATAGCTCCCGGCCTGACCATGCTCAAAACATGCCGCGCATTAACACCCGCATACGCTATTTGCGGATCATGCGGATACACGCTGCCCAGCACCATCTGATACCCCATGCTCCTAACCTGCTCGCGCATCCTTGCACTGAAGAACCCGGAGCCGGGCCTAAAGTACCGATTCTGTGGTCGCGGGATACCGAGAGATGCATGTGTAGCATTAATCATTCCCTCGACTTCCACGAGCTCCTCAGCGAGTTGCTGCGGCGCAAGCTCTCGACTGGGTTCGTCGTGCATAGCGTGGTTCCCGAGTTCATTCCCACCTCGAACCACATGATCCAGCACATCCTGCCGTCCAGCAACCTGCGCACCAATAACGAAGAACGTGGCCCTCGCCCCATACTCTGCCAATACGTCTACGATTTCCTGCGTGAATGCACTCGGTGCATCGTCAATCGTTAACGCAATGACTTTCTCTGTCAGCGGCACGTGCCACAGCACGTCCGGCCAGCGGGCCTGGAAGTACCGGATGAGCAAATTCGGCGGCTTGTATATGATGTAGAAAGGTGTGACGAGGGCCAGGATAGTGAATAGGATGGCGATCATGGTGAGGGTCCGGCTGCGTCGCGTGCGCCGGCGGAAGGTGGGTGGGAACAGGAATATGCGGCGGAACATGGCCTGGCTTGGAGGAGTGGGGGCATGTTATCGTGGGGACTGGGTGCTTTTGATTTGGGGTCTGGTGGGAAATGGTCCTGGGTGCAGATGCTGGAAGTGATTAGGTGATTATGTGATGCAGGTGTGCAGGGATGATGGCTAGTGCTGCACGTGCAAGCGCGAATCAGCCAATTTTCTTCGTTTGGGAGTCGAGCTCTTCTTCTCTCTTCACTTTGCTATATAGCAGCGTTACGCGCTATGTCTCACTGCTAACACGAGCTGAGTGTCACTATTTTCACTCCTTTTAGCTTCTCAAATGAAGCTCAAACATCATGTTCTTGTTTCTGAGAAATGATGGCGATGCGAGCATCTCGCGAACTCTTGAAACGCATCGCAATCCGCTTTTCCAGGCATGAGATTGCGAACCAAAGTAGATCAGGAACCAATTTGTCACGCTTGCACGAATTCACCACCTTCGTTAGCAAGCCCTCTAGTAAAGTTCCGAGAAAAAGTTCCGAGCGTTAATTGACCTGGCAGCCCACGATAACTGGCTTCCCAGGTCTCATTGCGTTCACACATGACGTTGCGTCAGTTTGTCTAAAGCTTCTGCGGTTGCATTGGGTATCTGATGGAAGCTACAAAGCGTCGCGCGGTCTAGGTGCGCGTCTTCATTCAAGAGGCATTCCTGGCCTTCGTCTTTTCATTGTGCTCGGCTGCCGTTTGGCTTCCCGAAGTCTCCTCTTCGTCCTCGTCGCTTGCCTCTCTCGCCCAGTCTGAACTGCGCCGGCTCAGCTTTCCGGCCGGGTTGGGTGGCTCCCTCGGGCTTGCGAGCGGGCTGGTCGGTGTGGCCCTGATGCTGCCAATGCTATCTGTGCGGCCGTGGCCCAACAGTCCGCTTCTAATGCTGAGACCATCCGCATTCTGCTTATTCGCATAGTAGCTGTTGCGCTCGCTGCTAAGCACTGGAGCCGTGACGCCTGACGCCGAATACACACTTGCGCGCTCTGCGTTGGCAAAGGTACCGACGTTACCCGGCCTTGTCGAGGGCGAGTATATGGCATCTGGGTTCCCAGACAGCACGCTGAGCGGCAGCGACTCGCGGCTTCCGCCATAATGCGATGACGGGGCAAGTGCTCGGACCGAGGCGTTGGTGTCGAGCGAGTTGCGGCGGCGGCGCTTCGAAGACGAGGCAAGCGTCAGGATGGATGCGTTGTCGGTGAGGATGTTGTTCGCCGTCGCGCCCTGGTACGAGTTCGGCTGCTGTGTGGGGGCGAGGTGCGGCGGGATGGCGGAGGGCGGGGGCGACACGGTCGGGAACTGGTGCGAGAAGTGCACGGGGGTTGCGGTGGGGGCAGGCGCGTGGTTCTGGGCGCCTCCGAGCACGTTCGAGGGCGCGCTTGACTGTATTGTGGTCAAGGTGGTGGTGAGCGAGTGCTCCGAGCCATTGGGCGACGAGAAGGTGCTGCCGCCGCCCATCAGGTGGCTGTTGCCCGTGTCCGCCTGTGAGCGCGCCGAGCGCACCGTCTCGGGGACGGTCGCGACCGTGGGCGCCGTGGACCTGTTGCTCTTGGCGAGGGCGCGCTGCTGCTCCGAGGCGCCGTCTTCGACTGATGTGAAGCTCTCCTTGGAGCGCTGCGTGGCGGGCGTCGAGAAGGAGAGGTGGCCCGGCTCGTTGGTGTTGGCGTAGCCTGACTCGGGGTAGGGGTTGTTCTTTGCGGCCGCCTTCTTCGTCTTGGGCTGTGATGCGCCGCTGCTCTTCTTGCCGGAGCCGCTCGGTGACTCGGACGACGAGGGCTTGAGGTTCGCGAGGCGCTTCATCCAGCCCGCAAAGGGCCGTTTGCGCGCATGTCGGTCTTCAGAGGTAGGCATTAGTGTTTGCTTGAGCATGGTGCGGTCCGGGGGAGGGAGTATATTGCGCGTGTGCAGCGCAGGGAGGCTGTGCAGGAGGGATCCAAGACATACCCTGGGGCCTCGCCGCAGCTTCGGCCGTGGCCATCTTCTAGCGCCAACAACGGCCGTGGGCGCGTGGATGAGGGCGCGGAGGCGGACACGCTGTGCCTCCAGGATGTTCCACGTGGTGCCTGGGCGATCGGGGCGGAAGCGAGCTGGTGCTGCGTCGCGGTAGTCGAGCGCGCCTAAGTCGTGTGTCTTGTGTGATGTAAGGGTATCTGCGTGCGTCGTCTATGAATGGGCTGTTTCACCGTCACAGGTCGTGTCTGATGTTTGGTGCAGGTCGAAAGGACATGGGCTGGGCCTCAGGGCGTCCTTTGTGGCCTGCAGCTGCATATCTCCGGCTGGACCCTTGTTTCCCCGGGTGAGCTGCGGCCCGCAGCGTGCTTGCAGCCACTCCACTGTTCTGGTGGGCTGCTCTTTCCATTGACTCCACAGACTCCTTTCTGAGCTGCACTGCTCTAAACATGACCCAGCACGCTGTACCGGCAGTTGAGAGCGTGCACAGAACCACTCAAACTACGTCATGAGCCAGGTGCGCCATGATGGCAAATCAACAACCATCTCAACTCCCACAGGACGGCGCATTCTACCCCTGCCAGAGGGGGTTGCCGCCCAGATCAAGTCTTCGACAGCCGTCGTATCGCTCACTGGCGTAGTGCTGGAGCTGCTCAAGAACTCGCTGGACGCTGGAGCCGCCAAAGTCGAAGCCACCGTCGACTTTGCTCGAGGCGCGTGCACTGTCGAGGACGACGGCCAAGGTGTCGCACCATTCGAGTTCAGAGAAGACGGAGGTCTGGCGAAGCTGTACTGTATGTAGCCGCAGTCACGCCTCTGAGACCAAGCCTGACAGGCACAGGCACCTCCAAACAAGACGCCCGCGACGCTCTACTTGGCTGCAACGGCACCTTCCTCGCCTCGCTCTCCGCCGTGTCCCTCCTCTCCATCACGTCGCGCCATCACGAGCACCGCACGCACAACTCCGTCACATTCCACCACGCCCAGACAATCGAGAGGCAGCTACCCGCATCCTCTCATCATGAGATACACAGCAAACACGGCACTCGTGTGACGGTCCGCAACCTATTCGGCAACCTGCCAGTACGCGTCAAGCAGCGGTCGAGAGTCCTGGAGCAAAAGGCTGAGGGTGACCGGCTGTGGGAAGCGTTGAAGACAAATGTCGCAGGCTTGTTGCTCAGTTGGGCTGGCTCAGTAACTGTGAGAGTGCGAGATGGCGACAATCGCATCATTTTCAACTTCAGCACCGTAGAGTCGAAGCAGACATCCAAATACAACACGTCTGATGTCTGTAAACCACGGTCTGCACATCTCACTTCAATGCTCAACATTCTGACCCAAGCCAACTACATCACGATCGACGACTGGCCGTCGTGGGTCCCGGCATCGGCCTCGACACCCGCACTTTCTATCAAAGGTGCGATATCGCTTGAACCAGCGCCGACCAGACGTATTCAATTCATCTCGCTCGGTGTCCGGCCGTTGTCAGCCGAGTTCAAACACAACGAGCTTTACGACCATGTGAACCATCTCTTTGCACTTTCCAGCTTTGGCGCGATTGAAGAAACTGTTGACGCAGATGACCTCGAAAAATCGCGCCATCAGTCAGACAAGCGATTCAAGAGTAGCGGCTACACGAATCGACAATTAAAAACACAAAAAGGAGTGGACAGGTACCCCATGTTCCATCTCCGTATTTCGCTACACGGAAATCTCAAGTCCAGTGTTTCTGAGGATAGATTTATCGATGAGGAGACGAATGTGCAAGTGGTTGTGGAGGTCCTGAGCGCCATGATGGTGCAATGGCTATCCGTTCATCACTTCCGACCAATTAAGCCTCGTCAGAAACGCAAACTGAGTCCAGCATCAACCACTTCACCCAATAAGTCAACTGAGACTAGCCCTTCATCAAACTCTGATGCACAGTCCGAGATTCCGATACGCGATACCGCACTATCAATTGTGAGAACATCCACGCCTAGCACTGCGAGCGTGACTACAAGAAAGAAGAAGCACATCAGCGCTACGGTATCTGGAGCTTCTACGGAACAACTCCGACATCGAGCATTCGCAGAATGGTCGCGAATCAGAAGCGGAAAGGCCGACTTCTTCACAGCCGGTACTGGTTGTCCCAAAGTCGATAAGAAAATACATTCTGCTCCACTGCGAAACAGTGACATGGAACACGAATTTCGCGTCCATTCTGGGCCGACAAGCACCACAGGGTTCATGTTACAGCCCGTAGCCCAGGGAGCCTTAAACGTACAGATGCCTCCACATGTTGGACACGAGCAAGTATCTGAACCGGGGATGGAGAACAGCAGCGTCGAAGAGGATGACACCGTCATCTGGACAGACCCTTTGACGAAGAAAGTGCACCTCCTGAATGCTCGCACTGGCTGCCTAATGCCGAACGTACGTGACAGGCCCGGCACGGCGGCGGTACTATCACTGCCTGGCAAGTCGAGCAAGGCAGCGAGCAAGTCTTTGCGGCTCCCACCGAAGACAGCAACTGCAGAGAATACGCCTTGGCTTGACGATATTTTGAAAATATGGAACAATCCGGTCTTCGAGTCCAGTGAGAAGCGCATCGAACAGGTGTCCATGCAAAAGGATAGTCCAGATCAGCAGGTTTCCCGGCATGCACAACACCAACGTTCTCGGGTTGACCTGGACAAGGCATTTAGTGGTTCGCTCTCTATTGGCTCTACTCGATTATCGAAAGATGCGTTTTTAAGTGCCGAGGTCATTGCGCAAGTGGACAAGAAATTCATCCTCATCAAAGTCATGCATCCTATCGATCCGAGTCTCACTAAGGCTGCTTCGGCTGCATTGCTGGTCTTGGTTGACCAACACGCAGCTGACGAGCGTATTCGAGTGGAAGCTCTGTTCCAGGAACTTTGTACGCACATTTCTCCACACAAAACAAATCCACGGTACCAGTCTAGACTGGGTCATAGCGCTCTCGTTGCCTCTTCGCTCCTAAGCAAGTCGATACAATTCACTGTCTCCCAACAAGAGCGGATGCACTTCGTCGCACATGCTGAAAGGTTCGCACGGTGGGGCATTCTGTTCGACATTCTGACACCAACCACAACTTCAGAAAGACTGAATGCTTCAACAAAGAAACAACATCTTGTCTCCGTGACCGCCCTACCGCCTAGTATTTCCGAGCGATGCAAATCCGATGCCGCACTCTTAATATCCTTCTTGCGATCCACAGTCTGGAAATACGCCAGTGATCCACATCGGACTCTGCAGGCATCATTCTCGCCGGACGAGACGTCACCAGAATGGGTCCGACGATTAGCAACATGTCCACAAGGGCTTATCGATATGATAAACTCTCGGGCATGCCGTTCAGCGATCATGTTCAACGATGAGCTTCGTCACGATCAATGCAAGGAGCTCGTGCAAGAACTGGGGAGGTGTGTGTTTCCCTTCATGTGCGCACATGGCCGACCCAGCATGGTGCCGCTTGTAGACACAAGTAAGATGAGCAATGATGAACAGGCCTTCCAGTCTGATGAATATGTGCCAAATCCAGGTTTTGCACGGGCATGGAAGCAATGGAAGCGTTAAACATTACTATACGCATGCAATCGCTGTGAACTACGGTAGTGTGAGCGGCTGTGTCAAGCTGCCTTGAAGGGGCGCGCGAGTAGCGAAAAAGCTTTTGGGGGGGGTTGTCTAGCCTCAGGGTGCTCAGGGTACATTACTGGAGGTGTTACCTGGCGTTCGCGGAGCTGGGACTCATATCTGTTCTCCACCCGTAAACACATGCTTAATGAGTGGGACTGCTCGATTATTGTGACATGACATCCCTACGGAGAGATAAGAGACCGGTATAGCCCGTCAAAATGTTGACGGCGCGTGGAGGAGTGGATGTTCGAAGGAAGAACGCTAGTTAGTAAGCAGCAATGTTGGAACCTGCCCAAGGACCCGAGCTCCTTTTAACCAGGACCATCAATTCATTTCATCCCATGACTTGAGCCGCAGAGCGCAGAGCGATATGAAAGAGCCTCTTTTGAATGAGCTTTTGAAGCTGATGGTGCGAGATGGAAAGTTACTCTTCGCGTTACGCTCTGCATCCCCCAACAAATCTCTCTTATCGCACGGCACAGGAAAACAAGCCTGTGTATATCGTATTCGCCTCTAGTGTACGTTCACCATCCCACCTCGAACGCCAACGCAATACTCTGTAAGCCCTACTCTCAACACACACAGACAATGCACCTTCATTGCAAGGCTGGGCTGCATACAAAAATAGCTCTAGGAAGGTCCTCACGTGTCAAGGGAAGCTAACGGCAGCTAGGGCACCATCTCATAGGCTGCTGACTTGCTTGCTGCTGCGGGACGTATCAGTTCTCTTCTTTGGGAATTAATCAATACATGCACGCAATCTATCGTTGCGGCCACCAAATGCTTGTCTAGACGTAGGCGCTGGGGCGGCTCACCGGACGACCACCCACCCCGAGAACTCCAAACTGAAGATCGACCGTTGTAGTACCTTAAAACTACCCCACGATTTAAGTGAACCAAAATATTGATGTAGGGCTGTTGGTTTATGCAGGGACATAATCATCGCGCAACTCGAGATGAATCTGCAGCGAGATCGTCCATACATGGGGACTGATAAGGGCCGCGATCTAATTTAACCGGCATTGCATGCAGTACGCCGCCATCCCGAAAAGGTATGCAAGGTACATACAAGAATTGTATACGAGCCTTACCTGCAGTCCAGCCGCAGAAATCCAAGTATTGAATCTCGTCTGCTGATACGGGGCGCCACAACCATGCCACACAGCGGTTCAAGTTCCATTGCAAGGACGGGCGGGAGACCTCCACCGTGGAAAGGATCGAGCTGATCGAAAGGGGCTATTGAATTCACCAAGTTCATATATACCCGCTGCGAAGGTAGACAGGCTCATTTCTCCTTATCATCGTCAGTGCTCCTCATCCTTGTACATTCGTTCGGAGTATTCTCTTGAGGTGGTTCAAGTTGCATGAACTCAACCTACGACTCCAACCATGGAGCGTCTAAAGTTGAACCGGCAAATTAGCACTCTAGCTCTTTGTTTCTTCTCCCTTGCACATGCAAACGGTGCTATCCTACACCAACGGCAGAATGCAGCGCCACCGACAGAACTCCCCGACACGTGGGAATACAAGGGATGCTATACGTAAGTGAACAGGAGCGAGATCCCGTCCATATGCGGTTTACAGCATGCATAGCTTCAATGTATACTAAGTTGTACCAGTGACTCGGTAGGCGCACGCACTCTACGCGGCGCAACATTCGGGAGTGCAACTCAAGATGCTGCAACCTGCATTTCCTTTTGTACAGTCCGTGGCTATACCGTCGCTGGTACAGAATACGGCAATGAATGTGAGTTTGCCCGTGCATCTTCGACACTCCACGAAGATAGCTTCTAACTATATACGCAGGCTTTTGTGGAAATGCCATAAGTACCTCGGGTAATTTGGCCACAGATGGTTGCTCCATGGCTTGCGCTGGCACCCCTACGGAAGCCTGCGGCGGGCCAAATCGGCTGTCAATTTACCAGCGTTCAACTTCAACTAGTGGGGGTAACACCCTAGACATTGTTGGACAAACAGGTAACTGGACTAGTCTGGGTTGTTACTCAGATGCCGGTGGCGCTCGCGCTCTTTCGAACGGAGTTGCTCCCCTCGGTGGTGCTCAAAACAATAGCGCAGAAAGCTGTATTGCGGCATGCGAAGTCTCAAAGTACAAGTATTCTGGTACTGAGTATGGCCAGGAGTGTTTTGTAAGA
Source organism: Ophiobolus disseminans (assembly GCA_010093685.1). NCBI lineage: Eukaryota > Fungi > Ascomycota > Dothideomycetes > Pleosporales > Phaeosphaeriaceae > Ophiobolus > Ophiobolus disseminans. The sequence continues at coordinate 1,649,016 of MU006216.1, forward strand.
TGTCTACCTGCACTTTCAAGATAAAGCTAACATGTCATCTCTTAGTGCGGCAACACCCTAGATAATGATCACACTTTACAAGATGAAGGCTGCGATATGGCGTGCGCTGGAAAGCAAACTCAGTTCTGTGGAGGAGCGAACCGCATCAATATTTATGGAGTGAATATCACGCGCACGATAACATCCTCTTCGTCGTCCTCGATTGTGTTGTCCAGCACCATAGCCTCATCGATAATCCCATCATCCACACCCGCTTCACCAACTCCAGCCCCTACAACAAGGTCATCAGCCGATGTGCAAGTTGCAACGGCCTCCTCCGCGCTGACATCCTCCACAACCGCATCCTCTGCTTTGGAGTCATCCGCCGTCTCCAGTTCCATACTGCCAAGCAGCTCGGCAACTCCAAAACTGGGCTGGCAACTCGAAGGCTGCTACGTGGATGGCGCCGGAGGTAGGACTCTACAGGCTGGCGGGGCGGTTCAGGGTGGGATGACAAATGCGAAATGTCAGGCCGCATGTCGTCTTGCGGGCTACGTACTTGCAGGAACTGGTAAGTGGTACATGAACACATCGCATACGAGAAATACACTGACCCCTGAGTAGAATACAGCGGCGAGTGCTACTGCGACTCTAGGTTGAGGGCTAATGGTGGTCCCGCACCTGATGGGGATGCCGGCTGCAACATGGCATGCAGTGGCAACGCAACCGAAATGTGTGGTGGCCCTAACCGACTCACTCTCTGGAAGTTTTATACTGGAAATGAACCGACCGGATCAGTCAGCGCCACACTGGCATCAAGTAGCGTTGTACCAGTAGCTACTGGTCTTCCAACAGGCTTCACATACAAGGGCTGTTATGTTGATGGCCCGGGCTTCCGTATCATGAACTACCAGCAACCCGACAATCAGGCCATGACGATTGCGTCTTGCGCAAAGATATGTGTGGATGCAGGCTACTCTATTGCGGCCATGGAGGTAAGTGTTTTCCATGTACAAGCCTGAAGATGTAAACTGACTTTTCAAAGTACTCATACCAATGTTTCTGTGATAACGTCGTCCGCATGGGTGGCAAGCTTGCAACTTCAGAATCTGAATGCAGCACTACGTGTGCTGGTAACCCAGACCAAATATGCGGCGGCCCCGCCAGAATGAGCATATGGTCGAGTCAGACAACATTGAAAATCATCGAGGTCCCGAAGCCGGTGCAGAACTTCACAGATTGGAAGTACCAAGGATGCATTACTGACGGAGGTGAAGGCGCCAAGGTGTTCCCCTGGAAGCTGTCCAATGCGACCGGCAACTCGCCCGAGTGGTGTCTCAACCGATGCAAGGAGTATGGATATATGGCGGCAGGCTTGGAGTACGGCGAGGAATGCTATTGCGGAGATGTAGAGGGTATCGAGAAGCAGAATGCCCAAACCGTCACCGAGACCGAATGCAACACTCCCTGCCCAGGCAACCCGGAAGCTATCTGCGGCCAAGGAAACCGACTCACCTGGTACAAGTGGACAGGGACACCAATCTACGTTTGGCAATATCCCAAGGGTATAGCTGCTGGGCGCTACGAGTTCCTCGTTGGCGGTCCCATCATTCCCCTGATTGCCCAACCTGGTGTTAACGGCAAAATTACTCTTCTTGAGAAGCATGGGACTGGCGCTCCAAACACCACTGGCGCGTATGAGCTGGATCCCTCGATCGGCGGAGATATCTTCCATGCGTTCCGCGAGTTGACGGGCATCAAGACTGACATCTTTTGCGCCGCTGGTCTCACCATGCCCGATCGCGCAGGTCGTCAGATCAACATTGGCGGATGGTCACTCGACTCTACCTTTGGTGTACGTATATACTGGCCTGATGGCTCTCCAGGCGTCAACGGAACGAACCAGTGGCAAGAGGACATGAATGTGGTGAAGTTGCAACAAGGGCGCTGGTATCCGACCGGTTTGATCATGGCGAATGGCTCTATCCTTGTGGTAGGAGGTCAAGATGGGTCGAACGGTAAGCCAGTGCCAAATATGGAGATTCTTCCAAAGGTTGGACCGGTCTATGAGGCACAGTACTTGCGCGACACCGACCCTTTCAATCTTTACCCGTACCTGGTGGTGATGCCTTCTGGTGGTATTTTCATTCAGTATTACAATGAGGCTCGCATTTTGAACGAAGTCAGCTTGGATACAGTCAAGATCTTACCGAATGCTCCGGGCTCAGTCAATGGTATGTACATCTACAAGGCGTGAAAGTAGGACAGGTTCTAACCTTACTCTAGACCCTACCGGAGGACGAACATACCCACTCGAAGGCACACAAGTCCTGCTCCCCCAATACTACCCCTACACTGCACCTCTCGAAGTCCTCATCTGCGGCGGAGCAGCCAGAGCGCCCCGCTGGGGTCTTGACAACTGCGTCTCCATCGAGCCCGACGCAGCAAACGCACAATGGACCATCGAGCGCATGCCCTCTCGACGCGTTATATCGTGCATGGCCACCCTACCCGACGGTACATTCCTCATCCTCAACGGCGCCGAAACAGGCGAAGCAGGCTTCGGCCTCGCCAAAAGCCCCAACCTCAACGCCGTCCTCTACGACTCACGCAAGCCCAAACACCAGCGCATGAGCATCATGGCCAACACCACAATCGCGCGCATGTACCACTCCGAAGCCGTGGTCATGGACGACGGCCGCGTACTCGTCTCGGGCTCTGATCCGCAAGACGCAGAATTCCCCCAGGAATACCGCTACGAAGTCTTTCTCCCGCCCTACCTGCTATCCGGCGCACCCAAGCCGGCTTTCACCATTGCGCAGAAAGATTGGGTCTGGGAGGCTGATTACGCATTCACTTTGACGGCTACCTCAGGCGGCGCTATCAAGGTCTCGCTCCTGGGTTCGGAATCAAGCACGCATGGCAGCTCGATGGGTGCGCGAATCTTGTTCCCGCAAGTTTCGTGTGCTGGCACAGCTTGTACTGTCAAGGCGCCTAAGGGACCGTACGTCGCGCCCGTCGGATGGTACCGCATGTTCGTCATGGACGGCGCGGGCAACCCGTCGCAAGCTGCTTGGGTGCGCATTGGTGGCGATCCAGGCAGCTTGGGCAATTGGCCGAATGCTCCTGCTTTTGAGCCGTTGCCGGGTATGGGGCCTGTTGGTGGTGCGAGTGCGCGACTGGCGCTGTCGAATGCGACGGTGGCGAGTAATTTCACTGCGTAGAATGTTTTGTAGTTGCATAGTTTCTTTGTGTTGATTGTGTAGAGACTTGATAATGTGGACTAGGTGAGATTTGTGGTTTGGAGAAATGGAGTGTAGATACCTAGGTACTGAGAATGCAAGAGTAGTGAAAAAATTCTTTCGACTCCATAAGATGTGTTGTACAAAAAGTACGCATTCATGTTACTGCCCTCATTGATCATCACAAATTTTGGAAAATTTCGCCGAATTGAGCAACAACACGGATTTTGCTACCATAGTTGGGGGTTTACTACAAGATAACAACTGGGAAACGTTTAAACAAATCTTCTTATGCATGAAAGTTTCCTTGATCGTTCACATGTCTCCAGGGTTCATCGACGTTGCCCCAGATTTGGGGAGATCCGGGGTAACACGTGGTTGGCGGAATTAGTCTTGCCACGAATCACGGCGCACTTTCCACATGATAAAATTACGCTTCCCCGCGTATTCGAGATGCAGTGACATTGGCTTCATGATGGCTTGAACACAGGACGGGATGTACGGAAGAATTGCAAACAGCCGGCGCGGCTCGTAGCCTGGTTGTCGGGTTCATAAAGAGCTGGGAAGGTGCGAAATGGTAGATTGATAGTCGCAGTTGGAAAGCACATCATGAGGTCTCAAATTGTTCACGCATTTGCAATCGCGCTGACCATTTGGTCAGTCGCTGCCGACAACGGCAAGTATACTCGGGCGTCACCATCCAGAGGCTCCATCGTGGTCGATGCTTCGGGACAACACCAAGGATCCTACAAGACCGTCAGCGCGGGCATCACTGCCCTGCGCAACACAACTTCCGCTCAAACCATCTTCATCCTCCCAGGCACTTATACAGAGCAAGTCTACGTGCCCCCCCTCGGCGGTCCCCTCACAGTCCAAGGCTATACCTCCGACGCCCGCTCATACAAAGATAACACTGTAACCATCACCTACAACCTCTCCCGCAAAACACCCGGTCTAGCAAACAACGATGCCACAGCCACCGTCCGCCTCTGGACCCCGAATGTGAAATTCTACAACCTAAACATCTACAACACCTTCGGCCAAGCCGCCACCTCAGGCCAAGCGCTCGCCCTCAGCGCGCAAAAGACTAATCAGGGCTTCTACGGGTGCAAGTTTACTGGCTACCAAGATACCATCTACGCCAACGAAGGCCGCCAGATCTACGCAAAGTCGTATATCAACGGCGCCGTAGACTTCATCTTCGGTCTGCGCGCCATCGCGTGGTTCGAAGACGTGGATATCGAATCCATCGGCCCCGGCTACATCACCGCCAACGGCCGCGAAGCCCAGAACAACACGAGCATCTACGTCATCAACCAGTCCAAGGTCTTCGGCTCCAGCCCCAATTCAACAGTGCTGGGACGCCCGTGGCGCACGTTTAGTAGAGTGGTCTTCCAGAAGAGTTACTTGGGAGACGTGGTGAAGCCGGAGGGGTGGGCAAGGTGGGACGCGGTGCAGAGTGTGGAGAATGTTGTGTATCAGGAGTATAAGAACTTTGGGCCGGGGGCTGGGCTTGTTGCAAGAGCGAATTTTTCGACGCAGATTGAGAGGGCGTATAGGCCTGTGGATTTGTTTGGGAAGAGGTTTGAGAGTGAGGGGTGGGTTGATGGGGATTATTTGTAGTTACATGGGAGGGACGCTGGTGTTGTGAGTGTAATATATTAGAGATAGAAGATGTAAAGTAGACATTAATTCGATCTTCAGAATAAACTCTATATTGAGGCAATCAATCCGCACATTGCTTATGGAAGCTGGTATGTCGGCCTCCCTTCGCTTAATTCATGTCGCTGGGATACAGGCTGAGGATGAGGCATCTCATGCATGGAAGATTTCGCTGTGCCCTGATATTGAAATGCAGCTCCACTGTCGTGTGGTCCGACTTGAGTTCGTGCAGCCTTCTGTTTCTTACGTCGTGTTGTGCAGAACCATACCAGCAAGGCAAATACACCCAGCAAAGCGGCGGCTCCGACGCCGATTCCTGCGCCTGCCCTAGCTGAAAGCTTGGAAGAGGGATTGGAGATCGGCGCCGTGGTATTCGTAGAAGCTGGCGTTGTTGAAGAGACTACGGTCGTGCTAACGGGTGATGTTGTGCTTGACGAAATGACCGTGGAGCTTGTAACTTCCCAGTAGGTCGGCGACACCGTAGCCGTCGAATCTCTAAGTGAAGCATTTTTAACTTCGCCAGTCAGAGGATTAACATAGTACAAAGGTCCAAATGCGCAACAATCCGCCGGTAGCCCAAAGTAGCACACGATGTTTCCTCCACAGTCACGGACCGCCAGACCATGATCTGTAGTCTCTAGATAAAAACACCCATTAAACCACTTTACACCAACTCTCGAATCGGCCTCGACTCACCAGGAGATAGTTCCGAACATCCTTCCCACTCCTTATTTGCACAGTACTGACGGCTCAAATCTCCCCCACGTGTTGCACACAGCAGATTGGTGCCGCATTTCTCATCTGGGAGGCAGCAGGTGTTACTTCCTCTGCCGCACGGTGTTAGAGGATCGCCCTTGTAGACTTTCGAGTCTTTTGCGAGGATTCCTAGGAGATCAATCAGAAAAGGAGATGGTGAGTGACAAGGCTGAAACTCACCGTCGCGCGAGTAGCAATCAGCTCGAACACCAACACTCGCGATTGCGACGGTGATTAAAACAGTCGGGACATGTAATAACATGACTATCAGCGAAAAGATCTGTGGACACAAGGGTGTTGAGCAAAGTGGGAATGTGTGAATGTGTCGTGAGCCCGACGAGGAAAGACATGCACCATATAACCGCCGAAGGACGCGTTAGGTGCAAAAGAGTGGCATCCACACCCGGCCCGAAAAATTGATGGTGGCGGGCCACGACTGTCGAAAATTAGCCTCAGAAGCATCTGGGGCTGAAGACAGAGGATATCATTGGACCCGGGAAGCGAAGCTGCATGATGAAAGTTCTCAGCCTGGTCGATAAGGAGCCCCATCAAGCTTTCAGTGAAGTGGGAAGAGCCTGTTCTGTATCTCTGCTTGCCGTTTTGACTTGATCAGTGCTCGATGTAGATAAGCATTTGAAGCACGAGGCCTTTCCCCCGCTAAGTGATGCAGTCGATGCGAAAGAAGAGAGCAGTGAGAAATTGGTGACGAGGCTGAAGTACGCGGCTCGAGGCGTGGCGTCCATAAATAGTAGAACAAGCTTGTGCAGGAGACTTGTAGCTGTAACTTCTACTAATGAAGTAGATGAGCTAGAGAGGAATTGGATATCTTGGTCTGTTGTTCTCTCTGCAAGGCCAACGTAGAGAAGCGTGTGGGCACTTAAACGAACCAAACAAGCTTGTTTTGGTGAGTCATACTGAACAAAGTCGAGAAGAGGGTTTGAGGAGAGCACGAAGACATCTCACCGACGATGAAGCTGAAAAGTACCTTGACGATAACCAGAGAGTGCGCATCATGATCGCTTAGCAGCTACTTAGTCACTCAGCAGATGAGCGCCCACTCGAAATGAGTGATTTCAAGTCACTTGACGTGAAACTGAAACATCTCCCAGAGCTTATCAAAGATGTCGCTGCTCTTGACGCAAACACACATGTGCCCAAAGTTGACGTGCCCGCTTCCACAGCGACCTTCTCGTGCCCTTGCTCATTCCTCTTCCCTACGATGAGAAAGGAACGCAACCGGAGCCTGTCGTGCAGGAAAAGTCGCTTCAAACGCACCCATGGACGTGACCAAAGTACTTTCACTTCTAGCCATTGCCGTCAATCCGATCGGTCGGCCATTGTAGGCGATGTATCCTAGTGGCAAAGTACACAAAGGGAAACCTAAGCAAATTAGAACGAAGCTTGAAGTGTATTTATGGAGCTTGAAACTTACCCGTTGTTGCTGAGTACTTGGTGAACCCGCTGTCGGAAGGACCGATAACCACATCGATGTTGTACTTCTCCAGCGTATCTGGTAGACTCTTTCCAACTTTCAGGATGTGTTGCATGAGCTTCTCGCGTCTGTTGGAGGACCTTTCGGATGCGATCGAACGTGTGATGAAGTCTTAGTTTGGATACTCTGCGATTCGGTCAGAAAGTATATTAATCGAGTCTATCAAGGATCTTACCCGGGGTAAGAGCGACGTCAGAATGAGCCTCGTCCCATGCTGCGAGTTTCTTTGTGGAAGTGATGGACGAGCCTTGGGTGTTCGCCAGATACTCGTCGAGGTCGGGCTCGAGATCAGCCTCTGTGAAGATGTTAGACCAACATCCAAGCAGGAGTGTGGCGCATACCCATGACTTCCAAGAACGGATTCGACCCTTCAAAGTCAAAATCCATGTCGAGCCTTAGGCTGACATCGTAGTGATAGCCATTTGCAACCTGCTGGATACGGTCGTACCCTTTCAAGTTAGCCACCCGCTGTGACATCAGAGGTTAGATGACCATACTGCTCTAAGTATAACGGAGCACTAACAATCTGCTCAATAGCCTCAAGGTTTGGAGTTTGAAAAGATAAGTTGTGTCGGAATTTCTCCGGGGCCAGAGCGCCAATGCGTAGTTCCTTACAACCATCTGCTCCCTTCGTGGCCATAACATAGCCACCTTCAGGACCGTCATGCTTGTCATTGCCCATGAGGGCCGTCAGCAAGTCAGCGGTATATTGGACACAACTGCACATTGGCCCTGCTACGTCAAGATAATAGCTGACGGGTAGGATGCCGGCATTGGGAACTGTGCCCAGGGTTGGTTTGATCGTGTACAAAGACTGCCGAGCGGAGGGAGAATTGAGTGATCCTTCTGTTTCAGTTCCGATAGCCATGGGGGCCCAGCCGGCTGCGACTGCAATGCCGGATCCAGACGAGAAGCCTCCCGGGCTCTAACGACGTCGTTAGCGCAGAAACCTTGAACTATTCTGATCACCTACGCTATGCCCTCCCGGTCCGTCTTTCATGTCTATTCCTCCCTTGAAGTAGGGGTTCAGAGACTGTCCATGAAGTGCGGACCATCCGCACCAGATACCAGGGCCTCTGTGGCCACAAAGTCAACATTGACACGGATATGATGCAGCAAAACTCACTTGAAGTACATCATCTCCTGTGAAAGGTTGGTTGATGAAAAATTACCGCACGGTTGTACTTACGGAAAGCGTCGTCTTCCCTAGGATAATGGCACCGGCGTCGAGAAGCTAGAAGCAGTCAGTTGAGAGCTATGGCCATCAGAGACTGGTGAACATACTCTATCCACAATTGGAGCATTCTCAATAGCAGTCGAGGTTGAGAGCGCGAGATTCCCGCCCGTGTTCTCCATCCTCATGCTTGGCTCGGTGCCCACGTTGTCCTACTTCAGTCAGCGCCTGATGCCCATCTTCAACCGTAATGCAGCAAGTACCTTCAGCAAGACTGGTACTCCATGTAGAGGCCCGATAAATTTTACCACTCGACCGTATCGCATCGAGTTCCTTGGTCCGATCGAGCGATCCAGGTGCAAGTTGGTAAACGGCTTTTAACTAGCCATTGTAATCGAGAATCTGGCGGTAATACTCATTCAATATCTGGACACTAGTGATAGAACCGGCTGTGGGCATGTCTTGAAGTGCCGCGGCCGACGTAGTGTTAGGCTCGAAGAGACATGGATCATCTGGGATAGCGGTGGGTATCCAGCCGGCAAGATGCGCCGTGCCAAACTTACCGGCGCCGATGTCAAACTTGGAATCGCGCATTCTCTCGTTTTACATGTGAGAGTGTTTCGATGTTAATCGCAGTCGACGGAATGAGGAATGGTCTGGGAAGGTGCACAATTTTATACTGCGAAGCATGACCTAACTGTCTGGGCAGTACTCGACGGGCGTGGACCAAGCTGCGGACCGAATTGCCACCCGGCAGATTCAGCGTTTGGTATTACAAACGTGGGACACAAGTGAAGGCCCGTGTCCAAGTGAAACAGGCACATTTCCATGATTGGCATCAACGCTGCCAAATGATGGTTTGTCCGTTATGATGCTGTGACATCGGTGCACGTGTTTGTCGGACATGGGCCTCTTGCGAACTCGGTGAGTGTATTTTGAGACTGAAATGGAATAGAGACGTTTACGGAAACCAGCCAAAGCCGTTAGCCTTCGCCTTTTTCGTCGATGTCGTCTCGTCAAAGTATGATGGTGTCTTGGCATGGATGAGGCTCACCATGTTGCCGAGCCAACCATTGTTTGCGCTAGCTGATTCCGAATGGCGCGAATCCCTGCACGCAACTCGAAGCTTTGAGAATTGAAGACTGGAGCACATTCAACGCTGCCATTGCACTACACCAACACACAAAAGCCTTTCCGAGTAGTGAGAGTACCTAAACCCGACGTCATCATCCCGCATTCCTCGCAACCTTCGCTACGCCCTCTCCCCACCACCAACGCATGCCATAGCGCACGTTCCACAAGCATATCGTGGAAATGCTAGGCTTCCGCCCATTCCAAGTAGGCAAACGGAAATCGAAGGCCTACAGACCAGTGCGCACTCTCAAACGTCACATCGAAGACGGGGACTACAATGAGAAGAATTGGAAAGACTATCTCAGCGACGAAGAGCACGAGAGCGAATTGTCCGCCGACCCCTCTTCAGAATTTTCCTCACGTCAGTCATCAGGCAGCTACGACACAAACCCCAACAATATCGAAACAAGACCCCTCGCACCCAACGGGCCGTCACCGAAAGCACACCGAAGGGCCCTGTCACGGTCAAAAGTGAGCGCATACAGCTACCGAAATCCACGTGCTTGCACGCGATACTTTGGCCTCGCAGTGGCCAGCACAATACTGTTCTTCATATGGTTCTTGTTCAGCAGTAGCTGGGACTCAATACGTAGCGCAGAGCTCAAGATATACAAGCAAGCAGCACCGCCACCAGTCTGGGAGAGCTTCCCCTTCCTGAAGCGGTACCATGGGGGCATACGCACCCTCACACGGCGGGACAAGAACAAGCCTGAGTACCCCACCAAGGAAGATATCGATCCGGAGGTACAGGAAGAACAACCCAGAAAGGTGGCACCCGTAGAGAGATCACAGGGCGCTCACATTGCCGACTCATCGAGGTTCAATCCATACCCTGACTACAGCAACTCCAAATACATTGACGAATACGGACCGGTCGAGGCGTGCTACCTCGACACAAACAACACGATCGAGATTCCCGGGTTGAGGGCATACAAGGGCGTCACAGACGGCATGCCGGAAAATGTCATGGGTAGCTATGAGGTACTGGGACTACGAAATGACGTGTGCTTCGAGAGATTTGGACGCTTGGGTCCGTATGGACTGGGCTACAGCAAGAGAAGAGGTGGCACAGGTGCAGCTATGGAGGGCGACCGCGAGGGCATTGACCAAGTTTGGAAGAACAGCCCTGAAGTTGACTTCCGCGAAGTCAAGTGGGCTGAGGTCATGGACCGCTGCTTGGCGAAGAATAAGGGACGATTTATGAAGCACGGCAAAGCACCCGAGCACTCCTTCCAGACCATGAGCAAGCGCGATGTACCATACCCAGGCGTCAGGCTCAACGAGCCCAAGATCAAGAACGGCACAGTGCGCGAACAGCCCAATGCGGAGCACAAAAAGCAAATCTACCGTACCGCTGTGCTCATTCGAACATGGTGGGATTATCAGTACGACGACGAAGACATCATGTACCTGCGCGCTATGATCTCTGAGCTCAGTGTTGCCTCTGGCGGCGAGTACCAGGTGCACTTCCTGATCCACGTCAAAGACGATAACAAGCAGATCTGGGCAGATGAGAAAGTGTATGCTGAAGTGCTCGAGAAGGCACTTCCAGCGGAGTTCGCTGGCATGGGCACGCTCTGGTCCGAACGCCAGATGGGTCTCATATATGGCGGCATCCACGACTCCAATTTCCGAGACTTGCCTGTACATGGCGCATACCGAAGCGCATACATGCCAGTTACGTATTTTGCGCACCAGCATCCTGAGTTCGAGTACTTCTGGCACTGGGAGATGGATGTGCGTTATACAGGACACTACTACCATCTCTTTGAACAAGTGTCAAAGTGGAGTGCCGCGCAGCCTCGCAAGGGGCTTTGGGAGCGCAGTGCACGCTTCTATGTTCCCTCTGTTCATGGCCCCTGGGAAGACTTCAAGCACATGGTCCGCGTCCAGACCGAGCACGGTACCAACAACCATGCGAACAGATGGTCTTCGCATCTCCCTCCAAACCCACATGTTCCCGAGACAAAGGTTCAGAAACCCGAGAAGCCCATCTGGGGACCCGAGCCACCTCAAGACTTCCCCGACATCGAGATCGATGAGGCTGTGAAACCTCCACACGCACTCAGCGAAGATCTTCCAGGTAAGGAATGGGGCGTCGACGAGCCTGCTGATCTCATCGCTTTCAACCCTTTCTTCGATCCCGATCAAACAAATTGGATCCTTGCCAAAGACGTCACGGGCTATAATACCACTCGTGGTCTGCCACCACGCCGCACCGCTATCAACACTTCTGGGCGCCTCAGCCGGAGATTGTTGGAGACTATGCATCGTGAGCAAACACACTATCGCCACACCATGTTCAGCGAAATGTGGCCCGCGACAGCCTCCCTACACCATGGCCTCAAAGCTGTATACGCCCCACACCCTGTCTTTGTCGACCGGAAATGGCCAACCCAATACCTCGCCGCTATCTTCAACAACGGGCGTAACGGTGCGTCAGGAGGTGCGAGGATGAGTGTGTTCAGTGACGAACGCCAGCATAATTTCTTAGGTACGACGTGGTACTACAACGCTGGGTTTGCGCCGAATCTTTGGAAACGATGGCTCGGCTATAAGGTCGATGGTGATGGCGGTGAAGAGGAAGAGTTGGCGGGTGAAGGCCGGATGTGCTTACCTGCTATGCTGTTGCATCCAGTCAAGCATGTCGACTTAGTACAGGAGAGGCAAATCGAGGCCATGGATTCATGATAGTCTGTTGATGGTGATGATCGCATGGATGGCGTTTTTGGTTACATGGCGTTTGCATGGTTGATTGGGCGGAACACGACGTTTGAAATGTCGCAATGATCGGAGTGCATAGTGCGCAAAACATGCGTTCAGCGTACTTTCGAGAAAGGTACCACGTACATAATGATACAAACATTTTTACTCTCACATGCACTCTTCACTCGCCACCTAATGCAAACATGGAGGTAATTCGTCAAAAGCAAGGCAAATGTACTTTGATACAACGGTAACAAAGCACTGGCAGACATCTACTACTGATCTCGACCTCAAATCAAATAGTGGCCACGCTCAATCCAACAATTTCTAATCCTCATACCATTCTCCTCCAAACCCCAACTAAGCTTCACTGCACACCACAGCACAAACACTCATCAATCGGCCTATTCAAAATTACTTACGTTAGCATCAGATCCTCACCACTCGACAAAAGCATATGCAAAACTCACCATCCACAGCAGAATCCCGGCTGTCCGCCGTCGCAGCACCGACTGCAACCACCACGCAACTGCGGCGTTCCTGTTTCGCCGACACCAAGAGTTTGTAGTTGGATTGGTTGGATTGTTGGAGAGGAGGGGGAAGAGGGGGCAGTTGGGGTCGGCATGTTGGATGCGTAGTAGATCAGGAAGGGGTTTTTGGGCGTGTTGTAGTTTGTTTGTTGGGTAGGATGTATTCGAGTGAGGGTGGTGGTTGTGTGTGGTGTTGAGGTAGGACTGTAGGAGGGTGGAGAAGAGGATATATGGGTGTGGTGGACGGATCTAAGCTTCAAAGACACATATGTATCCATGTGCTGGCTTGAATTGACGTCGAGTACGTTGATTCACGCGTTTTGTGAATCACAGGTATATTTTTTTCAGGATGTGGCATTGAAGCTAAGGATCCACTATCTTTTGCTGGGACGTGCATTACGTGGATTGGGTTTGCGGTGAGTTGTGATCGAGATACGTGGAATTGGGGCACGCGTGCTTCGGTCTTGGCTGAGGTGATTGAGCGATGCGGTTGTGCGCCAGTGACGTTAAGGTCATGGTCTGAAGTTTCGTAAAGTGTGTACACAAGTGGTCAATACTTTGTTGTTACGCTTCACTGTTGTGCATCTGCTGGACTCGCATTTTTCCGAAGTGTCTGCGAGTCGTTACCTTCAATGGCGTGGTAGCTTGCTTGCGCATGTGCTTTGTTGCGGGAACGATGTGGAGGTGTCGCTACTTCGTGCACTGAGTACTCAGCTTGTGACGTAGTGTCGTCTTTATACCAGGATGAATGTTTCTACATTAACACCACGAGCTCTGAGCGCTTCTGGCAACAACCGCGGATCGGAGGTCAACACCTGCCCGGTATCAAGATGTTTGTAATGCTGAATGGCGTATGGCGAGCGGGTCTCATCCTTCTTCTCGATCTTTACCCATCTTGAATCATGCGGCAGGGGATCGAGCCTTGGATCCTCTCTTGTCATCTCTCCGGTTTGCGAGTTGCGGAACTCAATTGTAACAGGGGTAATAGTCTCAATCACCATTCGCCAAGGCACAGATATAGGCCCTAGAATTGCTTGTCCCTCCATCAGACCGTGGATGTAGGAGATTCCTACGACTTGGTGGTGCTGTACAGCGTTGTCGGAGGTTTTTGGGCGAAGCAAAATTGGCTCCCTGGATCCCAAAGGAATGCTCACTTTATCACCAGGCCGAACAGTAGGAGAAGCGCAGCCGATACACCCTGTACTTGTAACAAAGATGATACCTCGCTGCTGTTGATCCATGAGGGTCTCTGAAAACCATTCTCGATATACATCTGGCACATCTGGCTCCTTGCCGTCGCACATCTGTTGAACTATGGCTTTCGCTTCCCCAGAAGGTGGCATGACGACAAGTTCGGGCCACCGTTCGTGTAGTTGGCCTTCAGTCATGACCCAAGTATATATGTCAAGGCATTCGTTCTTGGTCTTGTTTGGAAGACTTACCGACACGAGCTCGCAAAATGCCAGGTAATTGGCTGTTGCACTGCCTGTTAGGGGTGAACTAACTGCTGTGATTTCGCCATGGTAGACGCCTTGCATATGTAGTTGATTGGGCGCAACAAAGGATGTGTGTGATGATGAGTGGCCGCTAGCGAGATTACCGTCTTGTAGCCAGTAGTTATCGATGTATGATTGTGTAAAGTCCCGAACCCACGAAGGGCGATTTCGCATTCCTGCTTTGCCGCCCACGCATCCGATACGACTGAACCGACGTGTGAAGTCTAAGATAGTCAAGAAGGCTTGCAGGTAGACCTGTTCCACGGGCGACTGATAATCGGGGTGTATGCGTTGCGCTAGAGACGCAGGAAGCAGCCCAAGTATAGCAAAGATCCTGTCTCTTGGATCAACGCATTTACACTCCGCAGCGATATCGAATAGCGTCTCGATATCTCCCATCTTCAATCTGTGAGCAGTGCGGTCTGCTATCCTTATCTTAGTCCACGAAGAAACCGAGTTGAGTCGAGGCAATGCTGTCATTTCCCTTGGTAACCTTATGAGCCCTCTGCGCATGTGATACCATCGAATAGCCATGTCTCCACACTGCATTATCGAAGCTTCACTTGAGAACTGTATCTCTTGTTTTACCCATAATCTTTCGAAGTAAGGGCGTTGAATTAGATTCAGAACAGCCTCCAGCGCTCCCGAGGCGAGGGGAAGTCTCTCCTCGTAGTCCCACCATTGCGTTTCTGTGCAATCTGGTGCTGGCATAAAGGTGTCGCAAATTGTGAACTCAATCTGCTTCCCCACATGTTCGAGAGTCCGCAGGGCTAGTGTAGAATCTTCCGAGCTGGGACCAAGCCATACTATGACCCGTCGTGCATATGCATATATGTCGCGCATGTTCTTGATCTGCTTGCTGCGCTCCACAAGATCTTGTTGGTTTATACATATGGCATCAATCCATAAGGTACGGGCATCCTCCGGGAGCCGAAGATGATGGATTATCTCGAATAGATTTGGGCCCACATCAAGCGTGCCAGCAGTTGTAGTGGGTGATAGCGTGTCTACAACTTCGATTGCTAGTGTCGTATCGAGAGCTCCCCACGTGTACGACACGGCTTCGAATGCTGGCTCAAACTCTTCCCTCTCTGCGATATTCATAAATTCATCGAACGCTCCTTCCGAGGCTGATTCTGGGGGTTGCCATGAAATGTGGACTGGTTGCCCATCTGGTTCACAACCGAAAATTGGTCGACCTTCAATAGTTCGATATGCAGACCACGTTTCCGGCAGCTTGTCTTGTATCTCTCGAAAACGCTCATCGCTCAAAAACGTTTCTTGGTCGTTCCTCTCTGGTGGATCAAAAGAAATCTGTGAAATGGAGATCCGGATAGGATCTTCGTGGCTGCCAGGAAGAAGGCTAAGAATGCGTATTTGGTTCTTATTTGCGTCCAAAGGCACATACTGATACGGTGCCATCGTCTGTTGCGTCGTGCGACCGAAATGAGACCGTTGTTGCGACGATGTCGTTGTTGGGCCGGGCAGTGCGATGGATTTTGCCGTGTGCGGGGCTGCTGAAGTTGAACTCGCTTTGCAACTCGTGGACGTGAACCTGACATCCGCCAAGACCAAAGAGTCTATTTAGTTGTCGTATTTCCTGTTTGCTCAACAGTCCGGTGTTCAAGAGACGAGGGAAGCACGACCACATCTCCCGAGGTCCTTTATCACCACATCACGGACTCAACGATCAAGATACACAAAAGCAAGCGTCACGTAGTTGTAACGTACATGCCACCCTCACTCAATCCCTACCCAAGCGCTCCCTGCACTTCTGAATCGCCTTTAACGCCTCTTCTTTCCTAAATCCCTTACCAGGCCACCCGTACTCCCTCCAAACCTTCCTAAACTGCTTCACCTCGAAAGCCCTCTGGAATTCCGACTCCTGGATAGCCTCGATCCCCGCCGCCTCAAGTACCTGTTCATTCTCGTCATCGATAGCAGCCTCATCCTCGTACATGTCGCTCAGAGTCGGCACCAAATCCAGCTTCTCAAACTTCTCGCGCAGGTCCGCGAAGAAGCCTTCGACGCCGCAGCTGGGCAAGAGATTACACTCGTTGACGTCCTCGTAGATGTTACCCTTGAATACGTCGAGGATGAGGTGGCGGCCACCGCTCTCAGTCCCCTGTGCGAGAACGATCATGTTGGTCATTTGGAAGTGGTCGGGGTTGTCGCCGTTCCACCAGTTGTCTTCATGATTGGCGTCCTCATCGTCGCTTTCTTCCTCATCTTCGTCTTTGTCCTCCTCCATTTCATCCCACCATTCTTGCAGGCTCTCTTCGCCATCGGTTATCCTCTCGATAGTGAAGTTCTCGGGCATGAGAATCGAGTAGTCCACTACTTCGCTCTTGTAGTGGATGTCATGAGCTCGTTCGTGTTTGGATGCCATTGCACTCGCGATGTAAGGCAGATGCTTGATGAGATCGATTACGAGTTCTGATTTCCCCAAGTCCTTCGTTGTTTCCGCTGTGATGTTTGGCCAGCCACCTGGGGGTGGATATTTTATAGCAGAAGGAGGGATGTAAAACTTGGTGAGGAAGACATAGTAGTCACTGATAATGGTGACTAATTCGTTGCGAGTTAGTCGCGGCCAGGAGGGGTTGCCCATACTGCCCAACTGATAGCAGTGAAGACTAGATACGATGAGCGAAAGACAGAGGAAACCAACGTCGGAGCTGAATCTTTATAGTCTTAGCCGTGCCGCTACAAGCTAGGATGGCGCGCCTAGAAGATCGCATAGAATGCACAGACACCAAGGAAATTAACCGACGAGGCTGCCTGCTCTGGACCAATCTTGGCAACATGATATCGCGGAACAACTGGCTTTCGTCAACGATAGCTTGCAGTAAGACAGTTGGTGGTCAGAGACCCGAGTCCTTTTGGTCAAGGTTTTATTCCATCTTGTCTTGGGGCGTGTGTATAGCATAGCCGCCCCAAAGTAGCCCAACTTGATGCAACAGCCCGTCCAGTGTACTAGCTCCTCATCTGCTCATTGTTGTAGCAGCCGCACTGACCACGGTAGCAAAGCCAGTGATAACATAGCGCCACGCATTTGTCTTTGCCCATGTCTCTGCAATGGTTTTCATGTCCACAGTCATGGCCCAATTCTTGGCACTTTCTCGCGCTGTGTCCTTGCTGGTACCCTGACCTATACCATCCAATTCAAATCCCTCATCGCGCAGTAGTTCTTGCACTTTCCACTTTCCTGCGCCGTTGATGCCAGGCTCCATGTAGAGTGCTGTGTATGGTATGATGCTAGCGTTGGCCAGCGCCGCGAGAACGTATAACGCCATCGCACGGGAAGTCAAAGCGGAGGCGTAGAAGGCAAGTAGTGCGTTGCTTGATGCACCGAGGATTATGAGGGGCGCAACGAAGACGGGTGCGAACTGATACGCTTGAAGCCATTGCTTTGCTAGGAGCTTTGGCGGAGCGTGCGTGGTCATAGGCGGTATCACTACATTGCTATACGCAAACGTGAAGCCTAAACTGTCATGGTCAGAAAGCGAAAAATGGACGTGGGCATTGTACTGCACCTGTATACATAGCTGGTGCAATGGTTGCAACAGCCTGTAAAAGCGGTACGATAGAGTGTGATGCCTCCATTGTCAGGGCGGTACTTTGAAGTGATTGGAATAGGACAAAGCAAGCTTTTTGAACCAGCAGGAAGCCATTGCTAATGTCTAGTTTATAGACGATCAAAGTGTAGTCAATCTTTAATTGAGATGGCCAGCAATGTTTACGTCACTCCGGCGCATCGGGGTCGCCAAGCGCCGAGCCTCGCTTTCGCTCCACCTGATTTAAATACCTACTCTTCCTCCCTTTAATTTGATTCAAATCTCCACGCATTCAGTCTGCCACCTTCCCGTACCAGAGCAAACAAACACATCTCTACAGTCAATATCCAACCGGAAACTATCATATAAGGCGTAACAAAGGAGCTCGAAAGCGATGAACACCGAACACTTTTCGCAGTAGCCCTCGATAATCAAAACGTCGGAGCATTCCAGCAAAGAAGAAGATTACGATACCACCCCTACCAGCAAATCAGGCCAAGAGCCCAACAGTAAATCTGCCTAAGAACCCACACAACCAACGACACATCTAAAAGCGCACTTCAGCCATCCTCATTCCTATTACCCCCAACATTCCAACCAGTCTTGATTCAAACCCACCTCCAACACGAGAATATTCCCATCCACGACAAGTACCCAATCGCCTTGACAATCTTCTTGCTTCCACATACACCACAATATACACATATCCCCGTTGCGCCACACCCACATGTATAACATCTAAATACACTCAACATCAACAATCTCCTATACTACACGGGCACGTGGTCTAAGGAAAGGCGACGGCCTACCTAGGGTAGGGCTCTTCAGTGAGCGGGAACTATGCCTAGCTCTGACCCAGCTAGAAGCAAGTTCTGTCCTGAGATGCGGGTTCGAGTTTAGCCGCGTCCAGTTATTTTGTTTCAATATACGAACCTTCATTAATCAGTGCCTTTTTGTTTCGACAGCTTCACTTGCATTTGAATAAGTGAGATTAGCAGGACGATAGATATAGTGGTATTGTTGTGTTGCGGCGATGAATAAGACTGAGCATGACTTGAATAAAGCTCGGTCTGACAGTGTTAAGAATCAACGTGAATGTGCGCGCAATCACGACGAACTCAGACATCCGAGGAACAATTTGGCAACGATAGAATGTTTTCATTCGTTCGCCGCCTTCCATGCAAAGCGCATGGTAGACTTATCTACTCTAACCATGCAGATGTGAAAGCTGATCGTCTCAGATCATGACCACCAGGTAACGCCGAAGCAAGCATCCAGTTTGCTGCTTTTGATATGAACGCCGATGTTGAGATCGTTCATGCACCACCAAATTATCCGCTTTTGACCCACCGGAATAACGACCCATAATGCAGGTTGAACTTTGGGTATCATATAAAGATGTCGTTACACATTACACGGCAGCATGTTGATATGCTGCACGAACCGACCTGCGTTGATGAAACGCAGTCGTAAGAGGTGCCAAATGGCAAAGAGAAATCTAAGAAGCGTACTTCTCACGGTAGAACTTGGCGGCGTTGACAAGGTTGACCAGCGCGGCCTTGGTCTCCTTCCACTGGCGGGTCTTGAGACCGCAGTCAGGGTTGACCCACAGCTGGTCGGGCTTGAGGTAGGTCAACATCTCAGCGAGACGGTCCTTGATCTCCTGCTCCGAGGGAATACGGGGCGAGTGGATATCGTAGACGCCGGGACCGATGTGACGGGGATAAGCCTTGTCCTCGAAGACCTTGAGGAGCTTGGCGTCGCTCTTGCTGTTCTCGATGGAGAGGACATCGGCATCGAGAGCGGCAATGGCGTGGAAGAAGTCCTGGAACTCAGAGTAGCAGAAGTGGGAGTGGATCTGGGTAGAGTCCTGGACACCAGCGCAAGAAAGCTTGAAGGAGTCGACAGCCCATGCGAGGTACTTCTCACGCTCAGTGCCAGCACGGAGGGGAAGACCTTCACGGAGAGCAGGCTCGTCGACCTGGATGACATAGATGCCGGCAGCCTCAAGGTCAACAACCTCATCGCGGAGAGCGAGAGCGAGCTGCTGAGCCTGGACAGACTGGTGGACATCGTCACGAGGGAAAGACCATCGGAGGCAGGTGATGGGACCAGTAAGCATACCCTTCATGGGCTTCTTGGAGATCGATGCAGCGTACTTGGACTCCTTGACAGTCATGGGCGCAGGACGCGAGATGTCACCGACAATGATCGGGGGACGGACACAGCGGGATCCGTACGACTGAACCCAGCCCTTGGTGGTGAAGACATAACCGTCAAGGCGCTCACCGAAGTATTGCACCATGTCGTTACGCTCGGGCTCACCGTGGACGTAGACATCGAGGTCAAGCTCATCCTGGATCTTGATGACGTCCTCGATCTCCTTCTCAATGAACTTCTCGTACTGCTCAGGGGTGATCTCGCCCTTGGTGAACTTGTTACGCTGGATACGGATCTCCTTTGTCTGGGGGAAGGAACCGATGGTGGTGGTGGGGAACAGGGGGAGCTTGAGGTGCTTCTTCTGCTGAGCATAGCGCTCGGGGAAGGCAGACTTGCGCTCGTGTTGCTCAGGGGTGACGCTAGCCTGGCGGTCCTTGACAGCCTTGTTGTTGGTGCGCTCTGATGATGCGCGAGACTGCATCGACTTGGCGTTGGCCTCAAGGGCCTCACGGACAGCGGCTGGGCCATCGGTGACAGCCTTGGCAATGACGACGACCTCAGAGACCTTCTGGACGGCGAAGGAGAACCAGTCCTTGACCTCAGTGGGGAGCTTCTTCTCGCTGTCAAGAGAGTGGGGAGTGTGGAGGAGCGAGCTGGAGGTGGCAACGATGACACGGTCCTTGCCGAGCTTCTGGACGGCAGTCTCAATCTTCTCGATGGCGTTCTTGAAGTTGGTCTTCCAGATGTTGCGGCCGTCGACGACACCGGCAGAGAGAACCTGGTTGGAGCCGAGCTTGCTGATGACGCTCTCGAGCTGCTCTGGGTTCCTGACGAGGTCGACGTGGATACCGTGGACACCCTGAAGGCTGGCAAGGGCATCGAAGTTGTGGACGATATCACCGAAGTATGTGGCGACGATAGCCTTGGGCAGGTCGCTGCCAATGAGCTTCTCGTATGCAGGCTTGAAGGCGTCCTTGACCTTCTGGGGCAGATCGTAGACGAGAACAGGCTCATCGATCTGGACGTACTCGGCACCAGCCTCCTTGAGCTTCCTCAGGAGCTCAACGTATACGGGCAGGAGTTTGTCGAGCAGGGAGATGGGGTCGACAGACTGGTCACGGTCGGCCTTGCCGAGCGCGAGGAAGGAGACGGGGCCGATGAGGACAGGGCGGGTGACGATACCGGCCTCCTTGGCCTCGAGGAACTCAGTGACGGGCTTGGGGCTCTCGGACAGCTTGAAGGTCTGGCCGTCTTGGAAGGTGGGCTTGACGTAGTGGTAATTTGAGTCGAACCACTTGACCATTTCCTGGGCGTGTTAGTCGTTGTTTGTAGAGCCGAGAGAGAATGGCTTACCAGAGATGGAACATCGACGCCCTCCTTCTGGTGGCCACGGCCCATGGCGAAGTACTCATCGAGTGTGTGCAGCGAGTGCTTGGAGTAGCGCTCTGGGATGACCTGTACCGGTTAGAAGTGGGACAACGGTCAATGGCGTGATTCGGCTTACGTTGAACAGCTGGATGTGGTCGAGGAGATGATCGTAGAAGGCGAAGTCGTTGCTGGGGATGACATCGACACCGGCGTCCTTCTGGATCTTCCAGTGCTCCAATCGCAGACGCTTGCCCTCCTTCAGCAGCTCGTCGCGCGAGAGCTTGTCGGCCCAGTAGGCCTCGTTGGCCTTCTTGAGCTCACGGTCCGCGCCCATGCGGGGGAACCCGAGTACTGATGAGTGGACCATTGTGATGTGCGGCTCTCTCTGAGCAAAGTGATGAAGGGAAGAGGATGAGAAGTGGTGATTGAGAGGGGGAGAAAGGTGGGAGGAGTGTGAAGAAAGATAAAGGCAGCACGGCGGGGCTTATGTAGCATGCAATGTTTTTTTGTTGGCCTTCTTTTGGCGCTCACGCAAGCAGCAAGCGCGGGGTCTAGCGGTGTAAGCTGGAGGCAGGCGAGCCCGGCCGCCGACCACCAACATCTAACTGCACCCCCAGCCATGCCCACAATCGCCGGCTGTCTTAATGCGGTTCATGGATGATGGTGCTTCCTGGCTATTCGAAGAGTTACGATACGCAGCGCCGTGTTACTCGGGGTGCTGGCAGATTGCGGTGAGCACGACAACCTCCGACGTCGGACTTGGTTGCTCGGAGGCACTGCGTCGTGCATGAAAACACGCCGATGCGACCAAAATCCGAATTGGATTAAACAGATGTGTTCCCCGATGACGACAGTCAGCCATTGAACTTTCGAAGGCCTTCCTCCCTCTTCTAAAGAACTGAAGCTGGTTTCCTTTACTCTGTCTCTATCAATGTCCGGCGACATTTTTGCAAAAGCGGCGAGGCGGGGTGGACCCTGAACTTGGGCTTGAAGGAGCGCTACCACCATCCCACCAGCCAATCCGCGTTTCTATGGTTGAGACGACGACGTCTTTCAGCTCCGACTCGAAAAGCTACATTGTTGCTACGACAATGCTCCGCGCCGGCCCAATCCTGGCTCCTATGAAGCGGCCACATGCGCCGTCAGACTTTGCTCGCAGATGCTCCACCGCAGCTCCCCGCACTAACCCACGACTCGGTGCTCGATTTACTTGAACCCCGCCAACGAGAACAAGATACTGTGCGCAACCTTGAACACGCCGCATAACTTGTTGGAATTCACCGGAAGATTATCTATACCATCTCTCAACATGACATCCAGACCGTCCCACACGCGAACAGTTTCTACCAATCTGGGCAGTAGCTCCGGCCAACGCCCTCTCGAGGGACGCGTCGGCATCGTGACAGGAGCGTCGAGAGGTAATACCATAATCGTATGCATCCATTCCAATCCTAACAGTTCAAAGGCATCGGCGTCGAGATTGCGCGCAGCTTGGCTAGCAAAGGTTGCAATGTTGTGCTCAACTATACCTCCGACTCGTCCACGCAAACCGCGGAAGACCTCGCCTCCGAATTGTCAGCCGAGTATGGCATCAAAGCGCTTGCAGTACAGGCCAGTATGGGCTCAGAGAACGGTCCAAAGCACCTCATCGAAGTTACCAAGAACAACTTTGCGCATCCAAAGAGCGGCAAGTTCCAGCTCGATATCATCATCAACAATGCGGGTGTAGCTGGCAACAACTTCGTCGAGAACGTAGACTGCGAGGACTTTGCGCGGCAGTATAACATTAACGTGCGAGGGCCGCTCCTGCTTCTACAGGCCGCTATACCGTACCTGCCAAACGACCGCTCTGGTCGCATCGTCAATCTCTCGTCTGTCAGCTCCTCGCTTGGATATAAGGGCCAGTCCATCTATGGCGGGACCAAGGCGGCACTTGAGAGCATGACACGGACGTGGTCTCGCGAGCTAGCTGAGCGATGTACTGTCAATGCCATCAACCCTGGGCCCGTCGCGACAGACATGTACTGGGGCAACGACGAGAGTTTTATTGCCCAGAACAAGCCCTTCATTGAGAACACCCCTCTCTCAGCTCCGAGGAAAGGAATCGACGACGAGAAGATTTATGAGGTTTCGCAGAACGCGGGAGGACGTCCGGCGTACAGCGAGGAGGTCGCTGGCGTTGTGGCCATGCTATGCCTGCCGGAGGCGGGATGGACAACGGGAAGCGTTATTTGCGCGAACGGAGGCATGAAGTTTAGCGTGTAGAAACTTGGGAGAGTCGCTCCTTCTACGTACTGTTCAACCTTGGAAAATCCTAAATGCACCCTCAACAAGACAAGATAAACATCTGCTTCGTATATGTCGAGGTGAACATTGACATGTTGTTCGTGCTGGTGGTTGCGGATCACTGCTTATCGTCATAGCTTGGCACGTGCTGTTCTGTGCCACCATCGACCAGCCTCCCTTCCGTCTCATCTCCAGGCCGGAGCTACTCGGCAGCTTAAACTTGTTTCCAACGTCTTTTCAGATTATCCAGCTGAGGCTACGCTTCTTCGCGACGGCTCCTCTGCAGCGCCATTTGCCGGTGCAGCTGTTCACATGCTCGGTGGCGTGAGGCGCGATGCGCGTTGCCATGGCAAAGCGTGTTTACCCTCTGGCATGTCCCGCGCCATCGTTGCTTTTGTGCTAGACGCCGCATTCCAGATGCACGCCTCCAGACCCTGAAGCCATCCATGATTGGACGATCGGAGGCCGTTTCAAGGACGTTGCGCAATATTGGTGGGCTTGGTGGCTAGCATCACCGCTTGGGTCTCTGTTGACAGACCTGGAGTCCAGCCTCCTCCGGAAGCCCGCATGAACTGCGTCCGAGCACACCTATCCTCGACTACCGCCTGCAAAGTGAACTCGTTCCACACCATCGCCTACTGACTTGTACCACGCTATCTCGCCATCCCCACAGCGCGGTTCATGGAGTGCCCGGATCGACGTTCGAGGTGAATGTTCCTCTGTTAGCAAGAACCTTCGGCAAGATGCCCTCAGTCGTCGCTGCCTCGAGGTTGCCCATGGGATGGCTCCGGCTTCTGCCTGTGTCGCTCCTTCTGTCCATGGTCGCTGCCCAGATGCCGAACAACCCTACGCGGATCCTACAGAAAGACAGCCTCCTCTACGTCTTTCAACCCACGCCGAACACCGCCAACCAGTTCCAGCTCACCTCCCTCGATGTGTCGTCCCATGTCGATTCAGCACAGCTCCCATACACGACGCTGTTCCCCACCCTGCCTTTCCTCCGCACCGATCGCCCCCGCGCCTTCACGCCGATACTAGGTGACGGAGGAAACGTCACGGTGTACACGGGCAACTGCGCGCAAGGTGCGAGCGGGGGCGAGGTGTGGACGTACACACCAGCTTCGTCCAAGAACAAGGGCATAGGCAAATGGAAGCAGGAGGATGTCTCGGTCAAAGCCACCACGCATACCGCCGTCATGGGTGCCAACTATCTCAGTGGTGGCATGACCTTTTCAAGCACAATCGGCGGAGATGCTGCAACTACTGGCGCATACTTCTTTGGGGGTATGTGCCCGACTAGCGGCGATAACAGCAAGGACTGGCAGTCTGCTGCAAACTACTCCAATCTCATGGTGACACTACAGCCGTCCAGCGCCATCAACAACAAGATCGCCTACAACATGGATGTCTCTTCGAGCCGCGGTCCACCAGTGCCCGAAGCCGGCTTCTCGACAACTGGCTTAGAGCCTACCTTCTCCAATCGCAGCGACGGATCTCAAACACAGCAGCAGAACTTCCTGCTCATCGGTGGACACACCAGTGCTGCGTTTATCAACATGTCGCAGGTTGCACTCTTCTCCCTCCCGGAACAGGGCTGGACGTTCATTGGCGTAGAGCAACCCGAGACCTCCAACACAGATCTAGCGGTGCGCGCTAATGTCGCAACCATCGATCCACGATCTGGACATACCGCTGTCTTGACCCCGGATGGACAGCGAATCATAGTCTTCGGTGGCTGGGTTGGCGATGTCAATACTCCCGCAGAGCCGCAGCTCGCGATACTCAACATTGCTAGTGGTTATGGCGGAAAAGGTGATTGGCACTGGAAGATACCGTCTACATCAGGTGCAGGCCCGCCGAATGACTCCGGGATCTATGGCCATGGCGCTGCGATGCTTCCAGGAGGGGTCATGATGATCACGGGTGGTTACTCGGTACTAAATTCCGCCTCGCAGCGAAGGAGGGCTACGCAAGCATTCAACAACAAATCATACTTCTTCAATGTGACCTCAAACACGTGGGTCACGGACTACTCCCCTCCACCCGAGAAACCAGGCGCTGAAGCCATAAAGTCTGGTCCATTAGCCACCACTGGGCAAAAAGCAGGCTTAGGTGTAGGCCTTGGAATTGGCTTAGCTGCAGTCTGTGGCCTCTTCGCCTTCTATATGTGGTACACACGGCGTTTGAAGAAGCAACGGGAGGTCCGGGAGAAGCAGATTCAGGACCTCTCCTTCACTACGCACCGGTACAACATAGATGACTTCTCGCCAGGGTTCGATGGCCGTGGTGGCCAGTCCGACGCCCTGGAGTATCTATCCGGCCACAACGACAATTATTATTTCCCGCCTGGGACCCGGGGTGGACAAGGCTGGAAGCAGTCCACTGGTGGAGAAGTGGAACGAACGGGGTTGCTTGTCGAGATTCCGAGCCCGACTCGTGGCCTGCGTCGTAGTCTTGGCGGCAGACCTGGCTATTCAATGGGCAAGATGCGGGGCCCCGGGCAAATTCATCCAATCGACGAGCTGGAAGAAGAGCAGGATGAAGAGCATCTTCGTGACGTGGCAGCCTTGCCAAAACAACCCGAGATGGCTGAACAGGGACACAATCGACGGTCAACGATAATGGATGTCACTCCAGTCCTTGACCCATTCATTGAATCTCACCAGCAACACAACGAGCAGTATAACGCCTTGGGTGCCGCCTCAACTTCTCCATCCCAACATGGTCACCAGGAGCACATTTCCTCGAACTGGCCCTTGGGCGCTGCTGGGCCGTCGCGTCTATCCAATGGCAGACTTTCCCCCGACAAGTCAACTTCGGAGCGGACAAGCTCCAATCTAAGTGAGAGGAGCACAAGATCTGGTCTATCTTGGGCTTCATCAAGTGGGGGCGTTGCACGCAGTGCATCCATGCGATCAGCTGCAATACTAAATAATGCATCGCATACGAACCCCTTCAGAACACCAAATAGCAGTCCAACACGCGAAGATCTTGATGCCGACGATGAACATGAGCGGTATAGTCCTGATCCACGGACCCAGTCTCTCACCAGTATTCGTAGCAATGGGTACGGAGAGATGGAGTCGTTCCGCACCGCTCAATCATCGTTTGCGCACCTTCAAGCAGAAGGGGAAGCTCTCCTAGGTGGAAACCCTGAGCGACCTCGACCGGGAACATCGTCTTCGAGTTCCAACACCCACCATGACACTGAGCGTAGCGTTAGCCGCGCTGCAACAGCCACCCCAGCAACATCATTCGCTCTGGACATGACAACCGTGTCCCGGCCACCAACAAGGGAGAGGAGAAGAAGCTGGCTTGGCAGTGTTCGCCGTGTGTTGACAAGATCCGCATCCAGTGCTGAACGTACCAGATCGCGTACTGTCACAACGTCATACCACGAGCGCTATACAGACAATCCTGTGTCTCCAATTGATCCTCCAGAAACAGACAACAGGAAGTCGTTCCCCGCAGCCACTGCGCCCCCGCGACGGGCAGCCTCGGACGCCAGTTTCTGGAGAAGCAGAAGAGGCCAGCAAGACTGGCTCGAAGAAGAGCAAGACTCGACATGGAAGCGAACTGCCGGCGACGACTGGGGCGCACCGGAAGACGTTGTTTTCGCAGAACGTGAGCGTCAACGTCAGGAATGGAGGGAACGAGGCAAGCTACTCGTCAACATCGCTGGAGATAACGACCAGCTACCAACACCACGCACACCCATACAAGCTGATCAGCTCGGCGTTCCTGCAACCGACGAGCGTCCCGCCACACCCGCTAGCGAAGCTGACTGGGACGTTGAAGCCGCCGTGGAGCGCCGCGTAGTGCAGGTCATGTTCACGGTGCCCAAATCGAAGCTTCGTGTCGTCAACGCAGATGTCGATCATATCAGTCTGATGTCGCTACCACGCGAGGATTCTCGCGAAGATATGACTGCAGACGTCGGTGGTTCACCATCCCGCGTCAAGAATCTTGCTGGCAGGTTCGAGCAGATGAGTAGTTCTCCGCCTCGCATGACACCACGAGCATCCCCCCGCCCGTCGCCCTCACCGTCGATCAAGTCGATGAAGATTCGTGGCAAGGGCAGTTCGGCGTCGTTGGGGAAGCAGAGTTTGAGAAGGAGTAGTGCGCAGAGGGAAAGAGACGGCTATGAGGTATTGTGATTCATGATTGTATGTCTTTCTTCTTCTTCTTGCACGTATGTATGTTCACGGTTGAGTTGGTGGATTGGGGTAGACTGCTTGCCTTCTCATGGTCAGCGATAGGCGTTACATGGGCGTTTTGTAGCGCATGGGTATTATACCTCGACGTCGATATAGACGCTTTTCTTTTTGCTTTTTGTTGTAGGTGGTTTGTCTACGTTGCGATATGAAGAAGTAGATAGACGAATGTTTACACATTTCACTCATGAAAGTTTGTTTCTTCTTGGATTCGTGAGTATTGCGGTCTTGATGTGGATATCTTCATCTTCTCTTCTTATCGATGTCCAGGTGCAAAGTTTCACTTGGAAATATGAGGGACGCCTCCTATCGTACATCATCGCACCTTTTAACCCTTCGGAGGTTCTTATCCCTCCTACCCCTCCCAATCATTCTCCCTTACACAAACCATCATCCTCGTCCCCTCCATTCCCCGCCCTCTCACTCAGACCCCACATCCCACATCCTATCCCCATTTTCAACCCCCGTAACCTCCATCTCACTATCCGGAAAACTCCACTCACTCGACTCTGCATAATCCACCTCATCCTCATCCATCTCGCCCGTGAGATCAATCACCTGCTCTGCTAAATCGGTGCGCCGCCTCTTCGCGTCCCGCATAACAGACACAGCAGACGCATCTCCGGACATAGCGCGCGCAAGCGAATTAGGCGATAGGGAGCGTCGGCGCTTGCTCTGCACCCCATCTCCACTGAGAGGTTCACGTTCAGCCTCGTCGACGCCGTTGGAGTACCGCGGAAACGGCGCGTTGGGATTCACGTCCTCGCTTGCATATCGCCGCTCGATGCGCTCAATGATCGACGTCTCTTTGAAGTGGTAGCCCTGCTGCGGGAGCTCAGCGGTCGCGCGGGCCCAGCGCTGGAGGTCGGTAACGGATTGTGAAGAGTGTTCGGGCGCGATCTGGTCGTCTGCGGTATGGTTGATTGTATCCCAGTCTTTCCAGGGGCGGCGGTTGTTGCTGCTGTTATTATTGTGGGGTCTTGAGTTGTAGTTGTTATGGTAAGCTGGACGGCTGTGCTGGGTATTGTAGTTTGGCGTGTAACTGTTCTGGTATAGTGTGCGGTTGTTGCCGGAGGGGCGGTAGCTGTCTGAGTATTGATGTGACATGATGAGAGAGGGTGGGTTTAGTTGGTTGAGATTTTTGTTTTGGTTGTTGTCAGAAAGGAAAACAAGGGACTTCTTGGTTCGTCGTGGAGAGGTACGGAGATTGTGACAAAAGAGAGACCGTTCTACGCAGCAGTGTCACATGACTCCCAGGACCATGAAGTGAAGATGAGAGTTAATGGTGGTGGGTGAGTGCTGCTGATGATGTAAGCGCAATTGTTTGCTAGCGCGTCGAAATTGGACGCGGTGCAGGACTTTGAAAAGCGTGCGGCTGCAATAAATGTGATCGCCCACGGTCCGGCCGGTTGAAAGTTTTTTGGTATATACTGCCTCTGTATGCTCATAAACCGCAACATCCATTTCCAAACATGTGCCAACCGCATGTCGTGCGTCACGGGTGCCGGCTGACGGGGTGACGGGCTGCGGGCTGGAACGTGGCAGAGGCTTGGCACTGACACTGTCTGCCACCTTTCCTCAACGACCTCTTCACACAGCATATACCATTTGCCGACTAATGGAGCCACCGTTTATAGTATGGTATATCGGACTGTACCCTCTTCTAAATTGCCTTAACAAGCTACAAGATCGGCTAATGACAGCCGCAACTGCAGCGCACTACGGTTTTCGCCCGGAGAAGTTGCCCAACCAAACTTGCCCGCGCCGCAATGGTGCATCTGAGGATTTGATTGCAGCAAAAACTGACAACGCCATTACGTGGCACCTCCGATGAGCCAGGATTCTTTGTCTGCGATAGGCGGATAGCTGAAAGACATGATATGGATGTGGTGAGAAAGTTGAGAGGAGTATACCTAGTATCCCCGCATGAGACCGGACTTCAACCGTCGAACCATGTGAATCTGACCAACATCTGTCTCAGCCTCGACCGGCTCATGCCGTGTTCGCACACGTGTGAGCCCTGCACATCTCCAACAATAGCACATTCCATATTAGATCGCGTGGTTTGTACCGAATGTCTTGAATTCAGTCCGCCAGCTCCAGATGGATCTGCCGCGATTGGCCACATGAATCGCAGATGGGACACACTAACACATAGAAAACCGGTCATCCACGCTTGGGCTACCAACTTGCTGGGATCTGTAAGACCTTCATAGCTCGCAGGAGAGAATCACGGCCCACGTCTCGATGCTCGTCTTTCATTTTGATTCGAGTCCTCATCATGGCATCTTCACATGAAACTCAAAATGAATCTTTCGATGTTATCGACAACCCATCAGCGGATGAGGCTAGTAGCTCCGGCCCATCGCTGGAAATAGACGTTTGTCCCACTTCTTGGCACGGTACCTTCCTTGAATTGACTAACAGGTGACCTCGACAGAGTGACGAGCGCGATAGTGCATACGGCGGTGATGGCCAGTCCTCGTGCGTTGTACCACCATCAAACTTCCTCGTGCAGCATCACTAACATTGCAAAGATACACCATGTCGGCGACATCTTCAGTGTTCAACTTTCGGCATGAGAATGGCCGACGATACCACGCTTACGCCGAGGGGCAGTATCCGGTGCCGAACGACGAGGTATGCTCAACAATCTTGGGACGCCTCACCCGCGCGACCATGACTAATGTGGAGATAACAGACCGAAATGGACAGACTGGACCTACAACACCACGCTTTCCGCCTGACCCTTGACGGCAAATTGTATCGAGCGCCAATCCCAGAGAATATCCAGCATGTACTGGACGTTGGATGTGGGACGGGCATCTGGTCAATTGAGTTCGCAGATGAGCACCCATCTGCCCGCGTCCTCGGTACAGATCTAAGTCCCATTCAACCAGCTCAAGTCCCCCCGAATTGCGAGTTTTTGATCGATGACTGCGAACAAGAATGGATCTTTCACAACCAGTTCGACTTTATCCACACGCGCGCAATGGTTGCTGCGATCAAGGATTGGAACCGATTTTTCGATCAAGCCTACGCCAACCTCAAGCCTGGAGGCTATCTCGAGTGTCAAGAGCTCGTGTTTCCCATCCGATGCATGGATCCTGGAGTCACGGCAGAGAACTCTCCACTGATGCGCTGGTCAAGCCTCTTCCTTGAGGCGGCCAAGAAGATCGGTATAGATGGAGCAGGGCCTCGCACATTGACTCCTAAACTCCGCGACTCCGGTTTTGTCGACATCAACCTGAAGACGTACAAGTGGCCAGTCGGGAAATGGGCCAAAGGCGCCAAGTTCAAGCTTCTAGGCCGCTTTGTATTTGAAGATTTGATGGACTGGCTGCCAAGTAGTTCCTTGAAACTATTCACCGCGATCCTCGGATGGAGCCGAGATGAAGTTGAAGTGTTCCTTTCAGAGTGCCGAGCCGAAGCAAAGAGGAAAGATCGACATTTCTACGGCGAGGTGTAAGTACAGAGCTTGACACAATGACTGTTCATGGCTAATATCGTAGTTATGTCTGGTGGGCGCGCAAAGCCGAGGACGCAGGCAGCTCGATGCACTCTAGTGAACCTGTTCACGATGACGAAGTCCTCGAATCAGATGAGGAGGATCACGGACAGCATACGACAGACCCTCGTACCGGAACAACAAATGTCCCACCACCATCGGTAACGGATGCGACAAAAGCCTCGGTCGAGCAGCTCTCCGCACTCACTTTTAGCTCGAAAGATGACGAGGCTCCATCTACCACGCAACCTGCTGAAGTATTGGCCGTGAAGAAGGACGATGACACTACTGCGACCGAGCAACTTGCAGCTACATTGCCATCAAAGAGCGAAGAGTCTGGGCCGAGCGCAAGTGAGAATCAACCAGCTGCATCAGCCACGTGATGGAAAGGTTGTAGCAAGTGATCCAGGCTTCCTCTATCTTCCCATAGACCGGCTCTACTTTTCATTCGACGTTCCATATGTTCCACAAGCATATCAAGTTTCTCACTGGCTTGCAGGCTCTAATTTCTTTTGTAATGTAGCGCTAGTAGCCTCAACCTTCGCGCTGAACGAACATCTAGCTAGCGGTACACACATCACGAAGAAAAGATTCAAAATAGTCCGCACATCGATCGACGTGTTCATTTTCATTCTTATGAAATTACCAAGACCAAATCCACCACAACGCTTCATTCTCCTCCACGCCTCCACGCCTACACACATCCCTCACCTCACCTCACGTCCCTAGACCCAACATACTGCACCCACTCCCTCCTAACCGGCTTCTCAATCCCAATCGGCACCCACGCATCCCCCTCATAATCACACCGGCGATACCACCCACCATAGCTCTCCTTCCAGCCCATATCCACGCGATAATCGCGCTTCGATGGGTACTCGGGGAACGTGGTGCCGGGGAAAAGGCGTTCCCAGGCGTCGCACGGGTGTTCGTGCTCGAGGGCGATGATGTCTGGGATAGAGTGCGGGGAGTATGTTGGGCGTGTGGTTGTGCTGGTGTTGGCGGAGGCGAGAGCGCTGCGGGTTGAGTGTGCGGGGGCGGAGGCGAGAGAGGAGGAGGTG
This sequence comes from Ophiobolus disseminans, assembly GCA_010093685.1. Taxonomy (NCBI): domain Eukaryota; kingdom Fungi; phylum Ascomycota; class Dothideomycetes; order Pleosporales; family Phaeosphaeriaceae; genus Ophiobolus; species Ophiobolus disseminans. Next base: position 1,681,338 of record MU006216.1, read on the forward strand.
GTGTTGGAGATGTAAATGGGTGGTTCGAGGGATTCGTCGTAGACGGGTTGGAATATAAGGGTTTTGAATTTGCCTTTTCGTGATGGTGTGGGTTGATGGGTCGCGCGTCGCTCTGGGTTGCTGGCTGATGCGGCGGTGACGGCGGTGACCTGCGGGTCTGGTGTAGGGGGTTGGATGGCCTCGCGGACTTTTGCCTTCCTCTTTCCCTTCCTCTGACTCTTGGGTCGCTCCACGGGGGAATCGACTCTTGATGTGGGCTGTATGTCCTCGGTACCTTTTTGCCCCTCAGGTGTATGCAGCGACACTGTAGCTTGTCTGTCCCCAAAAGCCCCTCTAAAGTTGATCTTGACGCGTGTCGGCCCATCACCTCCTTTACGCTTCTTGTTCCGCCCTGAACGTGAAGGCTGGATTTCTCCACCATTCCTCTTGTTGCTTTTCTTTGGAACTGACCTTAGCTTCAAATACTGCTTGTTGGGTTCTTTAGCCTCTCTTTGTGAAGAACTCGCACGCTGTTCAGTGCTAATCTCTTGAATAAATGGTTTGTGAAGGATTAAAGCGGCATCAGTGGTAAGGATGCTCGTTCTCTTCAGGACTAGTCTTTGGTAGAGGATGTTGTTCATCTCTTGGATGGATGGTGTGTAGGTAGTGGTAGGAGTAGGCATCTTTCATGTGGATATGCTGGAATATGCTCGAAAGCCTGGAGAATTAAATATTGTAGGCTGAAGAAGACGTTTCAAACGAACAAGAAGAGGGCTGCGAGGACTTCAACATGTACAAATAAATGTATTTTCATACTGTTGTGGTGTTCTCAATGATATTACACTAGTGGATGAGTGAGCTGTGGTTCGGGAGAGGACCCTGGGCCATTCACAGTGCTCAACAAACGTGGTAACCATGGTATTGACAAGCTACGATGACACTATAAGTGGTTGAATGTATGCGATATGTTCTAATCCCGTCAAAAAATACGTGTAACCCTTCAGCCAATACTATCCCCATTAGACATTACCTCCCCACTCATCAAAAGCTACTAGTGCTATCAGTCTATGATCCTGCCAACAGTGCTCCTTCATGTCTGCTATCCGCTCTTGTCATAGACAAGACGCGCTCACGCTCCGTGGCTTCCTGCTCCTTGAATTGCGAGATGAGATCCATGGTACTATGCCTGACGCTAACGAGACTCCTCTCCTCGCCAGTCATGTCATCCTCACCCACGGAAAGAAAGCTAGGCTGCGCACTCCTTCGGCTTATCTGACTTGCGTTGCGCGAGTGTTTCGTACGTCGCGGAGGCATCGTGCGCGAGCGCACCGACACGCAATGGCTGCTGGACGATGTTCGGGATGGACCGCCCAGCTGCTGGAGAGCGAAGTCGGCATCGGTGCTCATACGTGGAAAGGACGGTACACACGTCTCGTAGTATACTGACCACACGCGGGCACGGTCTTGAGCGTGCTCTGGGTCATCGGCACCATCGTGGAGGTTTGTGAGATCGTTGAGGTTGGGCGCAGATGAGTTTCGGCGTGAGCGAAGCGTAGCCATGGAGTCTCCAATTGGCAACGTACCATTGGGCTTCCCGTCTCTGTGTCGCTCGCTGTGACGCCGCACAACTTGCTTGTCAGTCAGGTGCTGTCGGCTGCCACCAGCTCCATCAGCGCCGCCAGACATGAACACCTCAGGCAGCAATTCCAGTTCAGGGTGCTCTAGCGTGCCACCGGAGATTATAGAGCTACGGTGCCCTCGTCCGTGACGGCGAAATTCGGAGCTCGAGGATTTGAATATGCCAGAATAGTAATTCTTAATGAGCTTTCTGCCGAATGTCATAGAATGGCTCTTCGCCATCTTGCCGCTGCCGACCTTCTTCTTGCGCTTCTTCTCGCCAGGAAGAAGAGGTGGAGAAGGTATACGGTCTGTCGGATCGACCAAATCCTCGTCGTTATTGTCTGTTGCCGATGCGAATCGAATGGCGGCTTCAAGTGCAAAGTCACGAGCCTCCACATGGTCCCTTTTGCCCGCCGAAAAGGTCCGTTCCTTGCGAGTGTGGGATGGGTAACGACCCCACGCACCAACAATATCAATATCGTCACCTTGCTTCTCAAACGCGTCGGCTATCTCCTGCTCTAAGCTGAGCTCATCTCGTCCTGCCGTTGCGCTACGTCTTGACACCAATAAGGGCCGACCGCGGTCGTTGTTGAGAGGTGCAGGTGGCCCCAGCAACGGAGCAGAGTATCGTTTGGGCGTGGAGTCTTCCAAAGCGGGACCGATGTCCTCTTGCACACTAGGTCGACGTATAGAACAGCTTCCGCTACGCTCTCGGAACGGGCTAGCATGAACAGCAAGGTCCTTGTTCTTTGGGAGGAACATGGATGCTTTCTCTTCTTGGTGGGCTTTCAGTGCCTGGTCCCACACATGATTCGCCCCTTTGCTTTTGCCCAAAGCTTGTTGTTCGGCCTGGAGGCTTACCAGGGATCGAGATTGGCGTCGTTCTCGGTCGGCGGCGGCGACAGGTAATGTGTCGAACGGACCATCCAACTTCAGGGCCGGTACGTCTGGTTGAAGATTGGCCTCGCTCTGGCTCCTCATGCTGAGTCGCTTTGGGTTGAGAAATTTCATGATCGACGTTGATGGCGTGATCTTCTTCCTGGGCGGAGAAGGGCTGAACTCTTCTCGGAATTTCGACTTCTTTGTGTCGGCTACGCTGTTCTTGCGTGCCAGTGGAACTGGAGGGACAAGCAGCGTTGTGTTCATAGTGACATCTCGAACGACTGTCATGTTCGTCACACCAGATCGCTGCACCGGTCGGGGGGTTTCTTCGTTGTCAGTCGGAAAGGATGTTGAGTGTCTTAGCTTTCTCAAATCGATCGACGAGTGGCTGAAGTTGTGGTGCTCGGTGCCTGAACGGGACAGGTTCACCATTGAACCACCAAAGCTATCGGGAGGGCTATGTGGCCTGCTTGAGTAAATAGAAGAAGAAACATCGCCTCGGACATCAAGCTCATTCGGAAGCACCTTGCCCCAGCGGCTGGGAACCTTGGAACTTGCGAAGCCCGAACTAGAAGTTCGGCGTTCATGCCGGGTGAGTTGCCGTTGTATATGAGAGTGTCGGCTCTGATCAGACGTGGTACGCTTCATAAAGGGTCGGGGCAGCGTGGGCATTTCAGGCGCATCGGCGAGCTGATCCCACGACAGTAGCGAGCCTGAACGTAGATGGTGCGAGATGCGCATGCTGTGCAGGTGCACAGAGCGACGAGGATTATTTTCATCATCCTCATCTTCGATGTCTGCGATGGCGGGGTCTTTGGCTGGAGGTGCGTTCTCGCGGAAGCCGCCGCGAACGGATGTAGAAGGCCGAGGACTAGCAATGGAAGTCGGTTGTTGCACGCGAATCTCGACAGTTCGCGCAGCGGAAGATGCGTTTGTTCCCGCAGATTCGGGATCCTTCTCAACATGGAGTTGCCCGGCGTTGTGGTTGCGGTGACTCGACTCCACTTTGGGATTGTTCACGGCCGATGGTGTCTTGGATACTTTCAGGCTGGCTGGAAGCGGAGGCGAAGGAAACTTGGAGAGACGAAGGCTTTCGCTCATAACCTCGGACCATGGTACACCGTCCTGGTCAGATGTACCGAGGCTGGGCAATCTCATGGGAGATAGGGGCAAAGGTGTTGGTAGACCTATTGACGTGGCGGAATGGGAGCGCCGCAGCGCGCGATCCCGCTCGCTGGGATCTTCTATGCGTAGATTGGGCGTACTGAAGACTTGTGCAAAGCGAGATGAGAGGGAGAATGTCTGCGGCTGCTGGATCTGATATGGCTGGACATCGCGTTTGAGCTCGGTGCTGTCGCGACGTGGGTTGGAAGAGCCTGGCGTGGATTTGCTAGCCAAGTCAGCAGTCACGTACATATTCTGTGCCGAGGATACATACCTTCCAGAGGAAGGTGCCCAGTCGACGCTGTGGATGCTCGGACGCTTGCTGGGCGTTTTCTTTCCAATATTCCTAGCGACATCGTCCAGCACCTCCGCATCAGAGTCATAGCCGCCTTCATCGGGCTTCTTGTCGCTTAAGAGATCTTTGCGTAGGTCGTCCTTGGTGACCTTGAGCTGGTGCTTTGATTGCTCAATCGAGTGCTTGACCACAGTGTCAGGCTCGGCACTGGTGGCTTCCTTGCCTTTGTGCTGCTGCAGCGACACTTTGCTGTCCTTGTTCGGCAGCTCCTTTGAGAACTTCTTCCTGATGATGGAATGCATGCTCGTCATCTTGTGGAGGCTGTGGAGGCTGATGATGGATGTCCGCTTGTTGCGTGCTCGAGGAGCCTTCGAGGGCGAAGTCCGGGGCGTAGCATGGTCCTGGGCATCCTCGAAAATCTGCCTCAGCTCATGGAGGTCTTCAGATCGTGTACTCGTGAAGTGCGAGCTCGGGGAAGCGGCCTGTTTCGAGAGCAGTGGCAGCTGTGCAGGTGTGGCCACGCTGATGCGGGCGTTGGGCAGTTCAGGCGAGTCTGAGCGTGCTTCTTGCTCGGCCGTGCAGCACAGCTTGGAGGCCATTATGACATGGGCGGGGAGGATGGAGATGGGATGAATAGGTTCGCCGTGCAGAAATGGTCTGAGGTTTGTTGTCACGGCGCTGTTCTCCACGTGCAGCAGCTTCCGCAAGGGGAAGAAGAAAGACGGTGGATTCAATGCCTGAGCCAGAAGGAAAACAGATCAGATGCGTGAGACGGGACAAGGACGTGGCGATAAGAAGCAACGTCACGTAGGAGGTAGAGTGAGGAAAGTGGCTACTGCATGGCGTGTTTTCCCCTGGAAGAGGAAGCAGCGTTCAGTCGTCGAGCAGTCGCAACCACATGCGACTTCCGAATTAGTCCAGCCAGCGCTCTTGCCGGAAAACTTACGAATAGCTGAGCTATCAGCTGACCAACACGTACTACGGTGAGCGTATGTATGTAGAGTGCACTCAAGCAACTGATGCATCGACAATACACGTCTTCATCAACCCATCATCTTCCTCCCACTGGCCTCCTCACTATACAGCGATTGATCCTTGAGCCAAGCCGCCACACCCTCAGTGCACAGCTCACTCGCCTTATCCCACTTGCCGTTTTTCGCAGCATTCCTAACCCTCGTCGAGCTTACACCTACGCCATCCTCGGCATGGACCATGTCTATATTCTTCCCCCATGCCGGCGAAAACCCTGCTTTCTCTTCGCTGCCGTCTCTCAGCCCCTGTAGGTACTTCTCCTGCTGCTCAACCGTACCAAAATCGCTCGACGACGCGTCATTGGGGTCGGTGGGCCGTTGGGTGACGCGCAGCTTATGTCCGGCATCGAAGAAGGGTTTGAGCGCGGAGAGAGGCGGGTCGTATTTAGGATAGTACTTGGGGTTGCAGAAGCGGATGAGGGTATCGTAGCCGACCAGATGGACGTGGATGGGGTTGGATGCGTAGAAGGGCGGCCTCGTGTCTGCTATTGCCGCGGACTTGTCGCTGTAGTACGGCTCTTTTGTGAGGCCAATATCTATCGATATATCTGCGACATCAGCCGTCTGTGGCGACTTTGCTGCTTTCAGATGTCGTGACAAGTCTTCAGCAAAGATGGTCATCAGGGCGATGCGCTGCACGAAACTGGCAGGGCTCGGCGCCTTGTCCGCATTGTGTGTGCTGAAGAGGAGGAGGAGTCTGTATGGTGACTTCTCCGACGGCGCATGGTCTCTCAGTGCGGATGCAGCGAGTGTGAGGTGTGCTATCGATGGTGGGTTGAAGGACGAGTCGAGGATGTAGAGGGTTCGTGGTTGCGTCGAGGAAGCATTGATCGTGCGTACCACGCGGAACTTGGATGGTGATGATGTGAATGAATTCAGGGCTGACTCCAAATCTGGCAGTATTGCTCTTATCGAAGCTATTCTTGAAGCCATTTCTGTCATTGAAAGTTTGGTTCTTGGATGCTCGAAGTTTGAAGCTCCCGTCACCTCGGCGCAAGGACCAAAACGCGTCGTCCCACGCGCAGACCGAGGCCCCACCGCTCCAACACCATCACAATCAACACGACAACAACCTCGCATATTCTGCATAAACGACCAGCTAGCGAGGCCGCACCCTTTTTCCATGTCTGTGCATCTAAGAAGCATATCGCTCATGCAGCACACAGAACCAGCACAACTCCAAACAAGAACGCCACCGAAACCGACGCCAGAATAACGACCCAGGATGACGGGTCCTTCGCTTTCTTTCCATTCATCAACCCCTCCTGCTCAACTCTCCGTCTCCATCGCTCAAGCCACCAATACTTTCCTACCGGCCAGACCTTATCATGCCCCTGCTGTTCCTCATCTCCTTCGTGCTCACCACCGTCACTGCCACTACTGGAGCTATCATCCCAAGTTGATGTCGGCATCCACTCGCAAATGATATCGACCTCAAGTCTTGGGTACACACGAGCGTCCCAGTCGCCACTTCCAATAGGTGTATTTCCACGCACATCCCATATAGCTTCGATCGCGACGTCGTGATCTTCAAGATCCTGCAGCAGGCCATGGACGTTATTCCAACTTGAAAAAGTCGAGTAGTCGAGGTACTTGACAAATATTCGATCGTGGAAATGGAAGTTGAAAATCAGTGATTCGACACCCGGACATGCTTTCCAGATTTTCAGATGATTGGGCTCGTTCTGGGCGTCCTGAACCTCGGAGAGCGAGAGGAGAGAGTCGACGTGCAACACGGCGGAGGGAGATGGCGTGGTGGAAACCTTCTGTGGGTATTGCTGTTCGGAGCGGATTGGAGATGGATCGAGGAGCGGACGGTGACGAGACGCACAGCCTCCGTAGGGCGCAATATGACCCTGGCGCGACATATCCGACAGAAGTGGCAGACGTTCTGCGTTTCCTTCCGCATGGCGAGACATCGTATATCTTTTCTCGAATTTGCTACCAACAAAACAGAGCACGTATCGCAGTTTATTTTGTAAGACCATGGCTAACATTTAGTTTGCAAATATTCCTCGGGAGCGGCAAACTTCGCCATAGCTTTATTGAGCGTACCATGGCTGATGAGGCCGTATGAGTTGGACGTGTACTGCGGTTCAAAAACATGGGAACCAGAGTTACGAAGCAAGAGTAGCACGCACCGTATCGTGTTTTTCTGATACGTCTCGAAGCCCACTGACATCGACCTTTTTTTGACCTCATGTCAAAGAGCCTCTGGCTGATTCGTCTCGAGCGTAGTAGCACCGGCCACAATATTGAGATTCTACATGTCGCACAACCGAGCCGTTAACAATGGAACCGTCTCATCACACTCCTACCGACCCGGGAATACGTGTCGTACCCGATCTCATGCCTCGAGCGGGCACCACCATACACAATGACGTACCTTGGATCTAATATTCTGGACGCGTTCATATGTGCACAGTCCATTGGGCTTCATACCTTGATGAGTATATTTCATATTAGTCAAGCTCCTTCAACTTCATGGATCTGTCCACAGGGTACAAGCAGCACATTAAGATTATTTCTCCCTGGTTTATGGATCCATAACAGAGAGCTTGTGGCGCTCTAGCTCATATGGGTTAAATCATCCGCCATAGTCTCGATTGTCCCACGAACCATCAATTTCGACTTCTTTCGCTCTTGTCGTTCTTCTTCCGACCTAGTCATTCTCGCGACGCTGAATTCGTCACCTATGGCGGTCGACCGCACCCTCACTATCCACTGCAGGCCAAGCGCACGCCCCATCCAGCACTTCCGACGGGTTACACCGCGAACCTTGATCTTGCTCTCAGCCTCGCACCGTAGACCCACAGCGCATACATGCCAATCTGGCTGAACGTCAACATCCACTCACATTGAACGGCACGACATGTACTTACAATACCAATGATACTCAGTCCGCCAAGTATGCTGATGCCTTTTCCGATACCCATGTCAACGTACATCGGGCGCGAGAACAGCACGGCGCCGAACGCGAACAGTGAACGACAAAAGTCATTGCCTGCGAAGAGCGAGGCAGCGTACTGTGGATATGACATCGGCACGTATGCTTTGGGGTGTCAGAGAGCGCTCTCCAATGAGCTGGAAGAGACTTACTAAAGATACACTGCAGCAAGATGAAGCAACTCGCCGCATAAATCGTGATCCCAACGACCGACACGATCCAATGAATACTCTCTCTCGCAGTCCAGCCTGGTCATTATTAGCAACCTCATATTTTGCGCTCGACACAATGCCCACTTACCAAACAGAAATAACCCTATCGGCGGCCCAAAGCTCGCAAATATCGCCGGCACAAGCCGATGCTCCTGCTGCCTCAGCCCGTTGCTCAAAATATCCGGAATCAAATACCAATGCAGATAGCTGAAATGTATGCCTACAGCAATGAAGCATCCCACAATGATGCACACAAACACAATACTCGTCTCGCCCACGTTGAATCCGTAAATAGGCGGATACACAAGCGGAAACACCTCAAAGAAAGAATAGTATATCCCGTAAGTTAAGGCAGTATAAAGGTTCACAAACAGCACCGCCGGATCCTTGAGACAAATCTCAATCGGCTTGATAAGCGCGTCGAGCAAAAACGCGCCAAACGTGACGCCCTTGCGATCGACTTCCGTCTGCGTGCGAATATGCGTGTTCCCTGTGCGCGTGCGCAGGCGTGCGGAGCGGTGCAGTAGGATGGTCGTGGGCTGCGTTTCGGGCAGGAAGAAGAGGAAGAGCAGGAATACGGGGGCAGACATCCATAGCATTTCCCATTGCGACCACCGCCAGTTCTTGGCGTAAACGGAGAAGCCGGACAGAAGGGGCCCGAGGGCAGGTGCGGCGAAGGCGGCGACGACCCACATGGCGAGTGGGTAGGGGAAGTAGAGCATTGAGTAGATGTCCTGGGTGGGGGTCAGTGTTTGTTGGGATGGAATGGGATGGGATGGGGACGTACGCTCATACTTGCGCCGCCGTTGGCAAGACAAGGACTCCCGAAAAGACCGAGTAGGAAGCGGAGGAATATCAGGCCGCCAAAGTTATCAACGAGCGACGTGGGTACAGTGAGTATGACGAAGATGGCAAGAGTGCTAATGTACGGTATGTTTCGTCCAAACTGCGGCACTACGTCTCCTATCAGTTTGACACTCACACCGTCCGTCCTGAGTGAACATACCTTCCGACAGCGGCGCAAACAACAACGGACCAATACCATATCCTGCACACAACTCATCAGTAACTTAGTATCAATTCCAGCAGTGTGCAACAACTCACCCAGTACATACAACGCCAACCCCAACGCCGCCTTAAACTCGCCCACCCCAAAGCGCTCCATAATCAACAACTCACTACTCACATAAATCGAGCTACTCGCATACACCACAAACGTATACAAACACACCAAAAAAGACGTCCACGCTTTCTTCGCCTGCGACCAGTTTTGCGGATTCGCAACGTCGTCGGTAGTGTACCAATCCACGAGGATCAGGCCATCGGCTGTCTTGACAGGCGCGACGGCATGCGCGGCTGAGCGCGTCTTGTGCAGCGCGATATCTTCAGCGAGGCGTTCTTGGGTGTAGGGCTGGGTGTGGAGGCGTTGGAGGTCGGATCGGGGTGGTGTGGGGCGTTCAGGGTCGGTGCTGGATGATGAGGATGGGGGGCGTGATTGCAATTTTTCGAGGTCGGGTGCTGTTTCGACTTTCTCGAGGTCTTGGGTGTGGCTTTCCGTTTTCTCGAGATCGGGTTCGTTGCGTGCTGTGAGTGTGGCTGAAGTGTCTGCGGGTCCTGTGGGTTTACTGCCGGGTTTGTCGTAGCCGTGTGGACAGTGGAAGTCGTCGAGTTCTTCTGGGTACTTTAGGACGCGGTTGTTGGTTGCGTAGCGGAGAAGTTGGCCGAATGGCGCGTCTCGCACGATGTCTTTGAGTCCGCTCATTCTGGTGCGATTTTTCTCGTATGGTAACATGGCTCGGTTGTCTCTGGGTTACTGGTGTAGTGCTTCTTTCGACTACGAGGCCCACAGAGGTGGGATGGGCAAGATATACATCTTCGTATTAGATTGGAGACCATGTCTCCTACCTAGTCGCCAACGGACGTATCGGGTCACTTCAGCATCGATGACAAAGACACATGCTCACAAAGCACATATTTACCGCCAGAGATGCGTACCGTATAGGAGGCGGTGAATCAAGATTCAAGACTGCCATCCTTCACCTTACAGCACGTGATTGGCTATCCCACATGCAAATGCAGATGTGTAAGAATGCAGCTGCTGCCAAATCCTTCGCATAGACAGGGAAAAAGCTTCTTTCGACATTTCGAGCGGGAGTGTGTCAGCAGCGTCATCACGGTGATTAGTCGTGGGCTGGGTTTGAATTAACCGTTCGTGCAGCGTAAACGAATGGTTGTGGAGCGCGTCGGCAATGTTGAGTAATCGATTCGACCACGTTGAAGGTGGGAAGATGACACATTTTGATGTCGTGCTTTGGTGCTTGATAATTTCAAATGATGTTAGATTGCGACTGAGCGTATTCTCTACTCCTCGATGTCGGGAGCGAAAAGTTATCCTATGGTTGATCGAGAGAGAGAAGAGACTACCTACCTAGGGATTGCGGCACTGGCATCAAGCCTCGAAGACTAGTTACGAAACATGCATCAAGCCCAACAGAGCAATCCGTGAGCTTACTGGCTCAGAGACGTGATTAGTATGACTTTGGGTAGGGTTTTAAGATGGCGTGCTGGTCCTTGGGTGTCTACAGGCTGTCATGATGCTACTGGGTGGAGGTCGCGGACATTTGGAGCAACGATGGTGAGCTCAAGTTGCAGAAAGGTGTGCAGTCATATTGCGATGCGATCTATAGAATTAAAGAGGGATAATCGGACAGCACTTTCCTTTCTACCATGTGTTGATGCTGGGGCCTGTGCTTCAGCGGCTAGCGCTCGAAACGGCGCTAGCAGCAGTACTAGCGTACCTACCACCTACCTAATGATGTAACCACGTGGCGGATATCACATGACATCCTATTGTAGCAGGCGCTGCCCTGTGAGCAAGTGCACTTACCTCTGAGCCGAGAGCTCCTGTACCGGAACATCACACAACAGAACAACAGATAGCAATACAATCGTTGATCACAGCCTCCACCCGACACTGCTCACGCAGTTACAGTTATGAGCCCGGCTGTCGACTAACACGCTGTATTTGCTACTGCATGCCGACGAGCTATTGACTGCTATCAACAGAGCTACGTCATCCTCCCACTACCTTTACCTTGCCGAGCCTCGAGCACACTGTGCACTGCCCGTACGAGAGTCGATCTGAGAGCCGATAGAGCCTGATTCAGGATGGCTACTACCGAGCTGGATGGACTGATTACGAGGACGACAGTCATACTCGAGAAGCCTGCAGACTGGGAAGAATGGATCTTCCTACGAAAGGATAGCGCGGACAGGCATCACCTGTGGTCCATAGTCAACCCGGACCTCGACGAGGCGACCCTTGAGAAGCTTGAGGAGCCAGCAGCCGTCGAGCCTGAGCAGTACCATGACGAGGCCGAAGAGGACACTGGCGTCGTGCTCAAGGACATGACGACCCAGGAGTTCCAGAGATACCAGCAGGCGGAGAGGAACTATGATCGAGCACTGGCCAAATACACAATCAAGAGGAAAGCGTTGAACGACTTTACCCAGGAGATCGGCCGAACGATCAGCCGCCGCCACATACATCTCATCCAGAGCGACGATACCGCGTACGCTCGACTGAAGAAGCTGAAGAAGCACCTCTGCCCATCGACGGCCGAGAGGGAGCTACAGCTGATAGCTAAGTATCGACAACTACAGAGTCGACCACGAAGCAACACTATTGACAGTTGGCTTGAGGAGTGGCTGCACGTTGTGCGGATGTGCGAGGCAGTCCAATTGCCTGACGTCATATCGCCGCAAGCACAGCGCGACTTCCTGCTCGCCATCAAGGGTCTCGACGACACATGGGCGACGACCCAGCAAGCTACACTGTTTCGATCTCAGCTTAACGCTCAGCTGATTCCGACGTTGGACGACCTCGTGGCTGAGTTTGCCATGTACTGGCGCTCAACAAGACCAGTGGCATCATCACTCGGTACATTTGCAACACTGGGCATCGATCAGAGCTCCGACAGACGATCAGACGGCGCAGAGACGCGGAGTGCAGACAAGGACAAAGACAGAAGGCTTGAATGCAAGTGTGGCCTCAAACACCGCTTCAAGGACTGTTGGTATCTTGGAGCAAAGGGCAAGCCTCAAGGCTGGACACCAAAGCCTGAGATACAAGAGAAGTTCAGCAAGGCAATTGAGAGCCAGTCCCCAGTTGGACGAGCCATGAAGGCGGCTCTCAAGGCCAACACAGGCACAGCAGCTTTGACGTCGGTATCAAGTACACCACGTCGTTTTGACGACCAGAGCCCAATGATTGAGAACCTTGACAGCCATGTGTTGCAGCTCACCATGAGCACAGACTGTACGAACAAGCAGGCGATCAAGCCGAGCCTGATCAACCGATGGATCCTGGATCCTGGATCGAACACGCATGTTACCAACACCAGAGCCTACGGCTGGAAGAAGCGAGCTGATGGGAAAGGTGAGGTAGTCAAGGCGGGTAACCAGGAGCTTCTGATACAAGAGTGGGGAGATGTGGTTCTGCTCACCAACACGCCCGCGGGCACAGAGCAGATAGAGCTTACCTACGTGGCGTATGTGCCAGGATTCCTTACCAACGTCGTTGGTCTGTCGCGCTGTCGATCTGTTGGCATACACTTCGACTCAGGCCGAGACTGCCTGTACCAAAGGAGATGGAACAACGTCATCAGCTTGCTTCAGTATGTGGGTGGTCACTGGCTGATAGATGCCGATGGCATGGAGCGGCCGGACGCCGGCTCCTTGCTTGCAGCATCAGCTCATGCCCACAAAAAGCCATCGTATGAACCGAGGAAGCCGCTACAGCTTACGCCAGAGGAGGCTCACATCATGTGGGGTCACGCAGGCCGACAGGCAATCGATCATCTGCCAGAGAGCGTAGACGGACTGCAACTAGTAGACGGCAATCCAACACCAAAGTGGAAGGACTGTGAGATCTGTATACAGTCAAAATTGACCAAGCTGGTCAGCCGGAGACCACCACGCAAGCCGGCTACTCGACCGTTTGAGCGCATCAGTATTGACTTGGTGCAGCTCTTAGAGCGAGGCGAGCAGTGCTACAATAGCGATCAGTATCTGTTCCACATGGTTGATCAGGACTCAAAGTGGCATGAAGGATGTTGCATGCCAAACAAGACAAAGGCTACGCTGACGCAGATCTTCAAGAGATTGCTGGCAAAGATTGAACGCCAATTCAAGAGCAAGGTCATTGTCGTGAGGCTTGACATGGAGGCTGGATACGTCGAACTGCTTGAGATATGCAGAGACCTTGGAATTGCTATTGAGCCGAGAGCGACAGAGGCTCAGAATGGAGCAATTGAGCGCGCAGGAAAGGCGATTGTTATTCGAGGCAGAGCCATCCGACTGCACGCTGGAATACCAAAGGAGTACGCCAACGAGTGCGTCATGTCAGCAATATACCTGCTCAATCGTACGCCAGTCAAAGCGATCAACTGGAGCTGCCCATACACCAAAGTCAAGGGGATCAAGCCATCAGTTGCTCATCTTGAGGTGATTGGAGCGAGAGCCTATGTGCTCAACGAGAAGCTACCACGCGGAGCCAAGCTCGAGTCTCGAGCTCTCATCGGCCACCTGGTAGGCTTTGACTCAACCAACATTTTCCGAGTATGGTTGCCAACCATCGGACGCGTGATACGAACTCGAGATGTTGTCTTTGTTCGAGGCAAGCTCTGTGACAGTCAAGGCCAGTACGCAGAGAAGAGCTACGTTCGAGAGGCAGCAGAAGTACTCGATATCGAGGAGACGCCCAATTACAGCAATATATTGACAGAACAGCTATCCTCTCCTGAAAATGAGGAAGAAGGAGAGCATGAGAACGCTAAGGAGATTGGAGATACGATTCATGTTCAACTACCGCCAAATTACCAGCAAGGCCGTACTCAGCAGAAGAACACCACAGTGCTCATGACTCCAGAAGCAACACCAGAGCTGCCAGAGCCGAGCGAGCTTACAGGCCAGTCGCTCACGGATCAGCTGATGGACAATACTGGCTGGGGGCGCGGATATGCTCTAGCTCCAGAAGGAGAAGAGCCTGATCAAGCATCTAACAATGCTGCACGGCGAGCAGAGATCAGCAGCCAGGTATCAGAGCAGTTTATTGTGGAGGGCAAGCGGAGTCGCAAGCCAGCCAAGTTTGGCACCTATCTAGCAACGTTCGCAGCCTGTATCAACCCCACAGCCCCAGCAAAGCTGCTCAGCGAGGCACCGAAGATCCGACTCCATCGTGACCAGCTGCCAGCTGAGCCAAAGAGATGGAAGGACCTGGATTGTCATCCATTTGGAGCTGAGTTCAAGAAAGCGAGCCGCAAAGAGATTGACGGCTGTGTTCAGCGCAGCTGCTTTGGACAATTGGCGAGAGCTCCAGAGCTGGTAGAAGCTGAGATACTGCCCCTGATGTGGGTATTCACGTACAAATTCGACGAGGATGGATACCTCTACAAGTTCAAGGCGAGACTGGTAGTGAGAGGAGATCTACAGCAGGATTACGGCGACACGTACGCGGCAACGTTGGCCGCAAAGATATTTCGATGTTTGATCGCCCTGGCAGCTGCTTTCAATCTTGAGTTATACCAGTACGACGTCCTGAATGCTTTTCTCAACGCAGAACTCGACCGAACCACATACGTACGATGCCCAGAAGGATATGAGAGCGAGCTTGGCCAACTGCTTGAGCTCAAGCGAGCCCTGTACGGACTCCGAGATGCACCACAGCTATGGTACAAGCACCTCACTACTACGCTTGAGAAGCTAGGACTATGCCAAGTGCCAGGAGTGCCCTGCCTGTTCAGCAACAATCGTTTGATTGTCTTCTTCTTTGTGGACGATATAGTCGTAGCTGTAGCTTCCAAGAACAAAGACGCCTACCGCCAGTTTGATCAACAGCTGCGAGCTGCATATGACGTGCGTTTTCTGGGAGAGCTGAAATGGTTCCTCGGCATACGCGTGATCCGTGATCGCAGCCAGAAGAAGATATGGCTTATGCAGGACAGCTTCATTGACAAGGTGGCAGCAAAATACAACATGGCTCACACGGGCAAATACCCAGCAGTGCCGCTGGTAGACGGAAACATCGGTCTGAGCACAGAGAAGCCGGACGATCAGCGTACAAAACTATACCAGGAGTTAGTGGGATCACTAGCCTACATCTCAACGTACACTCGGCCTGATGTCGCGCAAGCCCACTCTGAATTATCTCGATATCTACAGAATCCAGGCCAAAAGCATGTCAGCGCAGCGTACCATGTCTGGAAGTACTTGATCGGCCAGAAGCGTCTAGCTATTGGTGCTCATGGAGATCAGAGCAGCCGCAAGGTGTTTATGAGCTCAAGCCTGGGGGGTGCTGGAACAGAGCCACTGTTCTATGGTGCCTCTGATGCAGCTTTTGCTGACGACCTGCCGACGCGGCGCAGCTCTCAAGGATATCTGTTCATGCTGTACGGCATGCCTATCGACTGGAAGGCAACGCTGCAGCGATCAGTAACCAAGTCGACCACTGAGGCAGAGCTGCTAGCTCTGTCGACAGCAGCCAGCGAGCTGCAGGCATGGAATCGACTATTCAAGCACATCAAGCTCAACCTGGAGATGGTACCAACGATCTACTGCAACAACCTGCAGACTGTAGGAGTTGTTACTAAGCACAAGGACAAGCTGTTCACGCGCTTGCGCCACGTAGACGTTCACCAGCATTGGCTGAGACAGGAGGTAGCTGAAGGACGTATATCGGTTGAGTGGAAGCCCACCAACCTCATGCCAGCGGATGGACTCACCAAGATCCTTGTGCGCCAGAAGCATGCCGAATTCGTCCGACAGCTTGGACTGAGAGACGTTAAAGATTGCCAGTCAGAGGCAGAAGGACTAGACAGCCCTAATCCAGCGAGCCTGACTCATTGGTATTAGGACGGTATTAGAGGGATTATGGAGCATTTTCCAGCTAGGAAGATCAGCTTTGGTTGGCACCGCAGCTGAGGGGGTGTGTAACCACGTGGCGGATATCACATGACATCCTATTGTAGCAGGCGCTGCCCTGTGAGCAAGTGCACTTACCTCTGAGCCGAGAGCTCCTGTACCGGAACATCACACAACAGAACAACAGATAGCAATACAATCGTTGATCACAGCCTCCACCCGACACTGCTCACGCAGTTACAAATGATCCTTTGCCATCCATAGAAAGTAAGCTTGATAATTCCTTTCCGCTCAGCTCACCAATCACAAAAGCATTCCAGTAATGACGTCGCGACACACGCATCACATGGCACACCAAAGCCAATACAACTGCAAACTGCTGCAGTTACCCTACGATGTTAGACGCATACCTAGGTAATCTACGAATACACGATTCCTCCATCTATTCATCTATATAAGCGAGGAGGGCTGAAGCGACTTTTTGGTTGTGTGCCTTGTGCTCCCGGATCCCGAAGGTCTAGAGCGCGATTGCAAAGAAGGCTTACCGTCCAACGAGTCAACATGGGACACATCGCATTCGAAAAGATGGGCGTCGCGGTTGCAGTCTTCCTGGGGATTGCACTGGAAGTGTGAAGAGATGGTGAACGAGTCCAACGGTCACGGAGACACGGTCGAAATGCTGCTGCGGGTGAGCAAAGTCATGTAAGCGCAGCTTTTCGATTGAAAGACGCCTACTGATTCTGAGGTTCGAAGATACGAGGAAGTTATCGATTTGTTACAAATATCAACCAAAGTCATCGTTGCAGATATCAATATTGTTCCGGAACTATTGCGACACAGCAGCGATCCCGTCTCAAGAACACTTGAATTCGGAAATTTGGGAAAACTGAGACTCATCTGCAAGCTGCCCTCGAATGCTCTCGAGGCAATCGAGCAAGTTTCAACGGTAGTCGATAGCCGTGTTCCACAAGTTCACGACGTAACAACCGTCGACAACACCGACGCATTCGCGTGGAACCGTCTCAGCTCTTCACTTACTGGTATGGAGCACCTACGAGAACTACGAATTTGGTTGGATCGCTGCGAACCCCAGTACTGAACCGACATCAACGAATGCTCTCTTCTATCCTCCCTCCAACCTCTCTCAGAGAGGAGTGCGCTCAATGTCTGCATAAAGCTGCCTAGACACTACGACGATGACACTACTGTTTCGCCGTTCAGAGTGCAACGCCGGCGTCGGCAAGAGTATTTTGGGCATATTAACGATACATATGGTAACGCTAGAATCATCCGGAAGATCGCCTTTCCTATGCTGCGACCAGGAGATTGCCCCTTGGACTGGCTGGACACAGAAGAGCTGGAGAAAGCGGAGCGAGCCCTGTGGAGGTCGGGTATGGATATGCAACATGAGTTTGTGAATGGTGGGTTCTTTATCAGCTATGGAACATTTTGAACGGTATACACATGTCACGAGATTTCAAGAGTAGATGAGGCATGGTCTTCTTCCCATGTCCCTCTGCTTTATAACCAACCTATAATTGTCCTATCGTATGTTGATCCTCGCTGCTAGACCACGGGTCCCAATTCCGTCTTGGGCTGCAGATACGGTTTCAACCCTTTCCTCACTCTAGTCGAGCGCTCAATCAAATATCCCACCTTCAATACATCTTCGTCTTTGGTCGCCCGACCGAAGATGTAGGCCGAGAATCTGGACGTTCGTCAGTACTTCAATCTCACCTCACAATGCTATACGTACGGTACTCCTGATGCAACATTGACCAATCCGTTCTTCGCATCCGTCTGACAACAGTCCCTGTAGGATACGACCCTATCGGCACACTCATGACAGGACTGCCTGCTTTTGCTGCAAATGATTGCAGCGTCACTGACAGTACCGGAACGATAAGAATAGTGCAGCGATGATGATTGAGTGCGCCATCGATACCGCCTTCGCCCGCAAAATACTCGTCGCGACCCAGCATTCTGAGGTACAACTCGCTGTCCGGAGCGGTGGCTTCCGCTCTCTCGAAACCCTCGACATTGCGGAAAGGATACGCTTCGCTTGGACACTCTTTCGTGAAAGCGATCAGATCCTGGACATCTCGAATATAGTGCGGATTCGTCGTCAGAGATGAGAGATATGTATTGATACCAGACTTCATGTCCGTATCAAGGATGATGGACTTCTCCGGAGCGGACATGGCCTCGAACTCTTCAGCACCGGTGACGATTACCTCGTGAACATTTGTCGCGCCAACACATCTGAGAGCGTTAAGCATGTGCTTGAAAGGTTCAAGCTTCGCTCCGTGAAGCGTCGCGAAGTCCCTGAGATGCCAGGGTATGCCGATACGTACTCCAGCTAACCCACGGTTCATGCATACTGGGCCGATATCTTGTAAGATCTTGAGTTTCGTTTCCAATGTATGATGACTGTCATGGTAGACGAGCTCGAGTAGCATGTGCATCGCGTCAGACACATTTCGAGTTGATACGCCGACGGTGTCCAGGCGTTTAGAAGCAAAAATCAAACCTTCGGACGATATGAGGCCCCGCGTAGGTTTGAAGCCAACGACGTCGGATCGTTCCGCCGGCGAGACGGTGAAATAGCACTTCTATGTTCACATTAACGCTTCGTTATTCCGGCTGGGCGACCATCTTACCTCAGTGCCAATAGCGGCGAAGCACAACCCTAGCGCAACTGCAACTGCGCACCCACCACTACTTCCACTCGCTTTCATGCCCGGGTAGAAAATGCCCTTGGTTTGCCCACCTCTTGCACTCCACCCGGAGCACCCACTTGTCGATCGAAAGCCAGCCCACTCGGCCATATTCGCTTTGCCTATGATCACAGAGCCAGCTTTTCGCGGCGCAGTCACTACATCGGCTTCTTCTGGTGGCCTCGCACCAACGAGAGCAAGCGAGCGAGCCACATGTGGTGTCCACGCTGTCGAGCGTAGGTATGTTGTCCTTGAGGATGATCGGGATGCCGTGAAGTGGTCCGCGAGCACCACAGAGACGGCGCTCCAAGTCTAGTAGACGTGCATCGTTTTCGGCGTCGGGATTTGATTCGATTATCGCGCGGAACTCGCCGTTGACCTCCTACGCCCTCGCCAAATAGACTTTTACCAAGTGTTCTCCAGTGAACTGACCGTTTTGAAGCCCGTGGATGAGTTCAGGTAATGTGGCGTGGCGAAGTTGTGGTGCTGTCGTGGGCATGCTGACGCTGTCGGTTTGAAATGTGTACTCTCTCATGGCTGGTATGTAGATACGTGGTTTGAGTGTCGTAGCATTCGCTGGAACACATATTTATTGGAGGTGCGATGACCATGATGGAAGGGTGAGTGGCTTCGAGTTGAAGGTTGAGTTGGTGAATTTTGTTAAACATTCTTCTCCTTCAAGAGGTACTCATGATGCTGCTTGTTGGTCGTCAACATGTGAGCATTACTGCAGGTGAATGAGCATTCTTTCAATACCAATCGATACGTCAATGTTGCAAAGAATGGAAGGGCGACCGATACAAGGCCTCGTACCACGTCGTTTGAATTGGAGTCCATAGAACTGACAACCATTCTGGATTAGATCAACTTAACAGTTACATTTGGTCTGCAATTTCACATGTTAATCGATGGCGCCGCGTATCCTGGTTTCCACGCGTCAATTTACCACTTCTCCCTACCCTCCAAGCCAACTCATTGACCGGTGCGCATTCCTTCTTTGCGAGAGAGATGGTAAGGGCGCAGCGGCAGAGTGACCTCGTGACATCTGAGGACAGTGAATAATACAAACGAGACGCGATCACATGAAGGAAAGTATGCCGTTTGTGGAACTTCTGCTGGAGTCAGGTTGGGTCAGCAAACTTGACCATGTCAACACGTGTCCAATTGTGGTGTTGAGTGTTTGATTTACACAACCACATTCACATGAATGGTAGAGGAGTGTAGCAAAGCAAGCACCTGAGAAGACACATCAATATACCTGGATTCGTGATATCGTAATATTCGTCAAACCAGCATGAGAAGGCGACCCGGAATGGTCTAAAATGCTTTCGGTGGAGGCTCAACTGTCCGACTATCTCTTGTTGTTCTTCGCATTTGCGCCTGAACTGAGAACATCGCAAGAACAACAAGCGCGTTGACGATAAGTACCAGTTGCAGCCACTTGATAGTAACCTGTAATGACTTTAGCGAAGACAAATGTTATGAATAGTGGCATGACTGACTGTTTCGTTGCACGCAATGGATGCGTTATATCGATCGTCGCCTTCGAGCCACTCAGGCAAAAAGTTACAGAATGCCATTTCGCGCGTACAATATTTGTTAGTGTTTAATTTTCCGCCCATCACTAGTTTGTACGTCAGCATTGTTTTGAACCCAACTCTACATCCAGCACTTACTTAGTGTCTCTGAATCGCATCCATATCCGTCGTTACCCTTCATAGTGTAGTGTAGCACGAGCGAAGCGAGCGATGCAGCAGCACCTGTGGCGGTCATGACCACAACGGCAAGAACCCAGAAACGACGTTTGCCCTGCATTACTCTTAGCTGCATAGTACATCCCGATACAATGTCACATACGGCAGCGAATTGCGTATCTATGCTCGGTCTTCGCAGCAAAAACCAGGCAACAATCGCCGTCACTGCAGCTGCCAGGCATAAAACTCCCGCTGCGATTGTTGCATCTGTTTCCGGGTCCTTGAAATAGACAATTGTGTAGTCCGTTCGGTAGCTTTGTGTTCGGTCGTCGAAGTCATTGGTCGTAATTCGAACTCCATGTGGTATGAACCAGTCAGTGGCGACCCAGTAGTGTGTCGTTATAGCCACCGAAACAAGCGACAACAACAAGAAAAAGACGGTTGGCACCAGCGCCGGCCCCAAAATTTTGTTGTATAGCATATTGTCGCACAGCAGCACAATCGAAAAGATCATTCCAGAAGGCAGGAAATCGCAGGGACATGGGCTACACCTACCTAATAAAGCACAACTGCATCATACCGGCCAGTTCCTGCTTGCCAGCCTTCTTCCGCTTGCCCAAGAGAAGAGAAGCTTGCCCATCGGCCGCGGCATTGATCACTACCCGCCTGTCGCGACTCCGTCAAAGAGGCAGTAGTGCACTACGCCGCATCCTGGGAAGCCTGGAAACAAACGGGGCCATGGGTCACGATAGGGCACGATAAGGCGCCAGCATGTCGGTGTGTTTCGCTCGCGAAGTCCGTTGGCGCGTGGTCGCGCCCCAGCCACACCGGCTGGGCCGCATGACGGATGTGCTGTTCCACAGTACATCATTTTTGAAGGCTAGAGAGCTTGGCATTGAATACGCCGTGTTGGTTGTGGTCTCGAGACCATAAGTGGTGGGCAAGACACATCATGGGGCTGAAGCAAGAATCGACCCCGCGTTCGACATGGCCAATGTGGCCAGGTACACCACTTGCTAAGATTCATCTGCCCCACTCATCACTGTCACTTTGACGGTAGAGGAACAGCCGGAAAAATTGGCCGCCCAGGAATTCGATCAGTTAGGAACAAACAAGTGCTGCATAAGCTTTGGATTCGGATCCGGCAAGGCTTGCCAGGTCCAGCCATCGCTAGTTCCCGTCCACGAAGCATGCCCCAACCTCCGACCATCCGGTCACTGACATCGCGCGATCATCGCAAACACCACTGGCACAATGACAAGATACATGCATGACACGGAGCGTTTCTTTTTCACAGAGAACGAGTTTGGACGCAGAGTTTCCCAGATCGTTCTTTAATAGTGCACAGGGAAGCACCTGCAAATATGGAAATGCAACAGGACCTCGAGAACACGGATAAGATGGCCGACTTCAATGTACTCCCTGTCATATGTTGCCTTACGGACCTGAATGCGGCTCTTGATACCCATTTGCTTCCAGCGACCAATCTTTCCGGACCTGGCATGGCACGCAACCTGGCCAATACCACTCTGGCTTTCTACCACTGACTGGATTGCGATACTGGAACCACATACGTTGGATCTCTGGCCATTCGATGAAGCGTCCGTTACCGCCTCGGAAGGTGCTCTCTCTTTCCTCAATGTCCACGAGAGTTAGGTCCGGCGGATATTTTTTCGTCCATCCGGCGGGCTCCGGATTTGGTGCACTGCCGTTCCGCGGCTTTGCGTTGGACCATCCTTCTTTCCACGATGATGACTGCCAGTAGAATTCGTCGATGGTAACACTCCAGAGTCGCCATTTTCCGTCTTCGAGCACAACCTGGTCGTGGTAGATTGCAGAATTGAGCCCACCGGCTCTGCTGACAGATGTTGAGGGCTGAAGCAGCCTCGCCCTTAAGGTTGCTGATCGACCGTCTTCAGAGACCAGGATAACTGGTTGCGGTCGCCAATGGAACGATATACTGGAGCGCAATGCCGAACGATTGGTTCCATAGGATGCAATATTGGCTTGCGTTATACGCTCTGGAGTCTGGAAGTAACCTGCGAATGGCGAAGCTTTATGCCCCTTTTTCGCAAAAAGAGCCCCCATTTCTGCCGCCTGAAGGTCGTCAAGGAAGTACCCATACCCATGTGACTGGTTCTCGGCTCCATCGTATGCTGCGCTGCGTCGAAGACGACGCTCGAGATCTTCCACTGTGGCATTTGTCGCGCGCTTCAAGCTCAATTGCTGTGATACCGAACCATAAATGACGTCCAGGAACGGCGGCACGTATGCATTCGGGGCCTTTATTCCGCCATTTCCCCAACCCTTGTAGTAGTCCGCTACGATCAGCGGCGTGATCTCTACATGTTGGACTTTCCAGATCCCATTCTCTTTTACAAATCGGTTCCTGAAAACATTAAACTCCCAGGATGCGGCATGGGTATTTACGTCTCCTAGCATGGCGATCTCGATACCCCTTGCTGTTGCTTCCTGACCGTTTTTGTGGACTTCCACGAGCATATAAAAGATTGGATGATCGTTATTGACGCCTTGCGTCAAGTCCTCTGGACCCATGCGCTCCAAAACCTTCCGCACACCAGCTTTGCCAACGAACGTCGCTCCGTTCGTGATTTTTACCGTAGTGTTTTCTGCATGCAGGTCCACGACATCGGTCCACATTCTCCTGTCAACATAATACCCACGCGCATGCATTACATTACGTACTTCGTCCTCATCGTTCATCTTTTGGATTCTGGTTTCCAACTGCAAGAGCGTTCCATTATAAACCGGCGCTTCCCCCTCCGCAGGTGGAATAGGCATTCCAGAGCTATTGGCGGTGAAGTGATAGGGTACAATCGGAAGGCCTTTGCCACCAACGTTCTTCCAGCCGTCTTCGTACGTTCCTTCGTACATTGCGTAGTACTTGAGTAACGATATGCGCCATCCTTCTTCAGTCAAGGAGTACTGATTCTCGTAGATGCCGCCTTGGATGCGCGTTCCGCCCTTTCCATCACCCTGGAACCATATCCCATTCCATCGACCCTTTGCAGTCTTTCCGTCCACGCTGAGGCTGATGACCGGATTTTCTGCAATCAAGGTGTTCAAGGAACCAGGCTGTAAGCCGTCCATGGCTCCGGAATCGGTTCGTAGCCATTGTTCGATTGACGACGCCCCGCAGATCGTGGTGTTACCCCAGATGAAAGTGCTGTTGGGCGGGAAGAGCTGGCTAACGGAGTGCCATTGGCCAAATTGTGCCAGATGCGAGATCTGCTTTTGAACATTCTTGATGTGGCGGATCGATTCGACTCGCGCAACGTTACGAGCGAGAACGTTGAGTGAGGACTCCGCGGATACGAATACTGGGCTGATACCCACCACAAGCTTGAAAAGATTCGCGGGCTTCATACTGACTTTCGGAACATGGAGTTTAAGGAAATGCTTTGATATACGAAAGTGTAAGAACACACATTCACTCAATTTCCAAACGGCGGCAAAGATGTATCATGCTGAAATGCGTCAGAGTGTAGTAGTCTCCCTAATTAGATGCATATCAATTCATGTATGTCATGCCGGCAGCTGGGACCAAGCGACTATTTCAACCGAATATCCCTGTCACTTTTATCAGTCGATATTAGGATTGCCGAATCACGGCAATCAAGCTCAAGTGCTGCCACTCATACAATCTCGGCCAGTCACGATTGGGGGATGTTTGTTCGAGTTCATATCGGGAACGTATATCGGCAGATTAGCCCCACTGATCTGGTAAAGCGCCTACAGCTACTTGTGAAATAGCAACTTTGCCATACCTCCATCTTCACCGTCATTCATTCAGTCAGACCAAGGCGTAAAACAGCATTAGGAACGAATACTTTTTCTTTATCCGTAATTCATATCAAGCACCCGATAAAGGATGATATTCGACATGTCAAAACCCCTGTCATTGGGACTTAAAAACCGATCAAGCTATCAGTCTTTTCTCGATGGGAGAGGTCACGTAAGTCCGCGAGGATTTCCTTCGGAACTCCGCCGTAATGATCTGCCCAAAACTGCCCATCTTTTAAGTTTAGTATTGCTCCACGTAGGAGGAGCAATCTAATGGTCTTGAGCCACCGCTTTGGAGTTCCGTTCAGATACCCATCTGGCAATCGGACGTGATTATACATAGCGTTGAAGAGAGGGCTGTGGTGGTCTTGCTCCGTGCCATTGCGCTCGACATAACGTTCTTCCTCAAACAGCATCTTCAAGCCCTCGGCGTCGCCCAACCACGCGAGGCGCAAAATATGGAGGAAGATTCAGGCATTTCTTGGTGATATCCCGCTGGACAATACTCTTGGAGAAGCTTCACAGTCAATGTGTGTCTCTTGCGCGCCCCAATTGCAATAAATGGCCCTTTCTCTGTGAGAAGTCCCTCTGCATCTGCGCCGTTGTTCATCAAAGTGTGCATTATCTCCAAATGGCCTCGCTGACATGCTAGTTGGAGTAGGTCCACAAGAGGAAACTGTCTTATATTTGCTTCGGGATGTTCAGCCAATGCCAAGCGCATTAGTTCAGGGTGGTTACTGTCTAATGCAATATTGAGGATATCTCGAAGACATTCGGACCGGTCGGCGAGTAGCGAAGGCTCGCATCCAATGAGGCATCCAAGCATGATCGCGTTTTCCATACTGATTGCTATGGTAAGTGGATCCAGTAGTCTTGTGTGAGGCATAGCACCGGCCGCCCCCAGTTCTTGCAAGATGGCCTTGTGTCCACAAGCTGATGCTGCCAAGACAGAAGTAACATACACCTCCTTGATGAAAGAGCTTTTGGCCTGTGTTTCAATGTCGGTACATTTCGTCAGCAGATATCGGACCAACTTCAGGTGTCCTTGACCTGCTGCCACAACCAACGGAACGTTCGCATGACTGGTCTTGACGAATTTGCTCCACTTACTGAAGGCTTGCTTCATCATAACCCCCTGATTATGAAATGCACAAAGTTCCAGCATACGGGCTTTGACATCTTCTTCCTTAATTAGAGGAAGTAGAAACTCGAAGCAAACAATGGCCTTGTACTCGATTGCTACCTCTAGGAATTGCCACACCTCATCTTAGTTCCAGGCTGTCCTGTATCCGCCGTCATAGACCACTTCGAGAAGCTTGAGGTTGTCTTGGCGTATTGCAAATCGTCCCAATACACGAAGGAGAGACTTGAAGATCTCGTTTCGGTCGTTCAGAGCGTCAGCGCGGATGGCTGCGGTGTTGATGTAACAATCCATAGGAAGATAGCCAAGTGTGGGAGCTAGCATGTTGCGAATGGGGCGGAGTATGACGTCGATCGACTTCGGTCGCCAGTTGCAATCTCGTAGTAGAGACTGGGACTCGGCCGCATTGACTTCACTCTTCGAGTCTGGTGATTTTCCATACACGCAATCTTCAAGCTGGTCGAGATCCTCAAGCTGAATATTGTCGTGACCAGAGAATACGTATCCCGCCGCAATGCAGATTGTAGTTTCATTACGTGCAGGATCCTGTCCTAAGTGTTGTTTTTTTGATGAAAGAGGTTCAGAGATAGGCTGGACGTTCTCCACGATAGGAAAAGTTTCTGGATCATTCCCATTGTCATCAGTCTCTACAATATTGGATGTTCTGATAGTGGTTTGATTTTGTTTTGATGCCAGATTTCGAGCGCACCGGTCGCGTAGAAGGCGGTATCAGTCGTGAACCAATGCAGCCATTGGTCAAATATCACACACCGCATGACAAGGGCGCCCATGATCACTCCTAGAAAAAACGCCACCCACAGTAGCGTCAAATGTGCTTGTGCCTCTACTTGTAACGCTGATGAAGGTTCGTCGTCGAACTATTCTGGTCAGCAAACAATTCTGCATTCCTGTCGCTTCCATACTTGCCAACAATCAAGCTGATTGCAAGCCTTCAAGGCAAGCCGAGGGGTAGCTTGACCTTCATGCAATCCAAGCCTACAGCACCTATTTTGGCCTGCAAATCAACCCAGAGATCGAAGATTGATTGGTGAGATTGATAGGGCTTGAGGCCTATCAATAAGAATAGCCCTGGGGAGATAGGGCGCAAAACATAGGGATAAGGCGGCTGATTTGGCTGTAGGAGCAATCTCACGATACTTTTTTGGTGTTGCAGCTCACCTATATGAAAGAATTTTCCGCCCACTATATCTGTGACGGTTTATGAGAAGTAGATCACGTGTGCTAAGTAGTAGTTCTCTAGTGCTGCTTCCCACTGTGAGTAGAGCGCTGCAAGAAACTTCACTTTTGCTAGGCTTGAGCTATATAACAATCAATCTTCAGTTCAATCTACCCATCCGCCGCTTGATAGGTCTGCAATCCAAGCCTACAACTCCAAAAACAGCCTGCAATCCAAGCTTTTGCCCATAGATTGATTGGCTTGATTGTTGGCAAGTATGGTCGCTTCTCGGTACCCACCGAGCGGGCTCTGATAGAGCTATTCTGCCCAGGAATTATGCTCTCAAGGACTATCACAGGACCGGCCATGTGATATTGTTGAACGAATTGTTTGAAGAAGAAGACGCTGAAGAAAAGACCACATTTGGATTCGAAAGAGCGACTAAGCCACAAAAAGGCCATGGTAGAACAACCTCTAGGAAAACCGCGAATCCGCAGACAATGATTGATGGTAAAAACAGTTATCAGGCCGCGTTTTTGCTTGAAGACGTCGCAGAATTCTGATCGGGGTCATGGGTGTGTCGCAAGTCGGCGCGTACTGAAGCAAATGCGGCGCAGCTTTTATTGGCACTTTGAACGTATGTGTGTGCGTGCTCTTAGAATAGCAAATCTATTTCAAGAAATAGCTGCATTGAGCTCGACTATACTAACGAGAAGGTTGTAATTTGTAGAGAATTGGACAGGATCATATTCAATTATTAGGCACGGCCATGTCTCGTCACCCGCGCGCCATGCGGTTCGCGAAAAAGAGCTTTTGGTCATGACAGTGGTAACGTAGTATGTTGTCATTTTCATCTGATTAGAAGGCTCAAGGACAGTTGCCATCTTACATTGTCGTGAAGTAAATGACAGGAGTGAGGTCTTCCTTGTTGTGCGCAGGCGCTGTGTGACCGAGAGGTCCTTCCAAGGCTGTATGCACTGTGGGGTTCACAACACACGAAACACTGCAACCTCTCAGAACGTACATTGCCACAGTTCTTGCCATTGGCCGCCTTTTGCCCTATTTTGAGCAAAGCACGTAGAAAACCTGACAATACGCGAAAGGCGGCGTACCTAGGCATGAGATAAGAGCACACGGGCATATACATTTGCTTGACCAAGCTTCTTTCCTTTTGTTCCCATCGACCTCGTTTTACATCTGCTGTTGTTGCATTGCCTGTCTTGCTACGTTTTCGACCCAGCCTTGCTTTTCACGCAAGGATGGCACCCACCACACACATTCTCGACCCTAGGTCTGACACGATGCTCGTCCTCAGAAACCCGTCCGTCAGTTTTGCCCACTGGGTGCCTCCGGCGAGGATTGAACAGAAAACTGCGAAATATGCAATCATGGGAGTCGAAGATACACCTTCAAGTGCCCACAAAGACAAAAGCAAGAAGAAGAGCAAAATTTTGAAAATCAAGCGATCGGTTCTGCCGCCATCACCTGAGCCACCTTTTTTTGACGATCCTGAACGATCATCTTATCTCAGCCCCGAACCGACGTTTCCTATCGATCCTGCGCAAGATGATGAAGACACGAACGTTTACTTTAATGTGTCTTCGCGTCATCTCATGTTGGCTTCCAAATGGTTCGAACGAGCACTTTCAAACGACTAGTCAGAATCAGGCCGTAGTGAGGACGACGGTCGATACCACGTTGAGGCAGAAGATCAGGATCCCGAAGCTTTCTTGATTGTCCTCAACGCATTACACCACAGGAGCAAGCAAATTCCTCGTGTAGTCAGCCTTGAGATGCTCGCAAAGATCGCTGTTCTAGTCGATTATTACGAGTGCGATGAGGCCATTGAAGTTTGGACCGCTATGTGGATTTCAAATCTCATTCCCCGGGATCCAATTCCGTCGACATACTCTCGGACCCTCATTCTGTGATTATGTATATCATGGGTCTTTGGCGAATCCGATCAATTTCGGAAGGTATCTGAGGTAGCTACGAAGCAGAGCACGGAGGCTATCCAAACTTTAGAGCTGCCTATTCCATCGCGTGTCTCAGGTATGCCTTCACTATAGTCCGAGAAGATCAACTCTCTAATCGTACTAGGTGAGATCGATTCAATGCGATACCGAGCTATTAAATCGGTAGTAGAAGGCGTGCACTCCCTACTCGGAAAGTACCGAGATAGTGACTACGTCTGTGCTGCCGACTCCTCCCAGTCTTTCGAATGTGGTTCTTTCCTCCTCGGAGCACTAACTAAACAACTCGATGCGCACAGTCTCCTATCACCGCGCCCTAAAGTACCGTTCACAGGGCTAAGCTTCGAGAGCATGTGTGGCGAAGTCGAGATCATGAAATCTCCTGAGTGGGCAATACCGAACCACGACTACCATCATCGCTACGAAAGACAGCATGGTTGCAATCTCAACGGAGAAGTCAAGGCAGTCGTAGCAAATGCCAAAGCTTCCATCAACGGCCTCGGATTGGATATGTTCAAGAACGATTCCAGCATTGGTACTTGAGACAAGGTAATGGCTAAAGCAGAATCAAGCTCGTGGTGGCGATGGGATATGTTGCCATGTACCATCTTAGCTATTATATTGCCTGTGTTTGCTCGGGTTTCACATGGCTGAGATTGCGCTTTGTGTGTATGAGGAAAGGCTAGTTTTGATCTCAAGTCTGTCATTCCTCCTGGTACCAATGTACAAGATATACGACCAATAGACAATCTGCGAAAACCTCGCACTATTCAAATGTTATGCTAGTCTGCTAAAATGCTGGATGAGTAGGAAAATGGTGTGGTGTTCCGTCATGTTGTGATGATTGCATCATCGTAAGATGCAACGACTCTTCTCAGTCCCCGTGATTGCCTTCCAAGCGTTCAGGCTGAACATATTTGATAAGCCAGTACGCGCCACTTGCGACACATGAACCCATAAGCGGCCCAAGCCAGTAGATCCAATGATACGTAGTAAATCCAACAACGACACATGGCCCAAAGCTTCGAGCCGGATTCAAACTTCCTCCAGTGAAGAACACACTGCAGAGCTCGGCAACGAAGAGCGACATACCAATGTACATCGGCCTTGATGGACCACCATCTAGCATGAGGATAGTTAAGACCAGCATCGAGGTAACAAAGGCTTCAAGGAAGAGACCGCGCGTGACAGTAATTGATGGGTCGAGCTTGGTAGCGATGATAAGCGGCCCGGGTAGCAGCGCAGATACGAAGCCTGATGCAGCCATGGCGGCGAGAAGCTGGGCGATAATCGTTTGAACCATACGATGCCAGTGGATCTGCCCAGTGATGAACAAAGCCGTCGTAACCTAGAAGAGGCCAAATTAGTGTATGTTGCACAATCGTCGGACCGCTCGTGTGTGATGCAGACTGCCGTTGTTGCGGTTACTCGACGCGGGGGTTGCGGTTGCACGAACAGCTGGGCTGAACTTACTGCAGGGTTGAATTTTCCACCACTAATTTCTGCGAAAATTGCGACATTGATGGCTAACGAGACGCCAAATGCGAAGGCGATGTATAGTAGTTTACCAACATCGGGCGCAGGGGTATCGCTTGAAGTAAGTTGCTGCGTGTTGGCAGCGTTGAGTGCGATTTGAGTTCCAGAGAATGCCAGCGACAGGAACATAAAAGTTCCAATGAACTCGCCAATAAAGGCTGTGATCTCTGATCGTAAGGTATGGGGTGGTGTTCTAGTTTCTGGAGGAGGTGCAGTCGATGGCTCATGAAACGGTAGGCCGAGCTCGCCCTTGTTGTTCGCACCTTGGTCGGACATTGTTGTAGATAATGATTTGCTACAATGTGATGACGAGGAGAAGGGTCTTATGGTAACAGGACTTGAAAGAAGGTAACAAAGAGATGAAAGACGTCTCTGACGATAAAGGATGGAGGGCTCACCGGACGCGTTTATATCCATTGTGTCGGCGAGAAGATGAAAGGAGCCACCAAGTACCAAGTGGTTTTGTGCGACTGCGCGAAAATGCTCGTCGCGCACGTCTGGAAGATCTCGATCATCGCTCCCATCTACCAATACCCCGAGACGCGATCTATGTAACTTAGTCTACGTGGAGGCAATGTTGCATCATCGAGATATGAGTTCACATGGATCGCTGAAATGACGGAAATTGCGGCATACCTGCGCTCACCACAGTGTGACCAAACGTCGTATCTTTGCTGCGCAACTCGGAAAATGCAACGCCATCGCGACTTTCAGTGTTACTTGTGAACCCATGTCTTGTCCGAAGATCACTATCGTGTTCCCAAGGCAGAAAATCAACGGTGTGCCAAAAACTGGAGTGCCAGTGCGGCTTGCGTAGCTGCTAAGGCGCAATAATTGTCTCATCGAGAAGGTTGAGAGTATGAATCCTAAACAATGGAATAAATGGGAGATTGTGAGCAACTATGCAGCGTTTTAGATACGCTATTCATAGTGGCTATTTCGAAGGTTGGTTCTAAATCCCTGGTCGCCAAAGTACCCTGTTCCACGTGGTCACTCCACGTCAGAGAGAAATGTCAGAAGAACCCAATACACTGGTTGCCGAACCACACCTGTCATCGACCCGAGTGTGGGGTTTGCGATAGTGCGTAGTTGTAGCAGGTGATCCGATGTTGAGAGATGTGCGTACAGAACATTACTGTGCAAATCGGTGTAGCCCTTGTGCGTGGCAAACAAAGACCCACTCATCACACACCCTGACATTCTGCACAGCTCGTGATCAAAATAGTATTGGAAGAAGTTGCGCCACGCCCATCCAGGAACACACCATGACAATTCGGCTTCGCTGCCGAAAATGCCAGGTCCCGAACACCATCGGATGGCACGCTCGGCGTCGAGTTCAGGAGACTGTTATTGAGCGACCGATTGTAGCGCATCACATGGTTATAACCAAAAAATCGGTCAGCATGTTTGAGCCGATCGACCAACGGGTGACGCAGCGCCGCCTTCGCTTGTATGCTTCAGGCCAGTATTGCCATTCTCTTTTTTGGTCCATAGGCAGCATGAGGGCATTCGACAGGTGCACTGAGGGAATTGGTTCATGCACCGTGAATGCCTCATCTCGCTCGCGACCTCGCCGGGGTCAGGATCATGTTGGTGTCACTTAATGACCCAGAGACGATGTGTGAATCGCGACTTTGAACGCTTCTCTCTTCGAATCCATTCCCGCACCCACGCAAGGTTATACGCAGCGTGTATGATAGACTCAAAAGGTAAATGTGACCTCATGCTCGACTAAGTATCAATCAAGTGGGCCAACTGACTTGGACGACCCGGCCAGCAGTCTGGGTAGGTACCTGGTGAACTTTGTTAGCAAGCGAAGCATTGTAAATGCACAAGATGGAAAGCAGCTGTTGTAGCAAGTGATCATGAGATTTGTCGGCGAGACAGAGTTTTGAATACTAACAATGAAGAAGACCGTACACCCTTCGGGCATGCTGCAAAGCAACAAAACTATATCACGGGCATGGCGACAAATAAAGAAGGCTAAGCGATTCCCCAGCGCCCACATGTACACGGAGCAGGTGTGTAGCAAGCCTAGGTAGGTAAATATCTGCCGGCATTCAGCACAGATGAGTCAGCCGTTCGACTCGTACAACGACGGTACAGACGAAGGTATGAGATCAAACAATCGTGACCACTAAGCAAAGGTTGCGCTTTCGAGGCAGAGACGCAACTGTTGTTCGTTGAGGGTGCAGATGATGCAGCGTTGCTGCGACCGAGCCGGACAAAAATCGACTTCTGCCAAGCATCGGCGTTTCTGACCCCGAGGCCACGTCTCTGCGCAGATCTCCTCGCTCGGAGGTGCAATTCTCCGCTCACATATTAATTGCAATGTCTATCTCAACACAACATCAAGTATTCAACGTTCAAAAAGTACATCGACTGACAAGATGTGATGGGCTAACTGTATGCGACACGGAAACACGTTCCCCACCATGCCTAGCTAGTCCTGATCCTTAGGCGGGTCTTGCATCCTTTCGCGTCATAGAATGCAGTTGTCCAAGACGTCCCACAGAAGTTGCTCCACGCGCAAACGAAAGATGTCTATATGCCCCAGTTTGTATGCTGAGACTAGCCGAGATCCCCGGGCAAGGACCGCACTTTCCGTGATATAAAGTCCATCGTAGCTGACAGGCAATCTCGTAATCATTTGAGACGGGAGTCAATACAAACCATGACTTTACGTTTTATTCTCCTGGGGCTAGCATTTTCACACGCTACCTTTGCACTGGTGTCGAAAGATGGAGTTACCGGTCGTCTCCCAGCAATGGGATGGAATTCTTGGAATGAGTACGAATGCAACATCAACGAAAAGGTTTTTCT
This sequence comes from Ophiobolus disseminans, assembly GCA_010093685.1. Classification (NCBI taxonomy): domain Eukaryota; kingdom Fungi; phylum Ascomycota; class Dothideomycetes; order Pleosporales; family Phaeosphaeriaceae; genus Ophiobolus; species Ophiobolus disseminans. The sequence goes on from MU006216.1 coordinate 1,714,253, forward strand.
CACAGTCGGTGGACTGCTTGTTTCCCTTGGGCTGAAAGATTTGGGTTATACATACGTCAACATTGATGATTGCTGGAGCGACAAAGAGAAGCAACGAGACAACTCGACCGGCCGCATATTGCCGGACTTCAAGAAGTTCCCTCAAGGTATCAAGCATACCGCAGAAGAGATTCACAAGCTTGGTCTCAAGCTCGGAATATACTCGGATGCGGGCTCTCTTACTTGCGGAGGATTTGTTGGGTCCCTAGGACACGAGATAGTGGATGCAAAAACTTGGGCCGAATGGGGAATTGACTGTTTGTTCATATGAGGCACCAGAACTTTCTAAAACTAATGCTTTCTAGACCTCAAGTACGACAACTGCGCTGTACCCGACGAGTACGATGACGAGTATCGATGGTGGCCAGAAAACTGGTTAGGAGGGCCGCCAGCTGAGGTAAGGCGGCTATGACCTACATATGGGACATAAACTGATTCTGTACCTACGACAGGACCAAACTGCGGGTGGAGATGGAGAAGCCAGACCAGTCCCCGCACCCGCGGGCTACGATTGGACAACCTCTAAAAGCTTCGACCGTTACAAGGCCATGGGCGATGCGCTTGCGGCTACGAACCGCACTATCCAGTACTCACAGTGTGCTTGGGGCCATGCTCATATCGAGCAATGGGGAAACAGCACCGGCCATAGCTGGCGGATGTGGGGCGATATCTACCCTCAGTGGTTCGACAAATGGCAATGGTCCTGGGGCCTCATGCCTATCCTCAACCACGCGTCTTTCTTCTACTCCGAAACCGACTTCTGGGGCCATGGTGATTGGGACATGCTCGAAGTCGGAAATGGCAACTTTTCCCTCGAAGAAAACCGCTCGCACTTTGCGTTATGGGCGGCTCTGAAGTCTCCTCTTATCATCGGGACACCGTTGGATGGTATCAAGCCGGAGATTCTCGAAATTCTCAGCAACCGGGATTTGATCGCCTTCAACCAAGACCCTGTATTCGGAGCGCCAGCGAAACCATATAAATGGGGTGTCAACGCTGACTTCACGTGGAACCAAACTCATCCAGCCGAATACTGGAGTGGAAAGTCGTCCCGTGGGGTCCACGTGTTTGCTCTCAATACTTTGGACCATGCCGCGACAAAGAAGATTAACTTCGCGGAAGTTCCCGGACTGGATAGACACACAAAGTATACGGTGTACGACTCCTGGACTGGTAAAAAACAGGGTAGATTCCAGGGTAGTTACAAAGCCGTTGTCAGACGACATGATACGATGGCAATTAGGATCGTGAAGGCTAATGGTATGTTGCCTGGCTCTTTGCACGACGAATTGTGCGACCTGCTGACCCTGAAAATACTACCATGGCTGACCTTTGTGTAGGTAATCATACCTATTCGTGAGCTACTTGCAAGGTCCACGCTCTTGACATTCATCTCACGATCTTGGGCGATCAATGTGCACAGCGTTTGGTTCGGCATCGAAACAACTTGTATCGTTTAACTGCTGCGTGCGGTCACGCAATTTTTGTCAAATATCGAAGAGGTCGAGAAAGCTGCTGGGATAGTGTATGCCTCTCGATGTTCAAATCAAAGAGTTGTTGTTGGCGCTCTGAGCCAGGCTATGAACGAGCCAAAAGACTGACGCAGCGAACGCGGGGACCCGATGTTGGTGCACGCCTAAGTTTAATTTTGATACTTGCTGTGAGGGCGACTTGCGTACTTGCTTTGATTCCTACGATGTACCCCACTAAGCCTCTTACAGTCAGATGGACGTAATCTTGGCTGCTGAAGAGTTGGAAGCCTTTTCGAGAGAATGGGGTTGGCGGCCCGTGCTCCGGAGAAAATTTTGCAATTCAGGTCCGCGACACCACGCATGTCAGACACATTATTAGACAGCAACCGCACATCGGCCGTGCTTCCACAAAAAGGCTGCAGGGTATTCTTCCGCGAGTGAGGAGCTTAATTTAGGCCCCAATAAGAGCATACAGGAACGCGGGGTCTCCGCGAGGGCTGGAATCTGGGGGCCAGAGTCCGTCGCATTTAGCGGCACGCTCGCTGGTACCAGCAACGCCTTGAACCATGCAAAAGCAGTTCCGAACGTTCTTGTACGCCTCGACGATACGAGACCTCTGACACCGACATGGGCCCTGGAAAACCTGCCAAATCTGGCCGCTTCCCTCCACCCGCTGGTGACCTCGGGAGTATCCTAAACTTGATTCGGCAACGCTAGGTACTCATGTACTCTTGCGCCCGGGCAATAGCGACTGCATGTTCCCAAAAAGCATCAACTGTTTGAGGTCACGTGTTATGGAGTTTTATAGCCCTGGAGGTGCTTCTCATTAGGCCTCAACACAGCAGTCAAGAATTACACAGCCCTGCCGCCTGCCAAAGTCGAGCTCAGTTGGCACTGCACCAGCGCAACAACACGCTGAAACCATCCCAAAGACCGGAATGTTCGGAAGCTTCCAGTCCACGACTAAGCATTAGCCGCAAACCATGCCTATTGGCTTGGTTTGCTTTCAAGACACGTTCCGTTACGAAGTACATCGGTGTTAGTATCATGCTGTTGTGTGGTTCGCTCTTGTAGCGGCACGCGGGGGTACATTTGGTATGTAAGGCTTGATTTCCACGCCGGAGACCGCCACCATCGATGTGAGCAAAGCTGTCATATCCAAGCTAATGCAAACCAAAATGTGTTATATGCTGATTTGAAGACGTTCAATCCGGCTCCAAGCCTAGAATAAAAGTGGCAAGCTGCGCTGCCGGGGTGCATCACATCGAGGATCACCAAGTTGCTGTGGCTTCATAACAACTTGTCAAGACAACTTTGTAAATTTATCTCGCTCTTACGATCATTTGCAACTCACGATCGTGGAATTTACGAGCAGTACTCCATATGATGGACACGCCGCGCGTAATATAACTGATCATGTTGTCCTATGCACGAGCGCTGAGGACTGTTCTGTTGAGGGCTGGTCATCCCTCATGGGGTCCATAGGTCCTTCAGGATCATTCGCTGCACCAGTGTCAGGTACGAAACCAGCTGTCATCCTCTACCGATAGAGGTAAATGGGCGTTGAGCAGCGACCATCCGATCATCACCCGTGCTCAGCGTGATGCATCAACCGACACTGCCTTTGGCTAAGCTGTTGCCTTCGCATCGACATCATCGGTCGCCGAGCATGTTCCAGAACCAATATATCAAACATTCTTTCTTCTGTCTCTCCTCTACTTGGTTGTTCGTCTTAGCGTCAAAACGCATCACACACGTGGGATCCAGTACCTGACGAGACTGGATCGACAACACTCGACCAAGCTCAGCCAAGCTTTGCAGAGCAATGTTCTGATTCGTCTTATCGATCGTCTGTCCTGGATAGGCACAGGAAGTATTAACTCAAGTCTTGCATATGCAACTGCCCAGGTGGTAAGCGACTGAGGCTAACTTTGATCCAATGGGGTCTCAGGGATTTGAGCACGACGTTCAGCCTCGCGATGATGCATGTCCGCCAGTGTCTCTATGCTTCGAAGATCCAGACGGAACTGTCAGAAATAGTACGATTGGGGTTACTGCGGTGTTTCTTTTCTTGGCCGGGACCATCTCCGCGCTCCAGCTCTCGGAGTTCGCGTTGCTAGAGTACCAGATCGCCAGCCACCAAAACGCCACCTCAGCACGCTTTCAGCCCCCATCGTGAACTGTCAGTCGAGCTTATTATCACAGCCAATCAACAACATGCGTTGAACCATGTGAGTGCATAAACACATCCCAGCACGCAATCGGGTTCTCCCGACTTACTGCCTGGGTCTTTCGCTACAGCTTGTTACTAGGAAACGGCGTGCTTGTCGCCTACCGCATTCGATACCTGACGACAGAATTGGGATGCATCACGCACGCCATGGCTTCGATGAGCTGGGCTAGATCATAGGTTGCAAAAGCTACGTGTTGGACCTGACCGAAGACTCGCATACATAAGCCCGGGTATTGCTCCTCAGTCGTTCACTTCCAATAACTCCAGTGACCACATCACAGTCGCTCCATCAGAACATACATCAGCCTTTCATCACTTAATACCCACATACATTCGCTCTCCAAAAACTCTCAACCACCAAACCACCAGTTACCATGCGTTTCTCGATTGTAGCCCTCCCCGTCCTTGCCGGCCTTGCCGCCGCTCAAAACCCGTAAGTCATTCAAAGCATGTGCAACCTCAAGCATTTATTCAACATATGCAGTGTTCCTTCGCTCGTCGCCTCTGCCATCTCATCCGCTGCCGGCGCCGTTTCTTCCGCAGCTGCGTCTCGCGTCTCTTCGGCCAATGCTGCTGTCAGCTCCGTCCTCGCCTCTGCTTCATCTCGCGCATCCTCTGCCGCTGGTGTCGCTTCCTCGGTCGCTGCCTCGGCCTCCAGCCGCGCCTCATCGGCTGCCGGCGCTGTTTCCAGCGTTGTGAGCCGTGCCAGCTCTGCTGTCATCATTCCCACCGGTGCCGGTAATGCCACTCGCTCTGCTGTCGCCTCTGCCACCTCTTCGCGCCCTGCTCAGTTCACTGGTGCTGCCGACTCCGTTGCTGCCAGCGGTCTTACCGGTGTCGTCATGGGCATGATCGGTGTCGCTGCTCTGTTGTAGATGGCTGTTGACAACTTGTACATATCGGATTGTGTTTGGCGTTGTGAGATTATGGACACTATATTAAACGAGTAATGGAGCGACATAGACTGCTTTGACATACAAAAAAGTTCAATCACCATCTATCACATTCGTTTCCTCTCTCTTCAGTTTCTGGCGCGCTGAACAGTTGCGACAAGTGGACGTCACTGCCTCTCCTGGTTAGGAGGTGACTGTGTTAGCGGGTGGTAACGTCGTACACACCTACACCCGTTCATTTGTACGACGATACCACGACGCGAATCTTTGTACAAGCTCACACGATTCTGCTACGCCGCGTAAGCTTTCTGTGCTGACCAGTGAGCCGCATATAGAGCCCGTGTTTGTTGGTATCTTTCGGTCGTAAGTAGGTACTACCCAGATGATGTGTCCGCATTGGTCGCGGAATAGCCACTTCGAGGCTCACGCGCGCTCACACCTCCATGACGCACATACCCGCTCTGCGACCGCTCTACAAATCAGCTCTTCCAATTGCGCAGACTCCCTGGACAACGGCCCACTGTGCTACCTTGGCATGGGTGCACATCCTCCTCTTTGGCTGCTCAGATCACAACCGTCAAACTTCGTCACCACGTCGATGTCCGGGTATCCAGTAAGGAACCGAATGAAGAGATGAAAACCCCTGGGAAAAGACAGAAGTGGCAAGCTCCCGAATTGCTGCACTTATACTGGCACTGTACCCGTTGCAATGTAACGACTTGTAACAACAACACTAACATGTACCACGGAGTTCAGGGGCTGGTGCTGGCAGTCCATATCGATAATGGGTCAATGGGTACATAAAGTACAGCGTTGAGTGTTTCGTTGTACTTTCTCGATCGCATCGAACACCTTCAACGTTCGAATACTCCGACCGTCACTCGTCTTTGGCTCCCTTCGTCACCCACAAACAGTATCAGCAAGTCAATCGAAACTCATCAACATAACGTCATCATGCGTTCCACCATCCTCATCTTCTCGGCACTCGCTGCATTCGCCGTAGCCCAGTCAACGTAAGTCTTCTCATCTTTGTCTTGATTCGAACATATCGCGGCTTGCAAGCGATACTAACAGACTCAGTCCTTCTGCGCCACCGTCAGCGCCATCCTCGTCCGGACCTCCTGCCTCCCCTGTAACTTCTGCTGCGTCCTCGGTCGCTACCGTCACCACCCCGTTGGCTTCAACCAACTCCGCCGAAGGGAGCTCAGGCGCGAACGTATCTTCCACTTCCACGAAGAAGGGTGACGCTGGTGCATTGAACGCTGGAGATATTGGCTTCCTCCCTGCGATGATCTTGGGTGCTGCCGCTTGGTTGTTCTAAGTACGCAAGCGCGCATACTGGAGGATAAAAAGAGCAGGGATCTAATTCATGTCTTTCGTTACAGAAGACCCCTTCTTTGGCAAGGGAAGAGTTCGGCTTGGAATGGAGATTATTCAGGGGTAGATTAGAAGACACTTGTACTTGTAGTAACCAAAACACTTTTCACATGCACTGCCACCTCCACCATGAACCCTCGTAAACAAGCTCAACCAAGCTTCATTGACACAAAATGGCGCAATGCTAAAGGCTGACAAGCCTCAGCGACCCACATGAGTACGAGACTAATGGAATTACCAGGGTGAATGAAATCCGCCGGAGTCACCCCCACTCGACCGTCCCTTCATTTCTCTCGCAATCCGACAGAATAATTGCACGGAACCTCCTGAGCCACAGCAGGGTGTGCCGCGTCATTGGAAGAAACCACGCAGATTAGCCCTGAGCCACATGTCTCGGGCACAACTCCGCTCCCAATCGAACACTAGCCACACGTCACTCGGTGTGATGTATGCGCCACTACGAGGCTTCTGAATCGATATCGTACTCCCAAATAGATGAAAATGTCCAATAGAGTTGCTGCGTCTGCCAGCCGCAATCCCGAGTGGCAGCCGCTCGGGGCCAGGAGAGCCGCGTAACACTTCACTGTCGCATACGAAGCACTAAACGCCTTGATACGACAGTGAGGGATATGGAAATCGCGCATACATGGTGTCGAGGCAAGGGGTGGGAGTTATTGAGTCTGACTTGTATATATACCTTCAGTGAATCTTGCTTTTGAGGCATCCACCAACAACTCTTCCAAGCATCTCTCATTAAACCTCTCGTCTCTTCGCTCCAATACGCTCGTTCAAGCGAATCAACTTACCAAGTCGATCTTAATACCAACCGCAAACATGCAGATCGCCGCTCTCCTCCTCCCCGTTCTTGCGACCCTCGCTCTCGCAGTTGATACCACGTACGTCCATCACACTCCCCACCGAAGCATATTGTCTTCACCATTTCTTTCAGCACATACACTACTATTCATCATAGAACTGACCTTTCACTTAGCTCTTCTCGCCCCACATCCACGGCCAAGCCTGCTGCTACCGCGACGCACAAGGGAGCTGCGAGCGCCATGAACCCCGCTGATATGGGCGTTGTCATGGCTGGAATTGTCGGCATGGTTGCTGCTCTGGGATAGATTCACGCAAATTGTAAGATAGGATATGTTTTGAAAGCGATTCTTGGGGAAGAGGTTATAAAAGAAGGCACTGGTTGATTTCTGATCGTTTATTTCATTAGCGATGTCTAAGCATCGTGCAATACATTATCATACAAGTAGAAAACTCCAAACATGCATATGCTATCTCATCAGTAACCTGTTACCACTGTTACTTCAACCTTACAAGATAGCAATCCTCCTGATCTGCTGAGCTTGAGCTCTTGGGATAGTGATTCTGAGAGCACCATCCTTGAAGCTTGCGCTCACATTGGCCGCATCAATGCGCTCGGGGAACCTGAAGGTGCGTTCAAACGATCCATGGACGCGCTCCTCATGTTCCTCTTGTGCTGGTGCTTCGGGCTGAGGCTGCTGAGTCACCGCAGTGTGGGAAGCAGCGGACTCCTCAACAGCCTTCTCCTTGCCCTTAGGCTCCTTGACTTCGGTGGGCGAAGATGGTCTTGAGGCTGAGGAGACAAGGGATGAAGTCTCAGCACCGAGGTCTTCGAAGTCATCTTCGACGGTGGGTTGGTAAGACTTGTGGGAGGTGGTGTCGCTGTCAGGTGTTGCTGCACCAGCAGTGGCCGTGTCTGCTTCGGTGATGGTCTCATACTCGGGCTCATTGAGCGTGAGGCCATCCATCTTGTCTTCCGATGACCGTTCGGTGGATCGTTCCTCGATGGTTGGAGCAGCCTCGGCCTCGACTTGCTGCTGCTCCGGCTGAGCCTTCTTCTCAGATTGCCACTCGGTATTGCCAGCAATTTTCAGGGTGTTCTCTTCGGTGATCTCGATGCTGATGTTGTCCTGGGTGAATCCGTGGATGTCACCGTCGACCTGCCAGCCTTGCTCGGTCTGATTGACGGCAAACTTGGCGCGTAGGGCACGCTTACGCTGCTGTCGCTGGCGGTGCATCTCTCTCTGGGCCTCGACATGAGCCTGGCGTTGAGCCTCGAGCTGTGCCTCATGCTGGGCTTCGCGGTCGATCTCGCTCAGCAGCTCGTCAACCTGACTGAAGAAGTGGTTGAATGATGAGTACTGAGGGCGCTGGGGGCGAGGGCGAGTGACACGGTAAGCGTATGCAGGTCGTGATACTGGAGCGCAGAAGCCGAAGGGGTTGCACTGGGGTGCCTGGTAGGCGGGTGCCAACCGAGGGGTAAGGATATATGCCATTGCTGGGATGTATGGTGGTTGCTGTGGGTCTGAGTGATCGATGTAGATGATGGTGGAAGAAAATGAGGCTCAAGGGTAGCTGTAGATCTGCTGGATCTCTTGGTGTTGTGGAAATTTGAATCCGATAATGGCCCTGGGGAGAGCCGCAAACGAATCTTTTATAGGCATCGTGGCGGACGATCGAGGCAGCAGTCGCTTGCGAATCTGTGATGAGAAACGTTGATTCCGTAAGATTGAAGATGCTGCTGGAAACGTGTGGAGGTTTCGCGATGCTTGGTGATGGTTCGCGGTTTGTCAGGAAGACGTGTGAAGCTTCGCGCGCGTGCTGGAACCTTCGGTGAGCTTCGGCGCGTTCGGGGTTGGTGGGGTTACTTAGCGTGCTGATGTAATACCGCCTCGCAGAACTTCATTGCCGCTGCCACACTGTACAGACACCATCAAGCCCTCACGATCATCAGAGGCGCGTCTTCTCCAGTTTTGCGCTCCTACCCTTTGTTTTTCTGACTCTCCTTCATTCTAAATATCACATGATATTTTACACAAGCATGTCCTGAGCTTACGATGATTTGGGCGTTTGGAGTCTAGCCCATCAAATTGACTTAATCAGACGAAAGAATGCCGACGTGTTCCTTGATAGGATGTCCTGGAAGCAAGACTAAGTAAGCAAAGTATTTTGGTACATGGCTGTTTCTGGCAGATGTGTTACAAAACTGGAACCATTCACGAGAAGTACTGCAAAAGAGCGTCGGTTACGCTCTTTGGTAATCTAAGGTTGTTGAGTGTCTTTTACTCACCTTGAGATTTGTCCACTGGTTTGCAATCTAAGAAATTTTTCGATTTGAAGGTAACTATCTTGCGACGCCACAATTGTGTTGGAAACCTTCCCGCAATTTAGTCCGGGCTTACCGAGTCCTCAACCGCCATATTCCTTGATACCAGCACAAGATTCAATCGCTTCCACTATCCTTCTTGTACAGAGCACACTCTTCCAAAGATAGCCAGGGCGAAAGTGCATATATCTTGAGGATAACGTCTATCATAGTCGAGAGATTGCATGGATGCAAACGGTCTGCGTCATTGTTGAAACGCGTGTTTGGAATTCGCCAAGACACGTTTTCGAAGTCGCTCAAACCACAATGAATGCCTTGAAACTTATGCCATCAAACGGCTCCGATGGGAAAGAGGCTAGGCCGGACGCCTTTAGTCGTTTGGTAAAAGCATCCAACATGACCGAGCCGCACAGAAAAGATTGGTTGCTGTGGGAAGGGCAGACATAACTTTCCCTCCAGTATAGCTCGAGTGTAACGTCGATTTCATGCCCCACTCCAGCGATGAGCCTTCGTCGCTCTTCATCGATGATTTCTAACCCAAGTTAGTTTATACCCCAGCACACATAGACAACACGTGAGGCAAAAGTCTCAATCTACCTGTAACTGCGTGAGGAATAGGAAGCTCTAAGGTACGCAGTGTGCTGTCTGTCCCCATGTTGATTGCAGCCCGGGTTGCACGGTTGAAGATGTCGGGGAGCTCAAATACGCATGCCACACACAGATATAGCAGGAGGTTCCGGCAATATCCAGTGGGCATGTTGTAGTTACGTTGCCGGCTGTCGATCTACTTGTCTGTCCACATGATAGTCGCTTTGCGAGATTGGTAATAATCGATCAACGTTGCAATCTTGGCGAGCATTTCGAGGTCTATCTCGCTAGGCACCTGGTCGTTGCGAAGATGGATGATGTTAAGGAGGATGCAGAGTGCAGCCTCGTCCCAATCCTCTACGATGATATAATGCCGGCCGTTGTCCTTGCGCACACTCTCTGCCCACTCACCAGAGAGAGCTTTTTCGAATGTCTTGGACGCGAGCTTGAGGTGAGCAGCGGAGCAGTGGTAGTGTATGCCGCCTACAAGCACTGCGTCCGCCGTATCTTCGGTATCGTTGACGTGACAATTCGTAGCTGTTACGTTGGTGGGCAGTTGTGAGCTGTCTGTGGTGTTGTCTGCGGAAGTACCGGCGCCGAACAGACTGCGTGCCGCTGGATTTTCTACGGCTGTGGGTTTAGTTGGCTGAGCCACGTCGAGCGACTGAGCAGCGTTGTCGTCATCACTTGTCTGAGGAGCGGCAGCAGTGTCAACCGCCGGCTTCTCCCAGACTGCAAATTCGAGGAGAGGGTTCTTGAGGACAATGATGGCATCGGGGTTTGGGGCGATCTTATAGACCTTATCAGCCATGATGGTTGAAAGATTGGAGGTGTTGAGGTGCTACGGATAGAATATCGTTGAGTAGGGGGAAAGGGAAGAGCCGATCAAGCTTTTGAGACTTGGAGAGACTCACACTTTTCGTCATCCACGTGCGTATAACCTTCACCTGTTCAAGACTTTGTGTTTGGCGCGAAAGAATATCAGGATCTCGAAAGGATCATGCCATAACGGCCATAACCCCAGCGAAATTCAATCACACGGGAACGGCTGTGATATCACTTCTAGGACGTTTCCGTTTGCTAACAGATCATGGACTGCAGCACCGGAGCTTAGCTTCTTCGCCATACTTCTTGACTGGAGGGACAGTCCCCGCCCACCAAGATGGCAAGCTTGTACAACATCAAAAAAATCGGCTGAGCGAGGTATCTGGCGGTTATTGACAAAAAAACGTGTTGAAAGCTCGGTATCATTCTGTTATCGAAAATTTTCAAGGTTCCATGACTGGTATTTTCTGCGTTCAGCACCGCCACCGGCTGAAGTCACTAATGCAGCGAGGTCTTAAGTAGATCCATGGATACTTCAACGGTGCCAGCGAAAAGATTCGGCCGACTTTCACCTCGACAGGAACGGTCTTAAGCGATGCCAGCAACGCTGTCTTGACATCGCACCTTGTTCACCGATCATTTTGCCAAAATGTGGGCTCACCAGTTTTGTAAATGCCTAGAGTTTAAGTCTCGAACCATTTTGTCAGTCAACTAACGCTAAAACACAAGCCAATTCTGTCATTGTTGAAGTTGTAATTAACTTCTCGTTGCCTCGGTTGCTGTGAGTACCACTTGATAGAGCTATGTCATTAGAAGCGAGTCGGCTCAGCAATTGGCAACGGCTATGCGCACTGCCAAGCCCTCTTCTGACACCCAAGCATGGAGATAAGACAAAGTGGCATTGATCCGCAGCGGATTTATCATGACATGTAGCGAGTGGATGGTTGTAGCGAAGTCAAAGTGGGTCAAAAGTGCTGAGGACAGCGAAGATCGACATCGCACCCCGCGATTCGGTAAATAGTCTGCGGGCAGGCATTGATAGCCATCCTGGGCAATGATGAGTGCATAAAGCAACTTCAAGGTCCCCTGGTGTTTGTGGTCGAATCCAACATCGCGCTGTCGGAACAATATGATGTCGTCTAAGGAGAAAGACCTAGAGGCCGAGAAGGCAGAACAGGTACGTCTTGTTCCACCCAAGCTCAACACCATCCTTACCTATACTTGTAGATTTCTGTCAATGACAAAGTTCATGGTGGTCTCGATGTCCAAGACATTGTTAATCAAACTTCCGTTTCCAGTCCACCAGAACGCGATGACAAGGAAACGCGCCGCATCATTCGCAAGATTGACCTCCGCCTTCTCCCGACTTTAGCAATTATTTACGCATTCGCCCTAATCGACCGTGTCAACCTACCCAATGCACGTATCGCAGGCATGGACACCGATCTCCAGCTATCCGTCGGCTCGCGGTACTCCATATTGACCATGATATTCTTCATCCCATATATCATTTTCCAATTTCCGGCCAACATCATCATTCGCAAGCTAGGCCCGGCTATATGGTTGCCTTCGCTCGTCATATGTTGGGGCGCTGTGACTATCGGCATGGGTTTCACGACGCACTGGACGCAGGCTTTGGGCTGCCGAGTAATCCTCGGAGTCCTAGAAGCTGGTTACTACCCTGGTTGCGTGTTTCTCTTGTCGTGCTGGTATGTGCGATGGGAAGTGCAGAAGCGTTTCAGTGGCTTCTACCTACTTGCTCTGTTAGCGAGTGGGTTCAGTAACATTCTTGCATGGGGATTGAGTGAGATGAAGGGGTTGGGCGGGTTGAACGGATGGCAGTGGATTTTCGCAATCGTACGTTGAGTCTTTGTTGTCTCATCTCAAGGTTTTACTTCGAGTGGGATCGCTAATCGCGAGTGTAGGAAGGAGCAATAACGATCCTGCTAGGCTTCATGGGCTACGTCACCATCATCGACTTCCCAGACAAGTCAACAGAGCCCTCTCCAGTTACACGGCGCCCCTTCCTCACCGTTGACGAGGCAGGCATCATTCTTTCGCGCATCCAACGTGACCGCGGGGATGCCGTAGCCGATAAGCTCACGTGGTCAAGCATTAGGTTCCACCTGCGTGACTGGAAAATATGGGAGTTCGCGTGGCTATACTTCCTCAACAATGTCGTCGCATACTCTTGGGGCTACTTTCTTCCAATCATCTTGCGAAACGACTTGGGCTATACAGTTGCGATGAGTCAGATCATGAGCTTCCCACCGTACGTGCTTGCCGCGGCATGGATGTTTGCGACGGCGTGGGTGGCAGACCGATATCGAAAGAGAGGATTGATTATCATCTTCAACTGTGCGTGGACAGTCATCGGAGTGTGTATGATGGCGTATATCGAAAATCCCAGGACACGCTATGCAGGTGTCTTTCTGGGTGTGTCGGGGGCAAACGCGAATGTGCCCAGCTTGTTGAGCTACATGCACAATAACATCGTTGGACAGATGAAGAGAAGTATCGCTAGTGCATTACTGATAGGCGGAGGAGCGTGTGGAGGCATTGCGGCGTCCAACATCTTTCGTCAGCAGGATGCACCGAAGTACACGTAAGTTTGTCATGCTGCGCTGCGAACCAACGGACATGGTGCTAACCGACTCTCAGCCCGGCAATGGCAGTTGTGATTGCTACACAGGTACTGAGCATCCTCCACGTCTTGAAGAACTTTTGGTTCTATTCGAGAGCAAATCGAAAAGCCGATTGTGGCGAAAGAGTGCTAGAAGGTCAGAGAGGGTTTAGACAAACGTTGTAGCGGATGGTCACACCAAGGTCGGCGCCTCTTGCGACAGGAATAGACATGCACTGTAGTAGCATAATACTTTATAGATCGTTGGACATCTGCCGGCCAATGCAAATTGTACAGTAGAGATACATACAATGGCGTTAGACCGAGAACTTTTCGGGCATATTCGCGTTGGTGCTCTCTTCGCCCCCCTACTTCCTGTTCTGTATGCGCTGGATCCTCGTGGCCTTGAAGTTCTTTCCCCCCTCTTTTCTGTCCGAGTTCATGAACTTATCCTCGTACGGCTCCTTTGACGCTAGTCCTTTCTCTTGTAACTCAGCCAACACCGCTTGATCTACCCTTCCGATCTGCCATGCTCTCCACGGTGCAAGCACGGCTTGCTGGAGCCAGACTTTGCGTCCTTGAATATCGGTTTCGTGAATAGCCTGAACAGCTTGGTCGGCTCCGCCCTTTGTCTTGAAGTCCAAGAAGCACAACATGCGAGGTGTCTGTTTTAGGTCGCCGTAAAAGGGCTGGAGAGCGCCGGTAGTCTCGATTCCGAACTTCTCCAAATGGTCAACGAGCACTTGTTTGGCGATTTTGTTGTGATCAACGGACGAATTCGGCTCGCCCCAACCCGGAGGCTGTACAGAAAATAACATGCGACGACCTTCCAGAAGAGGCCTGAGTGCCTCGGAGGGACTTATTTCGTGCTCATCGAAGTACCGGGAGTGAGCCTGTTCAGCTGTTGATCCCCACACAAAGTCTTCCCTGAGAGGTTTGACGCGAATTTTCCGGCGCAACAACTCTATGTTGTCAAGTTCTCCTGTAGCTCTCTGAGCTTGCTCTTCGCTGGCTAGCTCAATACAACACATGCTGCTGTTATGGAAGGTGAAACGATCTAGGCGAAGTTGCATATGTGTGCTGAAGAGTGTTAGTATGATGCCAAGATGAGCGCATAGGCTATGCCTGATAGCATCTATTGGTTTTGCAACAGGACAGGAGCTACATACATATCAAGCCCTTTGCTCTGGAGCAGTTTTTCGATGTCTGCTCTCACGGCCCGTTTTGGTACTTTTAAGATTACTATTGAACGTGCGTGGCTGCCCTGCGGTTCCTTGGTGAAAGATGTGAGTGGGACTTCCGGGCCTCGCGATGGCGTCTCAATAGTCTCTTGTCGCAGTTTCGCAGAAGTCGTGAGTTGTCGCTGCGGCACAATGATCCTCGTGGAGAAAGGCACCAATCGTGTAGGAGGCGCGGGAGCACATGCCCTGGAGGCTAACCGGCTACAGCAGATAAACGCTCGCGAGGTCGACATGGCGAACGCTGTATCGTGATATGGGAGCTTTATTGTAAGGTCTTAAGCGACGAGATTGGATGAAAATGGGGCCGCCGATGCTGGTGTGCTGATAGCCCGGGAGTTTAGAGAAAAAGTTCCAGCCATTTCGGGAATGCCAAGCTTGTTATCGATACCGGTACCGGTACCGGTACCGTAGTGAACCCAGCACAGGCGTCATACAACCACGACACGAATCGTCTCAACTCCAGGCTTCCAACGTTGTCAGTCTTAAAAAACAAATCTTCCGCGTTCTCTTTTGTATTGACTTAAAATACGTCCACTCATATTAACGACATTCCTATCCATCGCATTGAGCCCTACCCTAGCCTTGGGTTCTACCTGCCCAAGTCGATGACCGTACTTGGTACCTTCAAAACCTATGCCACATCGCGACTCGGTTTAACCTCAGCAAAGACAAACTGCTTCACATGTTCGTCAAACTCGACCAAGGTGTGCTCCATCTCCTCGGCCATCCCCGCTTCATGCGCTAAGTCCACCCACTCTTGCAGAGGGATCTTCCGAATCGCAATACCCATCTCCATGGCCATGGCCGTGTGAAAATAACATACGGGTATGCGTTTCACACCAGCAATGTTAGCGAAGTTAATCCCCTTGATGGGCCGCACAACCTCTCGGACGATAGTACGAGCCACAGTTTCTACAGAAACGAGATCGAATGAACAATCCACGTTGTGCAAATCCGGAACAGCACTGAGAGCTTGCCCATAGTACAAGAGGTTGGCCATGACGTTGCTCGTTGAGGTGCCTTCACCGACCAAAGTGGCAGGTCGATGAATCATGACCGGAACCTGGAGCTTGGTATGAGCATTTTCCAGAACCGCTTCACGCGCCCATTTGCTTGCCGTGTAGCCATCGGCATCTCCAGCTGAAGGGTAGGAAGCGATTGCCATCTCGGGAAAGACTGGATGCCCAACGAAGCGACTCACACCCGCCGAGGAGATGTAGTGAGTCGGAACCTTCCGCCGCGCAGCCATCTGGACAACCTTCTTTGTTGGCAGAACATTGATGGCACGAAGTGATGAGTAAGGCCGAATGTGGTCCACCAACGCCGCTGCATGGATGATGACGTTGACCGAAGTAGCCAATTGCTTCCGGGTCGGCTCTGCCATGCCGAAGAAGTGCTGCGTGAGGTCACCTTCGTGGTACAGAATCTTCGCGTGGGGTGTGGTCTTCTTTTGTGATCGTACGTCGACGCAATGGATCAATGCTACATCTGTAGCATCGACTGGGCACTTCAAAACGGCACGACCAAGAAAACCAGTAGCTCCCGTCAGAAGCACCACCATGTTCTGGCCTAGTTTGGGCTCTTGTGTTTCGATCCTCAAATCCTGAATCATGGGCAGGGCTGTCTCTGCCTTCCAGTCGACAGAGGCACCACCAAGAGTGAAGATAGAGTGCTTGTTCATGGCCACGGTAGTCATTCTGTGTAGTGTCGAGTTATGAGCAAGATCTGTGAGCATGAGCGTCGGCCTGAATCTAATGCGCAGTCGGTCGAGGACATGGCACAATAGCGTAGTATCGCCACCAAGAGCAAAGAAATCGCTTGTCGTGGTGACGTTGCAAGCAAGGGCAGTTGTAGGCAAGAACTCCTCCCAGATCGCAAGGATGGTTTTTTCTGTAGATTCCAAGAGGAGGCCTCGAGTAGGATTGTGGCTTGTCCCAAAGGAGCTTGCAGGTTGCACTACTTGGATGCGTTCCGCCTCGGGTGTTTTCGATGCTTGCAGTAGTGCTCTATCAACTTTTCCGGCACGCGTATGAGGGACGGTAATTAGGACAACCGCTCGTGTAGGGCGAAGGTATGCCGGTAGCGGGAGGCTGCGCAAAAGAGTTTGAAGATAGCGCGAAACATCGCCTTTGGTGTTCGCC
Source organism: Ophiobolus disseminans (assembly GCA_010093685.1). Lineage (NCBI taxonomy): Eukaryota > Fungi > Ascomycota > Dothideomycetes > Pleosporales > Phaeosphaeriaceae > Ophiobolus > Ophiobolus disseminans. The sequence continues at coordinate 1,730,827 of MU006216.1, forward strand.
GACATGACCACAAAAGCTTGGAGTTGTTGTGGGTCGTCTTGCTCCTGGACTACGATGGCTTCAGTTACCTTTCCGTCTGATTGGTTAATGATCGTCCGAGAGGTGTCGACGAGGTCGACATAGTAGTTCCTAACACATACAACAGAGTTGTCATCTTGACAGCTGACGATGAACAAAACACCGGCGTCATCCAAGAAACCATAGTGGCCTGTTCGAACAGTTCGCTCGCCAGTGTCGGAGTGGGTGCGAAACTCGTTGTCATCCACTTCCGGACCAAAGAACCCACAGCTAACGCCATCGCTCTCAATCCAAATTTCTCCCTTCAATATGAAGGGACTGGACGTCCAAAGGTATCTGCAACCCACACCCGGTATCCAGGTGCGGCGGTTCCGACGGGTATAAGTTTGCCTTCAGTATCTGCCGCGTACTCCTTGTAATGCACCGTTCCCAAGCAAGCAGTAAGACGGCAGGCTACCTATCCATACATAGTAGCGAGCTCGAGGTTGTCATGTCCTAGTGCGGCGAGTCGGCGTACGATGTTCGTAGAGATATCCGCTCCATAGGAGAAAGCGAAATTCCAGGATTTGCAGGCTTGCAACTCGTCAAACCCAGTCTGAAGCCACAGTGCATATGCAGAGGGCGTCACGACAGGGACTTTGACATTTTCTTCCTTCATGCGAGTCGACATCGATGTCTGCGGATCGTCCATTGACGCTAGTATCAGTGTGCCTCCAGATGTTAGACTAAAAAACATCTGGAACAAAGCATATTCGGTTGTCCAAATGCTATGTTGGAGAACGACCGGGTGCTTCGACTTAGCCTCAAAATAGTACGTAGCCGCTGCGGCGATGACCATCAGATTCTTGTGGGTGAGCATGACGCTCTTGGAGGTGCCCAGCGAGTTGGATACATCATATGCTATCGCGACAGCATCGAGATTGCACTCGTCTGAGAAATCGGATCCCTTGATGAATTCCAAATCGACGCAGCTGAGTATCGTGGTCATGCCGATGGATTGCGCATAATCCGCTGCATCCACTGAGCTGGTGACGCAGATGTTGGCTTCGCAATTGCTGGCGAAGGCTGTGTTCTGTTCGACGGGCGCCGCACAGTCGATAGGTACGCATATGGCACTAATACACCAGATAGCGAGGATGGTAGCGAGAAGATCGGTTGTGGGAGGCCCGAGCACACATACTGGCGCTGCCCTTTCTACCCCGTGCTGTCGCAAATCCGAGGAGATGGCAACAGCTCGTCGCGTTAGGCCCATGTATGTGATTTGAGAATCATACTGATCTTTCGCAGCGATGCGCTCAGGGTGCTGCCCAGCAAACGCTGAGATTTGGATGAGGATTGTCTCAATTGGTCGTGATATGATTGGACCAACAGCCAACTTCGAATGAAGTTGGCGAGCTTTCGGGCAAAAGATGTCAATCTCTTGGACTTGCTTGTGTGCATCTGATGCTAAGACACCCAAGAGCCGCACGTAGAGATTGCCGATATCTTGAGCGTGCTTGACATCGTACACATCGGCATTGACCGCCACTCGTACTCAAAGACAGGAGTATTCGTCTTCGCAAAGAACCAAAACTAGACCTTGAGGCTCTTCAAACTATATGTCCGCAGCCCGGGCTGCAGACAGTGATTTCGTCAGCCAGTCATAGGAAACCTGATGCAGCAACGACCGCTTCGATACATCTACAGCTGATAGAAGTGCCTTGGTTTCGACGTGCAAGTACTCCTGCGATGACCGGAGGGCGGTTGTGGTACTATCCAAAAGTTGCTGGAAGATCTTATCGAGTTCTACTCGGAAACGAATCGGCACAAGGTCGCCCCATTGTTCCTACCGTTCGTCCCACTCCAATAACCATGTCTTCGGCGGCAGTCAAGTGCGCCAAGAGGATTTGAAGTGCGACCAGACCAAATTGCATTCGGGTATGGTGGTAGGTCTCACACTCAGAGCGCATGTCCATCGTAGTATTATTCGACAAGGTCTGCTCGTGACGATGGAACATAGGTGGTGCATCCGGATCTCGAAATCCTTTCGTGGCGAATGGAAGCATGGGCATTGAAGGCGGTCGGTCTTGCATTTGAGCATGCCACAGTGCTAGTCCCGAGTCAAGCGATGGGAACGGCTGATGTAGGGGATCAATCGAGGGCTCATTGAAGGTTGACATGGCGGAGTCGAAATAATGTGACAATTCCTGGGGTGAACTAGAATGACAAGGTTAAGAGGCATCCCGCGATCGTCGAGGAGCTCAGGTGGGAGTTAACTCAAAAGTATCTGTTTCTTCGTCGGAGTTGTTCATTACTTTAGTCTAGTACTAAGTGCCAAATTAGGACAAACAGTGTGAAAGACGATCAATACGACGACAGCAGCTACTTATATGGTATGTTGACTCGCCCTTTCCAAGGCGTGATTGCCTGATTGATAGTAAATAAGGAATGATACATTTGGCAAACGAGTATTCTGCATTCTGTTACTTTAGATTTACCTCGAGACTTGCAAGGAGTAGCTGTCTAAGAGTGAAGGCTTCGATAATAAAGTGGTGCACTTGAAGTTCTCAAGCTGGATACGCAATTCTCATCCCCAGTACTGTCGGATGAAGCAGTGTTGTTATTGATGGAACAGGATGATGAATTAGCGTGAGATGACGGGGTCTTTGAACAGCATGAGATATCTTGCAGCGACAAAGCACTTGACGCTACTTGGTAGTGCCCGCGTCTAGTTTATGTTGTGAGATTCACGACACGTGATCCCGCGTGCGTTTGCACAGCAACCAAATCAGTATAGTAACAACAACAAAACAACAACAACAACAACAACAACATCAACGCTTCGAAGTTGTACAGCAATATATGCTCTGAACCCATTCATGACGCATATTTTCACCATCTCAAGCCGCCACAACAACCACCAAAATGGGCAACATCTTCACAACTCCAAAGCCCGAGGAAAGCGTCAACTCAGCACAATCCCACAGCGATCCCGATGACTGCGATGGTCTCGGCACCTTGGGCTGCCTTCCCCGCGAGTTACGCAACATCATCTACGATTTCGCTCTCGAATACGCTGAATCCGACGCTCAGCTCGTGCCAATTTGTGGCTTGTCCTTTGTCCAAGCCGTTGCAGTGGATGATCTGAAGAAGAAGAAAATCGACATCTCGCTTTGGAAGAACATCGGTTACCAAAACAGCATCACCATCCTACCATCCCTTCTCTCTGTCTCAGTCGCCCTTTGTTGCGAAGCCATGTCAATCGCGCTTCCGAAATATCAAATCATCATCACAAGCGGTCGAGTTGCTCACGACCTCTTTGGCTTCCAGGAGACGGTCCCGGACAACCGCTTCGCTTGTGTGAAGGATCTACTCCTCGGCGAAATGCAGCGCTTCGATACCATCCAATCTCTACATTTCCAGCTCTTGGAGCGCTGCTCAACTCTCAAACACATCACTATTACTATATCTGCGAAGCAGATCTATCGAAATGTCAGCAACTTTCTTGCTATCATGACTGCGCCGGAGATTGTGAAGGAATATCAGCTAACGAAGTTTTTGGCTTGCAGTACTCTACAAAGGATCACCCTGAAAGCCTTGCATATCGGCACTATACAGACAGGTGCAACATGTGATGAGTTCGTTCACCAAAAGATCGCGTTTGAGGACTTGAAAATCTTATTGTGGAAGGAGTGCAAAGAAGCAAAGCGTGACATCACGGTCGAGGTTGAGTGGCACGCAGGTATTGTGTGTGGTCGTGGTTAATTTCGAGGGTGGTATATGGGACAGTCCCGGTTATCAAGAGCTGAGTAAGAGATTACAAGATAGGAAGAGTTTGTAGTGTATTAAAGAATGGAGTTGTGGGGATAATCAACGTACCACAACAGAAAAAAAACTACCTATGACCTGCCACGGGTAAGATCCATCGCAGCGCTTGCTCCAGATCATACCATGTCTTCTGTCGTCTTTCGCCTAAATGTCTTCGGCACTTGCCAGTGCATCCTGCGTCGCACCACCCGCATGCTCAGTATCATCAAGTGTGCTACATATTTTGTTAGCTAGATCCCTCGTTCGGCGTCGCAAGGTATAGGTGCCACATACTTGTCGCACTTGGTTTCCTCCATGACCCATAGCGTCGCAATGAAATCGAGATCACGCCGCTTCATGGTCGAGTCATCTGTAATCTTCACAGAGGTGGTTCGCCACGTGATGTTGGACCGTCGTCGCCTGCTGGGAAGCCCCGCCATAACTCTGCTTGGGATATATACAGGAGATGGCTTGGCCAGAACTGACGTGTATGAGCGAGACATCGCGATTATTGGTCGATGATGTGTGCGCGGTGAAGCGGGGTTTTGTTGGTGTAGAGAACTGGTCGTTTAACGGTCGAGGTCGCAGAGAGAGTTCCAAAGCAGAGACTGAGAGTCTTAAGGAGATGTTGCGAAGTTTTTTTTAGGCACAGTACCACAAAAGATGCGCTGTCACGCCCGCGCCGTGTAATAGGAAATGCAATGCTCAGCCTCGTTCGGCCCCTACCCACTGTCATATATATACACATATGTCTGAAGCACCAGCCCCGCCTCACAACTCATTGCATGCTCAACAACTGTACATCCAATTCTTTTTCGAGAACACCGGTGGTATTGACGTTGGTGTTGGGTGCACGAACGTAATATGTGCGGCTCGAATTTGGCAATTCCAACTGCGTGCTGACGGTCCATACTTTAGCCTGTAGTGGCTCAGACCAGTGAGGATAAACAGGAGTGTTCAACCAATGTTTACGCATCCAATTTCTACGTCTGTAGTCATCTCAACATGAATTGTTGGGATAGAATGACCGTGTTGGTATGACGCGGGTGAGATCTGTAAGTGTCAGTCGCAACTTCAATCTATACTGCTATCCCACAATACAATACGTTCCACTTCTATGTTTCCAGAGGCTTAATCAATGGTAAAATGCTACAGTTATCTCTTATCGCTGTCGAGGTCATGTTAAGGAAAGACTGGTTGGTACGCTTGAATTGGCTTCAGCTGTCTAGCACTGTAACCATGTGAAGCATATTGCAGCGAAGGCAGTTTCCAACATGTGCCTTGTGTCGACGCCTCACTTTTGATGCGATAGTTGGTCCCCTCGTCTATTTCGCACCAAAAGAGATGTTACCGGACGGTAGGATAGCAGCGCTAAGCTTTCAGGTATCGCGTAGCCCAAACATTATGGAAGTCCTAATGGCTGGATAAATAGGAAGACAATACTAGCTACGAATGAAAAGCGTTCGTAGGCGAGTGTGCAGCAAGAGGATGAGGGAGGGTGGAAGTTGCCAAGCCTGCAGGCCCGCATTCCGGGCAGCCGCCGATCGTGAGGCTCTTTCCTCACCCACCGATTTGTACAAACTTTACGATTGTGCCTCATCCACGTCACACTCGATGCACCGCTGTTTATATAAGGACATGGAATACATTATTATGAACTTAGGAGCCTGTCCGATACGTCGGAAAAGGAGGATACGTACCCCAAACGCCACGGCGACGGCTAGCGAATCAGGGGAGATCGCGACGCCAACGCTTATGAAAGTCAATGTCATTAGATCATCATTCAAGGCGACTCTTCTCGCTCAAGCCTTGACTTTCTCATCCTGCTCTTCCAGGATGAACTTCCACATTACTTCTGCCGCTGCCTTCGCGCCGTCCATTGAGTTCAGGGTCTCCGCCAGCATTCGCGCCTTCGCCGCATAGGTTGGATCCTTCAAAACCGCAAGCACGGTTGACCGTATATGCTTGGCCTTCCAGAATTGTTTTTGTACTCGAATTCCTGCTCCGGCATTCATCGCATTGTCCAAGTTCGTCTGCTGTTCCACTTGCAATGCCACACCCACGAGCGGCTTCCCGGCAGCCAATGCGCACTGGACTGTACCCTGGCCTCCGTGGGTAATGATGATGTCTGCCAGAGCATTGGCCGCTGGTGCTGAAATGAAACGATCTGTGATGAGAAGACGTGGGTCTCCGGCTGCGATCTCGTTGGCCTTGTCGATCGAGCAGATGGATTTTGACGCCAGAACAACAGCGTTCCAGTCGTCCGCGGGATTTAGCTTTAGCGCCTTGATCGCCTCGAAGAGGAACTCTTCAGTTCCAGAACTACCCATGGTTACCAGTATGGACGCGCCGGGGCCTTTGGTCAAATGAGTGGCGATGTCGTCGTCGAGCTTCGCATCGTTACCAGCGTACAACGGACCAGTCAAGACAATGTTCTTGGGGATAAGATGCAGATACTCTTGGTGGAAGATGGGGTGATCGTTGACGAGGTTGAGGTCTGCCATGTTCATATCGAACAGAGAGATGGGTCCCTTGGTTGGCCAACCACAAGCTGCAGCCGCCGCACCGAGACGCTTTTGTGTGAAGATGGGCGCTTTTATCATCAATCCGCTAGCCCACCATGCCAGTCTTTGCCGAATCGGTCGTGGGAGCCTTGTGAAGAGTGGCATCATGTCTGGCAAGTCGCGCACGAGGCCATGCGCGAATGCTCCAGGATGCAGCGGCACCGGCAAGAAGTTGATCGTTCGGATTCCAAGCAAGCGTGCAGCGATTGATGCTGGCGCCCACATGCCATGGAAGACGATGTCCGGCTTGAGGTCTCGGAACGCAGCCAGCTGGCCTTCTATGAATGTTTTCGCGATCTCTTCTGAGCCGAAGAACTCTGGCCAATCCCAGCCTAGATCGTGGGCTACCGATATTCCTTTCACACGTGGCTGAGCAGGAACGATATTGAATCCAGCATCCGTGATCTGGTATTCAAACCGCGAACCGCACGACAAAAAGTCAATCTTGAGCTCGAGGCCAGGTGGACACATGTCCCGCAAAGCAATCGCCATCGCAATAGCTCGAGTTGTGTCACCGGCATCCTGCCACGCAACGCTGAGTACGATATGAACGGAGTTGGGTGCCATGGCGTGAGGAGTTGGTCGGTCGCCAAAAATCAGATTGTGGACGTTGAATGGCAAGAAATGAGGTTCTTGCACGGTAGGGAGGTTGCTAAATATGTTCCAATCCGGTGTTCCGCTCACAGTGGTAGGAAGGTTTTGCTTGAGCGCCTTCATGCACAATCCCGCTGCAACCCAACAGCTGAATTGTATCTGTACGACTTTAGTTCATCCCCTCTATCTCCGACGCCGATGTCACTTGCTCAAGTCGACACATGCCGTGTAGCTTCAAGCAATGCAACCCGACTTTGCCTTGATCAACAAGGATCCGTTATTCCGAAGGATGATAATAGTCGATGGCCTCCCATACTAGTCGCTATTCTTGGATGCAATCCTATCTACGTCCAATGCGCAGCAAGCGTCGGCAAGGAATATCGTGGGGAACCGTACGAAAAAAGAACTGTTACGACCTGAACTACACCACGGTGGCCACTAGGTTCGTATCGCTGATCGTATCGTACCCGATGAAGGCCTATTGACCGATACCAAATGAACAAAATCTCTATGGGACCCACAAGTCAGGACAGCATCAATTTGTGCATAAGCCGTCCTCCTCAATTGGTGGTTTTGAGCTCGTTGTTACGATAGTTCCCCCAATTATAGGCGGCTCTGAAAAGATCAGCGCTGTATCTGCGAGACAACGGCGATGTCAGCGCCGAGGCTCGGAAGGCTGGCCAATACGACAACACCACCGACTTTGACGACGGCGATCTTGTCACCGCACTCAACCAGGTAATGTATGCAGGAGCCTGCAGGAGTACGCATGATCGCGAAGCATCGCACAATCGACCCGCTTTTTACGTCGAGTGAGGCGTTGTCGCGAAGGACTCAAGGAAAGCTTGTGGCTGGTGAATTAAGTGGTGATCGACATGCTGGAATGTTGATCCCAGAAATTGCTTGTTCTCCCAAAGCCGACGTGGGTGGATTGCCCGATGCTGTCTTGCAACCTGGAAAGTCAAAATAGCACCCCAACGATGAAATAGCTGCATGGGTACGAGTTCAACCATATTGCTCAAAAACGTCAAGCGGCCATTGGCTACGTATCTATCCCGGTTCAACCAGGACGTATAATCGACGCTGTAGTACGAGAGCTCAGGAACGGTGACGCATCACTCTACCTGTTCTTAATCTCAAAACTCAACTATTAGTACACAGCCCCGGCCCGGCACCCGTTTCGTGCAGTACGACATCAAAGAACGGCATCATGTTCATTTGTTAGACTAGCTATACCAACGCCGCTGACCTTATTTGGGAGACCGTAGTTCATTGCGGAGGTCGGGATTCACCTTAGCCGTCAAATACGAGGAGAAGTGACCACTGCTTCGATACAACTTTTTCCACGCAGGCGCTGGTGGAGCAAGAGCTGGCTCCACAGTCTCTGAGTGCTGCGACGAGGTGGATGGTCGCTCACACACACCATCAGGGTCCGTCTTCATTTCGCCATGTTCCGCTCTCTCTTCATCTATTGCTGCAGGAGCCTGGGTCGGTCCTTGCTTGTCCTTTACGCTCCGCCATTCCATGCCGAGAGCAGCCGGAACAGCCAAACATGCCACGATCAGTGCCGCGAAGAAAGTTCCCTTTGTGAGTGAATTGTTATAGGCTTCGAGCACGTTTAGTAAAAGGGCGGCTGGAACTTTACTGGCAAGGTCCGTGGCGCCTCCTTCCAAAATGTGCTTTGGATCGATCCCTTCAATACGCTGCAAGCCACTTGAGAATTTGTCGATGTACAAATTCTGGCCGACAGCTGTGAAGACTGCGCCTCCAAGGGTTTGGCACAAGGAACTATATCACAAAGCATACGTCAGTAGTTGTTTCTCAGTCACTATGCGTTCAAACTTACAGCACAGCAGTTCCCGTAGGAACATCTTGTCTCGGAAGAACGATCTGCACGGCCAAATTGGGGTGCTGCATGGTGCAGCCGACTCCAAGTCCCAAGATTACTTGGTATCCAATCCACATGGAGCTGCTGGTCTCCATATTCCAAGTCGTGATGAGGCCCGTACCTACTGCCATCAAGCTTGACCCAATAATCATGAATGGTGTATAGTAACCGATTTTCTGCGTCAGACCGCCAGACATGATGGAGCCGACCACGACCGAGAGTACGAGCGGAATAGTGTTGATGCCGGATTGCATCGCGGAGACTTCTTTGATGGCCTGAAACCAAAGCGGTATGTAGATGGAGACCGTCAGCATGGTCGCGCCGACACAGAACTGGGACGCGCCACCGAACGCTACGCTTCGCTGGAAGAGAACACGGGCCGGCACTGTTGCTGTGGTGTTTCGCGTGAGATACTGCCACACGATGAATGCTACAAACAGCACCGCAAATACTACCAAAAGTGCGATCATTTGGGGCGAGCTCCAAGCATAGTCTGCTGCGCCCCATTCCAGGGCTAGCAGCAGACAGGTTATAGCTGGCAAGAAAAGTATCGTCCCAAGGGGATCCATGTTCTTGAACGTATCCTTCCAGTTGGCCAACTTTGGCTTCTTCTCGTCCAGCTTCAGCAGAAAGACAACGACGAGGATCGTAAGCCCTCCCAGTGGTAGATTTACATAGAAACACCATCTCCAGGTCGCTTTGCTGCCGGTAAAAGCACCTCCTAGCAGTGGTCCTGCAACACTCGCAACTCCAAAGCATGCACCAAAGAGGCCTTGCAGCAAAGGTCGGCGATGCAGCGGTACAGTGTTGAGCATGATCAGGATCGCGCCTGTGAAGATGCCACTGCTTCCCAGGCCTGCAATTGCTCTTCCGACAATCAACATTGTGCTGTTCTGCGCGGCACCACACACTGCGCTTCCGGCTTCGAAGAGGAATATGCCAGACAAAAAGACAGGCTTGGTAGGGAAGAAGGTGTATATACGGCCGTACAGCAGGATAAAGCCAGCAGACGTGAGCATATACGAGCTCCCGTACCAGCCAATGTCACCGATGCTGTTGAACTGATTCGTGATGGCCGGGATAGCAGGTCCGATGATCGTCCTGTCGAGCGCAACGAGGAAAATGGAGATGTACAGCGACACCATTATCACTGCTGTTTTTGCCGCCGAGGGGTAGATTGGTGGCTTCTCCATCTCGTCGCACTGATCTTCTGGTGCGATCGGGGATGTTGGCTCTTTTTCTGCTGATTGCGCGTTTCGCAGGTGGCTCTTCGCACTGATGTGCTTGTCCTTCGCCTTCACTAAGCTGATGGCTGAATCCGTAACTCCATCCCGCGTAGGTCGCGAAAAGCTCGAACGCTTCGATGTGCGGTATGAGTCCAACATTTCAGACACATGGTCGCTTCTTTCTGAGTATTCCGATGGCCGCCGTCGTCTATCCTTAGTCGACATATCGTCCATCTCCAAAGTCGATTGAGAAGCCATGGATGTGGTACTAAACCCGCGCGGACGGATTCGATCGAGATCTTCTTGCCGCAGGGATTTTGTTGAGTATGTGTCCGTGGATCTTCTGTAGTTCGATGGTGGCCGCGAAAACGCTTCGTCGCAGTCTTCTACAAGGTCCGCAATAATTTCCGCAATCAAGTCCCGGTCATCCTGGTGTTCTTGACCTACTGCCCCCGGCTCCGGCGCCATGCGAAGCGAATTCGTTGAGCGCGATGCTGCCGCCATCTTCGATGTGCCCGGTTCGGATGTCGAATCTCCAAGGATCGCGTATGCAATGTTTAATCAATATCGATTGGCCGTGCGTCGTGAAGGAGAACTAAAACATGCAGACGCGAAGGATGAAGTGCGAATGCCGTTAGCAAGCATTAGAGGTTTAGATAAGGAGGCATCTCTACACCACGATGCATACGCAGCAAGGCTTAGAAAGAGCAAAGTCAGACGGTTGGCGGCCTTCCGACGCACGAATTTGTGATCATCAAGGACTGAGGGTCGGCGCGCACAGGTTGTGGACGCCCGATGTTGCGCAGCTGTAGGCGTACAATCTATCAATAGTCTGTCCACCCCACCCCAAGGCTCCCAGACCTGTGCATGGCAAAGTACTCCGTACGCAGGCATGCATATCACATCTCGTGTTCTGCTGCGCGATGCGGTTGATACGCATGTCAGCCGGGAATTGCTCTGGGGAGCCGGTGGCGTACCGCCGATCACAAACAGCCGTGCCAGCTGAACACCACCTGCAGGGCGCGATAATGTAATACGTGTATGGCGCGGCTTAAAATGCATGTCTAGTGCTTGAGCAGGTTGGCGATATTGATAAGGGGTCCGCGCCGGACGCAACTTTCCGATGTGTGTAAAGGGAAAGAGGGGACAGCGCGTGCGCAAGCGGGCTAGCAGTTTTTGTGGTATACGCCAACGCTCTCATTGCAGCTCCGCAAAACCTTTCTAGTCATCATTAGTTCAGTCAAGCTCCGGCACAAAGCAAGTTCGGTGACTTCCACTTGCATTAGACAATCTTTGAAGCGCTTGTATACGGTACAAAACCGAGGTCCACTCTCGCTACTAACCTGATCATTAAATGGTACCGACTTCGGGACGGTGAACTCGAACCTCTGAGAAAAATCTTTGCGTCCGTTTGGACATACATATCAACCACCAGGGTATCGTACCCGTCTAGGTAGAGACCGTTCGGTTTCAGAAGTGAATGGTCGGGTTCTTTGTATGGCTCTACTTTCTTCGGTGTGCTAACGGTGTGAAGTCCATCTGGGCACGACTGCGCCCAACTCTAATGTGACCAAAGAGGAGATGGACTAATCTTCATGCTCCGCCGACCCGAGCTTCTAATATGCGCGCTCTCACCAGGTTGGCGGGCTTTCTTTCGCATTGCTCTCTTCGACCGAACATTAGAAGATCCAGATATGATTTGTTCGAGTCTGGCTCCTCCTCGAAAACCTGATATCGGACTTTTGCACGCTCGCAGCAAGCAATAGCAATGCAGATTCAGTGCCATGGGCGTACACGTTTAGTGCGCTTGGAATAGCTAGGCGACCGCTTCAAAACGTACCGAGAAACACAATATGCGACGCCGTGCCGAACACCGTGGTTAACATTACGAGGTTTCTGGGTGGAGGATGTGGGCACTGGATGAGTGTACAGCTTCGGAGACGGGATATCTCAGATGAATTGGTCATGTGGGCAGCCTGGGAGCAGTAGACGCAGTCGAGAGTGAAGCCTAGGAATGAATATAACTTTGGAAGTGGGTTTCTCTTGCTGTCACGGTGTTGTGGCGAGAGGTACCTTGTAAGCAATCCCGTACATCAAACTAAAGGACTGTTGAAAGAAGGACAAAATAAATGCTCACGGTTCAATCTCCCAAGTAATGATATTGATACTTCGAGTTTAGTTGCCTTCGAACTTGTATTATATCTTCAGATCCCACAAGTATTTCCAATGATCATGAAGACACAAGCCCATCTCCAACCCGGAAAGACCCAGAAGTAGCAGCAGCAAACGCCGAAAGCCCACCCTGCTCCCCTCGCAGACCTCCCTAGATTGAGTAGTAATCTTTCTGGCAGTTCCAAACGCACTTGTAGAGGATTTTGCCCTTTTTCTTCTGAGCCTTTTCTCCGAGGTCCCCAAACTCCTCCAGGCATTCCCGCATGCACGCGGTGGGGAAGACAATGCTATTCGATAGCTGCTGCACTCCAGAGGTAGTGTCCTCATCTTCGTCATCTTCGGCAGTGGGTTTCGGCTTCTTCTTCTTCTTTTTCTTCTTCGTCTTCTGCGCGTCTCGCGATAGCTGGGGCATCACGCCTGAGACGGGGGTGGGTTCGTCCCTGGGCAGCTTGGATCATTAGGGGAGTGTGCAGTGGGGGCTTGGGGGTGGCTTACTTCGAGTGGAACAGGATTCACGGGTAGCACAGGAGGCAAGGTTGGATTTGCACTGGAGGCGACGGCGGTGACATCTTGGGCTGGTGCAGCTAGCGTGGCGCCAGCAACGGCGCCGACAATTAACATCCTAGTGAACCTAAAAGATTACGGACGGAGTTGGTGATTGTGCCAGGCTGAACATAAACATGTATGACTTGCCTCATATTTGAGGTGGAATGTTGAACAGATGATTCCAACGTTGGGACGAAAACGATGTGACTTGCGAGTATGCACGCGACTGCTAGGTATTTAATCCATTTCGCTCGGGTTAAAGCGTTTACATCGAGTGAAGCGTTGTGCATTGTCTAGTCAGCTTGCGTAATCGGTGCCCTAGGAACCGTATATCAGAAAGTGGCTATTGCATGGGCGAAGTGGGTTTGTGGCATCCGAAGAATCGACTCCGAACGGTCCAGCAACAATAGCACTCATCTAAGTATCGAGGGGCATTTTGGGAGACTATTCACCGCAGTGAGAACATGGCCTAGCTTTTTCATTCCAGGGAGCCGAAACTCAAGTAAGTTAGTCACAATGTTATTGCTAAAGTCATCACGTTGGTAGATAATGTTTGCTTTTAAAGATTATACCTCATGGTCACATAGTGCCTCCCATCTACACGGCTTTCACGAACAGACAGGATTTCGCGTTTATCTCAATGATTGAAATGCCCCCAGTACTATTTTTGAAGCTGCCTACTTCATGACCTCGGGACGCAATCCAAGAAGCAATCGAGATCTATAGTCGTGGGTTCACTGGTGACCGTGCTAGTAGAAGTAGACACAACGACTTTGGGCTTCGTGGGGACTCCGTTATTTGTGGGAACATTTCTCTCCGTGATTCTGAGTCCGACGGCGACAATCTTGGTAAATAACGACCTTGGGCTTCGTGGGATTCAAGATCGAGTCTGGGTTCTCAAGATTTTCCGTCTGCTTTTCTGCTCCTGATTCATTTCCTTCCGGTTCATTGGGCTGTCCTGCTTGATCTGGTACAAGATCGTCGACGTCGTTCTCCTCTGCCTTCTTTTCATCTTCAACTTCTTGTCTAAGTGCGGGTTGCCAGTATTCTCACCTTGACTGGAAACTCAGGAGGAGCCAACACTTGAGTCAAGCTCGAGGTAATGGCGGCGACGTCGTTGGCAGGAACACGAGGCAGGACAGCAGAGTATGTTACGGCAGAAAGGCCAATAACCCCAGTACAGACTATGTTGTACCTAGAACGAGAAAGACAGAAGTTAGCGATTGCGTGAAGATGATTATGCACAAAGATTACTTGCCTCATGGCTGCGGGAGGATGTTGAGCGAGCACTGAGGTATGGACGGATATTTTAAGCCTGGGGGCCACTACTATTTACCAACGACGATATAGGTCGAAGAAAATAGGATTGTGATGATCTGGTGAGCTTACGTTTAGGCTTTTGCACTCTACCTCCAACTTGCACATGCCCATCACAGCTTCCGGACTTGCACCCCACCGGGCTCTGAAAAGTCCGGACACATCAAATCGTCATCAGACAAGTGCTTTTCTTTCTCCGCATTAATGGCCATGGGAGCTCGATGACTTACTGATGTAGCGATTTTCAGGTACGCCCTCAAGCAAACTCCATCTCCGATGCCGTGAGATTGCCCGACACCCAAATCTGACTGCATTGAGTCCAATTGTTCCCCCCACATCTCAGTCTAGCGGCTAATGCTGCATCCTCACGTCCTCGTTTGAAGGCTATGATGCCTTGCAGAACAAGGGAAAGAAGCATCGACCAACCTTGGAAGTTTCCCCAGATTTCATTGCAAGAACTAAGCATTTAGATTTAATGGCGTTTAATTCCGGAAAAGGCGAGGATACCCATTCGCAAGGTCGCGTCAGAAACGAAAGTATGGTTGTGGTTAACGGGTCTAGAGATGGGCTTGTCGGATGTGCCGAAGACTCCGCTTGGATTACCGTAGCACATGTAGGACTGAACTTTGACGATGGAAGACGAGGGATAATAATGCTTCATATTTCACAGCACCAGAGGATTGCAAAGCGCTTAATGTAAAGGATGCAAGATGCAAGATGCAAGAAGTAGTAGACTTTGTTTCCATTTCATTGTGTTGCGATTAGATTATAATGACAGTTAATAATAGAAACCGCGACGCCCCAGCACTTGGCAGCGTCCTAGTAGCTAAAGCTAAGATATATCTCCGAGACTCTCGGCCAGCAAGCAAGTCTAAATCATGGGGGGTATATGGCGTGTAGATGAGCGAAAGTGATGTCGCCGCGTGTGAACGGATAGGAGCCTCCCAACCAAGGCACATTGTGAGAATGGACCAAACGCCTGGAAATGCAGTGACGTGGAGAAACAAGTTGGAAAAGAAAAACAAACTGAGGCTAAATTGAATGCTCACGTAGCATTCATCTTCCCCATCTCAAGCCCCACATCCTCCGTCTTGACGCGCTCCCCATCCGGCCCTCTGCGTCCGCCACCCACAAGTCCCCAAATCGCAATGCCAGCGACGAGCCACGCCAACACCATAAACGGAATCATAATCGCGCGCCCCGCGACTTCCGTAATGCACTGCATCTTATAATCACCCTGCACCATCCGCGCGCCGCGCACGTCTTTGAGTTCGCAGGCCCATGTCTCGAGGTCAAAGGTGCCGATGTTGTAGCGGAAGAAGTTGTCAGACGCAGTGGAGTTGGAGTCGTTCATGCGCGAGGCGCGGAAATTGGCGTAGCCGTCGCGGAAATGGGATGTTGATTTGCGTGTCACGGATATGGAGACGAGGGCGAAGAGGATGAGGATGCCGTTGGTGAGGTGCAGGAACATGATGTTGCGGCGGAAGGCCCAGGATTGGGTCTGTGTGGTGTTAGTCGAGATGCAAGTGGGAGAATAGGGCGTAGAGCTGGAACAGAGTGTACGTACCCGCTTGGGATTTCGCCAGTCGAATGCGACGAAGCCGAGGTGCGCTGCACCGAGGCAGATGCTTAGGACGCCTGCGACGAGGGCGAGCTTTGCGGGGGCGTGGTAGAGCATGCGTGGTAGGGCGGCCATTATTACTGCTTCGCCGGCTTCGCCGTCTCGTTCGGTTGTTTCGAACATGAAGCCTTTGTCGCGGTTTTCTTCGATAAAGCTGTATGTCATGGCCTTGAGCACGACTACTGGTATCGAGATGAGGACCAGAATGGGTAGGAAGACGGCGTATAGTATGCGCGAGAGCCTGTGGTGAGGGCAGCCGCTGGCCATGGGCTTATTAAACATTGTCGAGTCTTTCTTGTGTGGCTGGAAGAGCGATGTGACCTTGTCGGCGATAGGTGGAAGCTTGAATTCGACTTTCTTCATGGTGGCGGCCGTCTCTTTCCTTCTCTTGGTGAAGTGGTGTATGAGTAATCTCCACCTAGGTATATCAAGTGGCTAAGTGGAATGTCCAGTCGCAAGGCCTCTTGGGTGAAGCAGCTTGGGCAAGATGGTACCTTGGAACTGGAGAGTTGGGTGCTGAGATGAGTGTAACAGCTCCGGCAAAGCGACACGGCAGCATAGATATTGCCGTCGCACTTCGCAGGCATTTTGGCATGGAGGTAGCATGCCTGGATAATTGCTGGTTTCGAGTGCACTCACGCACTGCAAGGTGGCCGAATGCTCGGCTGTCAATGCTATTCTACCGGCATAGGGCTGGCTTATGGTGTCCGACCAGGCGTTGCTTGAACGGTTCTGTTGTGTTCCGACATGTTCTGTAGAGAGGACGCTGCCGTGGATAGACGCCAAATGGGCGCTGTGATCGAAGATTGGTGGATGCGATGAAGCGAGACGGATGGGGTTTGAGATGCGCGACAAGCACGCCCCACCTGCTGCACCGAACAGGACGTGCTACGTTGCGATACAGCATGCCGCTAAGCGTTAGAAGAATGCTTGGACTTGTACAAAGGAAGGTCGAAGAAATTATAAGCCGCGTGGAGGGTATAGTGGGGAGAGGTAAGGCTGGATGTGTAGAAGGACGTGGTCGGATCAGGTTTGCAGCGCCAATAGAAGGTTCCGCATAATGGTGGGATTTGTGTTGCCGCGTGGAGCGCAGATCAGAGTGGGGAGAAGAGCAGTAGAGTAGCAAACAGTGTACGCATTGGGAGGCATGACGGGCAGGGCATACTGAGGCAGGCGAGGCTGCATCGTAGAGTGTGGTTCCGTTGCCGGGGAGGTGATAGAGACCTTACAACAGCCGGATAATGAGTCGCATTACTTGCTCCCACCTCGGTACGTACCGAGACTGTTTCACAGGCTTGAGGTTGAAGTCGAACCGTTGACCAGGCGTGTGGATGTACACGACTCTCGTGTGAAGTAAGTCGGGATGAAAACTAATCTCAGCCTAGAGATGTTGGCAATGAGCTAAATCGCTTAGTTGGTTACCGAGTCAGTCACGAGGTATGGATAGTGTTCGATAATGTTCAGACTGAGAAGCGTAGTGGGGAAGTGTAACATGAAGAGTGGTGTTTGTCGTGTGATGTCAGGGTGGCATGAGACGCTAAGATTTGCGAGTCGCGATGCACGTCGGCGCGTCGTCAACCCTCAGGCCACGCCAAAACACGACAACCACCAAAATGGCCTTCACGTCTATGAACAGCCAAGTCAGGGTACCGCAGCCCCCTCCTGTGCCCGCCGCAGTCGTAAATCCGACGGTTGTCACCCCCGCCGGACCGCATCCCAAGGAGATCGATGAGGCCTTTGCCAGCAACCATGAGCTGCGAAAGCGCGTGCACGCCGCGATCGATGACCACCCCACACAGACGAGTCTCTTCCGCGACATCTCGACCTTCATCCTCAACCAGGCCTCCCAGCCATCTGCCGAGCCCGCGGCGAAGAAGCGCAAGCTGGAGGACAGCAACGGTGCCCAGGACGGCGCAGCACCCGGAGGCAGCCTGGCCAATGCAGCGACAAAGGCATGGCGGACATACCCCGGCGTTAGCTTCTCCCTGCCTCAGCGCAAGAAGTTCACCCTCGAGCTGGTTGACAAGAAAGACGGCGGCATTCGGGCGATAGGCGCCGGTGGCAGCGTCGAGTTCAGCATTGCGTGGAGGGACGTGGACCAGGTCTTTTGCCTGCCCGTGCCCGAGAAGGCCAAGAAGCAGCACAACTTCATCATCATCCCCACGCACGGCGATGGCGTGAACCCCCTGCCCGAGCACCTGAAGGGAAGCCCGCCCGAGCCGATAGTGTGGACCTTTGAGGAGGCGACGGGCAAGAACATTGTCGAGGGCGAGGACCCGGGGCCGGGGCCAATGGCAGAGGCGATACACCACTGCCTAATACAGGCGGGCACCGGGAAGGAGGTCGTCTTCCCCGACGCCGACGAGTTCGCCAGCGCAGTGCCGGAGAGCCACCGCAAGAGCGAAAAGGCCTACCACGTCAAGGCACACAGGGGAAGCAAAGAGGGTGCGTCTCTCACGCTACATGGCATCATTCTCTACTGACCACTCCCAGGCTACCTCTTCTTCACCTCGGTCGGCATCCTCTACGGCTTCAAGAAGCCCCTCGCCTACTTCGACTTCGCCTCTATCAACAGCATAGCCTACGCCGCCGTCCTGCGCAACACCTTCAACCTCGCCATCACCACACAGACACAGGAGATTGAGTTTGGCATGCTCGAGCAGGCAGACTATGCCGGCATCAACGACTATGTCCAGAAGCACGGCTTGCAAGACGCCAGCCTGGCCGCTGCACGCCGTGCGAAGAAGCTCAACGTAAACAAGGGTAAGGGTAAGGAGAGTGGCGCAAATGGTGCTGCAGCGGCCGAGGCCGATGACGGCGAGGAGGAGGAGGGCGAACTACAGAAGGCGGAGCGAGAATTGCAAGACCAAGAAGATGAGGAAGAGGAAGACTACGACCCAGGTAGTGAGGGCGAGAGTGAGGGATCGGGGTCTGAGAGTGGAGACGACGACGGTGGTGGTGGATACGACGAGGGCGAGGGTGAGGAGGATGATGGTGATGAGATGGAAGAATGAGCCATCATGTCACTCTCAAGACGAATCATCGTGCATTTCGTGAACATGACTAGATATCGTCTTTGCATGGTGTTGCACGCTTCCTCTGGCCCGCCAAGTCTTCCATCTCAATCCCAGCTCATGCGCGGCTGATTGACACACCCCACCCGCCTCAATCTAGTCCATGTTACCTTTCATTAAACCGCGTCATTTCTTCTCCGTCTTCTTGCGTCGCAATCCACATCATGCCTCCAATCCTCTTCTATTTCTTCTGGTCCATGATCAACAGTATCGCTTTGCTGCCAACCCGACTGAAACACCACCGACCATGCACTAATCCTATCCGCTCGCATGCACAAGCGCAATACGCGCAACTTACGCATCTTCGTTCCGCACCCCAGAACGGTGGACTATCTGAGCGTTATTCAGAAAGGCCAGAGCACGATGAGGACACCTTCTTTTTGGCGAGCGCTTTGGTATCTGGTGCTGTTGGCTGCTTTGACGCTGGTCACGGTGCTGTACACACTCACGTGGGCGCGCGGCACTGCTTTCAAACACCATGGGTGGTCGCTGGGAGATGGCTGGAACACACCTCTTAGCCATGAGGATAAGACTATCGTGGTAGGGGTTGCTGATGCGGAATTGCCGGCTGGCATGCATCCCATCGAACATCTCATGAACGTAGCGACGAAGCAATTCGAGAAGATGCAAAAGAACCAAATACGCAGCTTAGAGCAAGCAGCGGCTCAATACCGCAAACTCCGCGGACGGCATCCCCCGCTAGCCTTCGATGCTTGGTACGAATACGCCGCCTCGCATAACGCTGTTGTGAACGAGAGGTTCTGGGATCAGATATACCACGACCTCGCACCGTTCTGGAGTCTCGACCCCACAACGCTACGAAAACAAGCGCACGTCTTTTCGCCGAAGATAAGCATACGCAAAGGGAAAATCGAAGCAAAGAGTTACAGCAATAACGGAAAGATGGCGATGTGGATAGACATGCTCACCACACTTGCGAATGATCCGAAAGTAGACCTGCCAGACATGGACATCCCGCTTAACATCAACGCCGAGCCCGCTATGCTGGTTCCTTGGGAAGCTATCGATACCGCCTTATCAATGAGCCGGAAGATAATGCCCGAGGCCAAAGACACCACTGGCAAGTTTACTAGCCTCGACGATATCGAAGACCTGATGAAGCAGTTTGATTGGAAACCGGAATGGCTTGGCCCGCGCCTCACACATCCGGCTTCACACCTCGGTCCCAGACCGCTGTGGTCATTGGTTAGACCTGCTTGCCCGCCTGGGAGTACGGCGCGGTTGGGGAAAGTGTATAATGATATTTGGGATTCAGAAGGTGGGACGAGAGAGGAGCATAGTGCGGCTGCGCTTTTGCTGCATGACTTGCCGGATGGTACGCTTAAGGGGTATGTCAAGAATTGGACAAATACGGTGGACATATGCGAGGAGCCGAATCTCCAGGGCTTACATAGTGCATTTGTGGCGCCGGTGGAGATGGGTGTTGCTACGAAGTTGTTTCCGTTGTTTGGAGATACGAAGTTTGCTGTCGGTAACGAGATTCTGCTTCCTGGTGCTGCGGACTGGAATGCGTCAGCTTTGTCTACAGAATTCACAGCTCTGGCATGGGAAAAGAGAGAAGACAAGTTATTTTGGCGAGGCCCCGCGACTGCAGGACGAGACCCGAAACGCTATTGGCAGCGCTTCCAGAGCGAGAGACTGGTCAGCATGATGAACGCTACGCACGTTGAAATTGCGGAAGCGTCGATACACACGGGTAACGAGAGTACGGTCGGTGTCGGGTACGCGAAAAACTTCAGACTATTACCGGCAAACGAGTATCACCTCAAGACCCAAACAGGAGGCAGATTGGCAGAGTGGGTACACAGCTGGGCCGACACCGCCCTTTCGGACCTGGGCTGTGAAGAAAAAGACAAAGCCTGCGACCTCGTCCAAGAATACTTCTCCGCCCCTCCACCCTCCCCATCCTCAAAGTCATCCACCGCCAAATTCGCAGTCTCAATCGACTCGCCCTCCAACCCACTCATCACCCACCTCCGCCAGACCCGCGCGACCCTGCATGCCAGCATCTACCGCAACTGGTTCGACACCCGCCTCGTCCCTTGGCTGCACTTCATTCCCATGGACAACACATTCGTCGATCTATACGGCATCATAGAGTACTTCATCGGTTCAGGTGTACCGAAAGAAACACAAGATTTTGCGCATGCGGCTGGCGAGGTACAAAAGCATGAACACCACTTCCACACGCCCAGCGACCACAAAACATCAGACCACCCGTCGTCCTCGCAGAGCGGCAACGAACCTCACGTCGGTCATCATTCGCTTAAACGTGCGCCAAACGACGACGCAGCGCAGCATATCGCAGCAGCGAGCAAGTCGTGGGCCGAGAAAGCGCTGCGGCGAGAAGATATGCTGATTTATGTGTATCGGCTCTTGCTGGAGTACGCAAGGGTCGTGGATGCCAAACGCGATCGGTTGGGCTGGGTGGGAGATCTGGGGTAGCTTCCACCTTTGGACTTGACCACAACACCTACAACTATTTCTCTGAACCTACGAACCCCGAGTACTGCGAATCCTTTCCGCCCTACAAATCGCAGACGCATGAGCAAGAACATCGTTCTCTGGGGAGCTGCGCTGCTGGTACTCGTTCCGATTGTGGTGGTGCAGATGCCGCGCTTTCGATTGCGCACTGTGAGGGATATGCAAGAGAAGCAGGAGGAGAAAGAGGAGCAGTCTGAAGCGACACGCAGCACGAGTCGAATCGTATGGACGACGCTCGCTTTCCTCGGTGGGCTCCTCGTGCTACTCGGATACGCCCTCTTCATCGCATACTGCCTCGCCCTGTTCATCGTATACCAGACAGAAGCCCGCTTGGGAGAAGCGCGTCGCGGCCTTGTTCAAGGTGGAGAAATGCGCTTGTGTCTTTGTGCGCGGGGATAATCGTATCGAGAATACATTCAAACTACACTACGCACCGCTACGCTCCACTACACACGCCCATGCCCCGTCCTCCCAAGCAACTCCCTCTCGGACACATACCGCGGCTGCTCCCCCCGCTCCAAGCGCCCATCAATTCTTTCTTCCTCATCCCTCTCCTCCCTCGACCCACGACTCACTATCCGCACGGCTTCCTCCACAGCCTCTTCAACCGCCAGCGCCGCAACATTCGGCCTGCCCACCTGCTCCGCCGTCTCCGCATCCTTCGGCGGTTTAAACGCCGCCGCCTCATGATCGTCAAAGTCCTGCCCGGGGTTGACAGTCTGATACTCCACAATCTTAACAATGCGATACATCCCAAACGCCAACAGCGTGCCCATCAGCGGCCCAAACCAATACACATAATGGTACCCGGGGAAATTGCGCGTCACCACACACGGGCCGAAACTGCGCGCGGGATTCAAGCTCCCGCCTGTGAAAAACACACCCACCATTTCCGCCACGAAGAGCGCGAGCCCGATGCCGATGGGTGCGAGGAACGTGGCTTTGTGCTTTTCCGCCGCTAGCATGAAGATTGTGAAGACGAGCAGGCTGGTCAGGAACATCTCGAGGAAGACGCCCATAGTGGGGGTTACGCCTGTGCCGAGGTTGGTGCTGACGTTTAGGGGCCCGGGTAGGATGGCGGATACGATGCCTGCGGCGGCCATGCCGGCGAACATTTGCGAGAAGAAGCCTGGGGGTGTTAGGGGGTTGTGTTGGGGGAGGGGGAGGGGTGGGGAGAGGTACAGAAACAGGCGCGGATGGGTTTTATGGCGCCGATTAGGAGGAGGCCGAGGGTTACCTATACGTATCATCAGCACTCCTTCCATCTTCAATCCCAAACACTACTCCTACTCCTTCCCCCTCTCATCCAAATACAAAAGTCAACACTTACAGCCGGATTGAACAGCCCCCCGCTGACCCTAAAAAACACCCACACATTCACCATGAGGCTGAACCCAAATATCAGGCTTATATAGAGCAGCACGCTCGTATTGGGCGCCTGCGTCAGCCCCGAGTTCTCCTGCCCCGCGGTGGCGCGGTCGCTGAAGAGCGCGGCGGTGTTGGCGACTTGTGTGCCGCCGAATGCGAAGACTGGATTGGGGTGTTAGATACGGTGTGGTGTGGTGGAATTGGCGCGTGGAGTGTGTATGTTGCGAATGAATGCAGATATGAAGTGTAGCATGAGGCTACCAGTATACAACTATGGGTTTGGTTGATTGCACAAAGGAATTTGCTTGGCGGAGATTGTGTGAGGTGGATTTGACTTTGTGTATGTGTGCTTTCGTTGGAGTAAGCCTGATATGACTTACACAGAAACATAAACGTCCCAGCGAATTCCGCAGCCGCGGCGACAATCTCGTTGCGCCAGAAATTGTTGACATAGCTGTGGAGAGCATTTTCGTGGCGTGGCCGGTGTGGCTGGTGGTGGTGTTTTGGTTCGTGTGATGGTGACGGGGCTTGTTCGGATGGGACGATGGTGGAGGCATTGCGTGTCGAGGGTGTATCGGTTTTGTCGCGTTTGTGGAGGGGGAGGATGTTGCGTGCCATGATGGCTAGGGAGGTGGGAAGGTGTCTTTGTTCTAGTTCTACGTGGTGAGCTTCACGACGTGGGTTCGACGCTGGGATCGAAGGTCTATGGGCTCGAACGCGAGGCTGAAAGATGAACGGCGCTGCTGTCTTTGTCTCGATGGAAACGTAAAATCAGAACCTCAAGACACGATGAAGAAAGGTTTCAATGCCTTCGAAGAGCAAACCACAAGGCTGAGAAAACGACAAAAACGAACTCAAGCCCTCGACAGAGACACATCGTCAATATCATCCCCCATAGCTGACCGTGACGTCTTCCACCACCGCATCAACGCGTCCCACGCCACCGCCGCCATCTTCCCGCGCCTCTGTTCGACGCTAAGTAATCCAACGGCTCACCGGCCGCCCTTATGCACCCGTATTTCCCTCTGTACCATCGTATGGAGCGCCCAGCTCCTCAGAATCTTTGCGGCGTCCAGATACCCAGACTTTAGCGCGCCATGCGTGCGTCCTGGACACCTTCTTCGGAGCATTTGTACTGGGGACGGGAGCCAGCTGAACAAGTGGTGGCATTTGCATAAATGTAAGTGGACGCCGTGTCCGATGATGCTTCATGTGAAATGCGCGATCGGCGCAGGGTGCAGGGTTAGCGCGCTGCTAGCGGCATGATGTCATCGGTTTTGGGGGAGGGGCCGCGGGCTAGTGGGGCTGTGGACGCGTCAAATACCACTTCATGACATTGAACTTAAGACTGCATCACAGGAAAAACGCAATCAGATGTTACTGTATTGAGGTGCTTGTTGGCATGGCGAATTTGAGAGCCGAAGGATGGAAACCAAGTGGAGAGCTGACTCGGGGTATGGGGTGGCCTTGCTGGAAATTTGACTCGGAGCATGGGGCCTTGCTGGAGATCTGTAGATCGCTCACGATGGCTGCTTCCTTTTCTGAACGCGCATTTTACTTTGCGATCATGGTAAGTTAATAAAGATAATGATGGATATTTCTTGGCTGAAGAAGACTTTAGATGTACCTTATCCTAGTGTTGCTGCTCCCCAGTTTTTCTGACTCGACATCAACCCTCCCAGCCTCAAATCCCCATCTATCTACCCAATGACAACATCTGAATGCAGAAAGCCATCTTTCCTCGAGACTTCTTCTTCCGCTCAGCCGCATACGCAGCCTCCAGATTAAGGATATCCGCTGTACTCGGCCAACATTCCTCCGTCTTGATGATTTCCCACTCGCTGCTTTCGGCGCTGTTCTTCTGCCTCAGACGCTTTTCGTACTTCCGATTTGTTCTGTAACTCACCCTATCTGGTGCAGCCGTGACTTGGTCGAGCTGTCCCGTCCTTCGTCCAGGCCTGGAATCGTCCTTGAGTTGTTCATCAGTCCAGTCGTCCTCGTCAATCTCGATCCAATCTGAATTGCTGAGTTCACTCTCAGTTGGCTCAACTTTTGATGTGTCGTTTGTGGGGTGCTCAGGTTCGAGTGGCGGAGTGATGTGGTAGTTTTGAGGCTGCATGGTTGTTGTATGAGAGCGCTGAGAATGATAGTTGTGTTTGATAAGGAGCTGTTAGATAGCCTGGAGGGGAGAAATCTCCGATGATGTAGTCAGATAGGCTGTGAAGTATTTCACTGGTTTCACAGCAGTGAAGGCCTCACTTCACGAAGTTTCATTCACCGGACGGGCGAGACTGTTGCGGCTCACTGGATTACTTCATATTCAACCATGAAGAGATATTCTGTGAGTAATTCGAATACAATCCACCTGGGTTATATGTATGTGATCTTATAGCTGCAGTTCACGTCGTCAAAACTTGACTTGTTGCCAATGACATTGGTTTACAAATGACCCCCACGACGTACCCCATAAATCTCTTGGACATCTTGGAAACTTAGCGAGAAACCCCGCGTATGTGTAAGCTATCGCTCATATCACTGTCGAGTGCCGTCCCTTCGCATCCGAGCAAAGCAGATCATAAGCGAGGTAGAAATTAATGAGAAGATCTGGTTCGAAGACGCTAATAATTACAGGGATGCCGAGCTTTCAATTGCGCGTAATGCAATGGTCTGGGAGAATACTCGCCAGTAGCTATTCACAATGTTATAGTTGCAGACGAAAATGATTGTGTTAACTTTGAGAGAAGAATCGATGTGAACGGTAGATCACTTCAATTTGAATATGATGTGTTGGGTATTGAAACGAAAAAGATTATTAATACTCAAAGCCCTTTCGGCACCTCATACTAACTTCCGAGCCTTTACTAGTCCTGTTTTGGCACCTTCCTGAAAACGTGTCTCTCCCAGCCATCAAGCTCATCAATGACCTTCTCCCGCTCCAGCCTATATCCGCCAATCTTTGGCAACAGCACAGCCCATACCAGCCAGTACACGCCTCCAGCAAGAATGATACCAATGCCGACTAGACAATGCAGGTAGTACGGGAGGCTCTCGTACACGCTCTGGTCATCAGTTGGAGGCACGAATGGTGCAATCACGAGGTAGATGTTGCTGAGAAGGAAGAAGATGGCGACGGGCAGCGTGGCGGAGAAGGGAGGGTTCCAGTTCCATTTGGATCGGTTGAGGTAGAGATGGATGAGGGCGCCTGCGACGAAGACGTTGACGATGGCAAGGGGGTATGATATGACGCTAGAAGATGTTAGCAGATGGCCCCAAATCTTAAGTTTTGGAAGACTCACTTCAAGATGAAGTTGTATGCGTCACCAGGTGGAGGTGCCAACATGATAATGACTGAGACGAGCCAATGCTCGAAAAGACCGGCAAGAGGCGCATTGAACGGACGATTGCTGGCCCAAAGCCTCGAAAAGGGTAGGATACCTTCACGACCAAGCTCCTGCACAAGACGACCTTGAGAGAAGATGACGCTCAGAACGTTGCCGAAAGCCGATAGCGCTACAAATACTGACAATGCGCGTTCCGCTCGCGGTCCAAAAACGTTACGGAATAGCGACGCAGCGACCAGACGTTTCGAAGAGATGATTTCTTCTGCTGGTACAGCGGCGAAGTATGCAATGTTGACGAACATGTATAGTACTGCAACGGTAATGAGGGCAGTCGGCGCCGCGATTTTCAGAGTGCGGATAGGGTTCTTTGTCTCGCTCAGTGCGTAGTTGGCGTTGCTGTAGCCAATGTAACTCCAGATGACATTATACAGCGCTGTAACAACACCATATGCGCTTCCGGTGGTGCCTTTGAATGCGTTGTCGAAATTGTTCGGCTTGTCGATGCGAATTGCGCCTCCTAGGGCTGCCCAGCCCGATACGACAATGAGGAGAATGATGAGTAGTTTGATGACGCCGAGGAGGTTCTGGAGTCTCAATCCCCATTTCAGTGCTGTGCCATGGATGATGAAAGCGGTCGTGATGCATGCGAGACCGACTCCTCGTTGATTCCAGCGGTTGACCTCGACATTCGCAGCGTGCAGGATGTACTCTCCGAAAACAACTGAATTAGAGCCTGCCCAACCGAGCAAGATCACATAGCCGGTGTAAAGACCGGTAACCAGAAATTTGGGCCTGCGATATACATATTCCAGGTAGTTCTTTTCTCCGCCATTGCGAGGAATAGCGGTGCCAAATTCCAGATAGACCGCCATACCAGCCCCAGCAATCAACATACCAGCGACCCAGATGAAGAGAGAGAGACCGACGCTGCCGGATAGGGAGAAGATGGCACTGGGTGTGGCGAAGATTCCCGTACCAATCATGCGGTTGAAAATGAGGAATACGGCAGATGTAACACCAATCTGGCGCTTGGCCTGTCTCACTTCATGAAGGGACCCATCGTCGACATCTGGCGAAGGGGATTCAGCGTTCTTGGTGTCAGCGGCCGGTACTGCTGACGTGCTTGCGTGTTTCGAGAAGAACTTGGGCATGTTGAGAATGGATGTGCAAATACACACGTGGGGACGTTGTGAAAGCACTTATTAAGATGTAAGAAGACTGGACATTTATAAGAGATTGTAGCATCAGCACGCTCACTAACTTGTCGCTTGGTGGAGAGAACATCATAAGACGCCTTCCACCTATGTCACCCAATACCACCCTTAAAGATCCTGCGCCGGGTTAACGCGCCATCACAGCGAATTTTCGAAGCGTCGGGCAGGTCCGAATGACGTGCTAGAAGCGAGTGCTACCCATCCAATCCCTCAAGCCAAATCCTTACCCAACAGTTTCCTCGAACAGACGGTTTGAACGTGCGAAAATGCTTGTGTCTAATGTCGTGATCGGAGACATGCAGTTTTCGATGCTAGCTCTGACGGCGACCAAGCCGTGTTGGGCATGGCCGGTGGTACTAGTGGAAACGCGATTTCACGTGAGAAAAACGCAAGTTAAATCACTCTCGGCATGGCGAAAAGCATTCAAGTACTCACTCCTTCTCGGCTCTACTGATGCTTATGCGACCTTGCAGTGCACCCTACTTGTGCAGACGCAAGGAACTGATGTCTTCGCACTTGCGCTCGACTGCTGCCATTGCTAGAGCTGGGAACCAGAGTGCGTCGTATGCTTCGAGTGTCATTGCGCGCGGGCAGTTGGGGAGCTTGTCAAGGAACGACCAGACGTACAGTGTATCTTTGAGAATATTCCCGCTCCACGGAAGATGACCGGGTCGGACAGAAACTTCACATCGTCGCATACCATTCTCCCCAGTATCAAGCAGCGACATAAGTTTCTCCAAGTCGAACTCTCCACAAGGTCTGATGGCCACCCCCAAAACCGTCTGGCAGCAACTCTCATGGCAGTAGTCTTGAAAGGGGTATTGGCAATGATATCTATCCTGGGAACGGACACTCCACTCTATCTCCAGCGCGGATACCTTCACATGCTTGGCATGCTGAAGAAGTACTAGTTTGGAACGAATCTCCTTTATCGAGAAGACGGAGAATGGCCTACCATCGCGAGACCAATGAATGTCCACGTAATTTGAGAAGACTGATTCCCAGGCCATAGAAATCTCTGAGGAATGTCGATGTCCGAAGGCAGGTAGACGATCGATCTCGCCGACTGAGAACGGCGCTGCTGCATGGAAGCGTTCGATGCTTTCACTGCGCATTTGTTCACGTACTCTGAGCCATTCAGGAATTCCCTGTGGCGGCTGGTCTATGTTCTGGGTTTTGTAGCGAGCAATAACGATGAAGTTCTCCTGTTGATATGCTAGGATTATGTCCAGCCACAAAATGTCGTAGATCAAGTCGCGCAGTTCTCGCGGTAGCTGGAAGATGTGTAAAGGGGTATCCCGGGACACTACCTCGATATCATCCTCCAAATCAAGCAGCAGTCGCTTCGTGGACATCAGAGTTGGCTCATTCCGGGTACTTGAGCATCGACGCATCGGCGCAGGCGGACGTTTCGCGAACCAATCCATTATCCTTCTACAAGCAGAATTTGAACTGGGACGAGGTAAGGTTGTTGATGCAAAGAGGGCACCGCGATGGGGTAGAGCCAAAAGTTGCCAACGCGAGGGGCCGTTTAGGCGTGCGCCTAGTCATCTGCACGTGTACATGCCCATGACGTCAGCATCACGAGTGTCGCTCAACCCGCAGCCTAGAAGAGCATTTCTAGCACCCTGACGTCTGCAGCCATATTTTTCCAGACTCTCATACGAAAGATGAATCGACGAAACAGTCGGTTTTCCTGAGACTAAATCGAGCTACACTTCATTACAGCCACGCACCTGCATCTTACATAAGTCAGGCAATCCTCGCTCACGCTATGTCTCCGACGGAACCCCACATGTTACCCGACCCCTTCACTCTATTGATAGCCGTCGCCGCAGAAGAAGTTATCCTACACATTGCTTATACTGACACACGGTCACAGCTGCCATTCTTTTAAAAGCAGATAATCACCCCAGCGAGCCTTTTGAAATCCAGGCCTTGGTCGCAATCGATTCTCTCTATTAGGATTTTGATCAATATCTGAACGCAAGTCCTACTACGTACAAGGTCTCCATGCCAGCGATGCAAGCCGCACTATCGAACGGGCTGTCAGGACTGGGAAAGGCGTGGGCATGGTCCTCGATGTGAGTCAAACTGCGCAAACAAACAAATAATAGCAGAACCGTTGTGCGATCATGAAGTGCTGATCATGTATCCAGAACTCAAATTCTGATGCAAGCATCAATATTCGCAACTGCGCCTGGCTTCCAAATTCCTCACACTAATCCCTCAACATCGCATTCCTATATGCCTCTCTCGGGATGAAACAAACGCCCAGCGGTAGAGGCGTAGATCCTTACGTACGGATTGTCTGCCTGGGATCAGTCGAGGATGCTCGCTCCGGTAGTCAATCATGAGATTCCGGTCTCGAGGATGCACCAGTACGCGCTGGAGATACCTCGTTCGACCGCGATTGTGACTCTCAAAGAAAGCACTTGGCCGTACGGGACTCACATTGCCTCAAATTTGTAGTGTCGCGACATATGTTTCATGGCTTGTGAGAAAATTGTCGATGATGGGCAGAGGATTTAGCGAAAGGACATTGCTATATCTCTGGTAATCGCTGGGCTTATATCAGCTCTGCGTAAATGCTCATGGGTGTTACCTCAATTTGTAGCCACGAGTCAATACATCACCCAAGCCACCCTTCTTCATACAGGTGATGACGAGGCCTACGTACCCTCACGGACCTATCAAGGGATTGTTATCACTTGAAAAATTGAAACTGGAGATGCCGTTATAGTGTACTTAAGGGCTCTTCAAGACTTTCCAACTTCAAGAACGTATCGATCTTTCGTCATCTTTTGTCTTGTTGACTCACACACAACATGTCGTTCATCGATTTCACGCAGGCTTCATCCTCTCCAATCAGAGCGAGTGAAAAGCCACACTCCTCCAAGCAGCTTTCAGCCAGCCTACACAATTGTTCGCTGCCACAGAACGGTGACTCTTTAGTGGTCCAGAGCGGACGCGCAGACGAACATAGCGGCATTGCAATTCAGGAAAAAAAACCGTGTCAAAGCGATTGCAGTGCTAGTTGGGAACAAAACTGTGGCGCAAAGGACTTAGAATGGCATGACGAAGATTTGATCATTATTGATCATCGTGGAGATATCGTTCTCACTGTGGCTGACGGTGCTTTTGAAAATGTGGACGAGAAAAGATCGCGGTTTCTTGTTCGATCGAAGTGCCTACAAGAATTTCCGGAGTGGAAGTGCCTTTTACTTACCGAGCCGCCGTTCACATTGACACCTCCTGTCGAGGATGATCAGGCCTCAGGCACTACTCTAGAAGCGCCTGAGCTTTCCTCGTGTGTTACTCCGGCGCAGAGTGTGGTCGGGTTTGATACGCAATGCGACCCTGACAGCAGGGCAAGACTGAAAACTAAGGCCGAGGCACTCTACCTCACTTCCTTCACCCGATGCCTCCCACATTATCGTCTCGCTTCTTCCATCCGCGATCTCACTAAGCACTCTCGTAGCGCTTGCACGACATTGCGAGGATTTCGGCTATCCATCCCTCATGGAACCTCTCATCGTGCCGTGGCTAGATAGGCTTTCAACAGCGGCCCTGGAAGCTCCGAACTTGGACTGGCTCTACGTGTCGTGGGTGTTTCGATTGCCTTACTTGTTTGAGGCTCAATTTCAAGCCCTGGTTTGTACAACCACATCTGAAGATCTGGCGACGGCCAAGCCCGACGCAGACGGGTACTCTGACAGCGATCTCTTGGGTAAGAAACTTTATATTTTTAGTCTTTCTGCATGCTAATGAGTGAATAGAATTGCTTTACGAATCTCGAGCAGGAGTTGCTGCAGAATCTACTAAACGCAGCTACGCAGTTTTCCAATGAAGACTTCTGGCTCGAAAATCCGGAATGTCGGCATGGTGTTGATACACGGGAATGTATCGAGCACGCCTATGTATCTTTGGTCATCAAGCTACGCGCCTTGAAGCTATGGCCCAACGTACCGGACCCGTCTGAAATCACCCAAAGCCCGTCGCAACTCCGGGAAACTCTTTTTTGTAACGGTTTGGGCTCTGCCCAGACCTACTCTAGTACGAGTTGGGATAGCTTATGTACGTTCATGTATATAAGCAGCTCTGCCTACCTTAGATAGTCAATTCAGCGCAGTCCTCCCCTCCACACATCGTCACATTTTGGGTGTGAGCTTCAGTCCCTACACTCCGGATCATATTGCTTGTGACTTGTTGATTGAACGTTATCGACATGCTGTGCAACATGCGGGGTTTGTGCGCAAGCTTCTCGAGGAGACAGCAAAAAATATCTTCTTAAACAAGACTGAGTCCTTTTCGAGCCATTTCCATCATTGTCTGGGTAGCTACATGTACTCTTATGGCTTTCTTCCTCACAACTTCAGTTTCACGTCTCTTGTTGCAGGGAAGAAAATGACCAGAGAGGGAGACTCGACTCTTGGAAACCATTTAGATGACGATGCCGAATCTGACTTCGAACTTTCGGACGCCAGCTCAGAGCCAGAAGAGGAATACCTTACTCATGATGCCCGACACGCTTTGGTTGAACTCGAGAATACACAGACAGGTCCAAGAAAGAGAGCAAGGTACGAAACAAATTCAGAAGATGTACTCGGTGCGAAACTCTCCGAGGGCTCAGGACAGGGTTATTGATGCAAACAAGCAACGCCAGATTCTTTGAATATGCGCCATTCAACGTTCAATCTGAACTTTCGTTTCATGCCCTTCGGGAGGGTTTTAAAGGGCGTTAAATACATAATTGAATGACCAAACAGTCCGTACTTTCATGATGAACTTCGCGGCTCATGCAGGTGGCGTCGCCGGGAAAGTAGCCAGGTATCCATTACCGTCATCACAGTCGCCAACGCCCGGAGCCTCCCGAATTCGTCTTGCCTCTAGCAGTCGGCCGCACTCGTACCCCTCGGGTACATGACAGTTCCGTTTCGTCTGCCTGCCAACTCGTCGAGGTTCCCCGCAAAACCGCCATGTGGGGCATGAACTTCCCCAAGCACCCCGCAAGTGCAACAGCGACTTCCGAGCGAGTGCATTGCGAACATCTTGAAGCACTGATATAAACGTCTCATACCAAACCACAGGCTCCAGTAACCAAACATGGATCCTGCGCAATTCGGTTACAGTACCCTGCCACTCCAACACAAACCCTATGATACGATCTTGCCAGAAACGCTGAAGGGAGCGAACACCGGCAAAGTCGCATTCGTCACTGGCGCCGGTCAAGGCATCGGTGCAGCCATCGCAGAAGCGCTCGCGAAGTCCGGAGCGAATGTAGCCATTCTCGATCTCAAGCTCGACAACCTAGCTAAAACCAAGGAAACATGTCTCTCTCATGGTGTCAAAGTGGAGGACTTTGCATGCGACGTTACGGATGGAGAGAAGGTCAAAGAAGTTATGGATCAAGTGGAGCAGAAGCTTGGGCCGATTGACGTGCTTATCAACAACGCTGGGATCCTGGATCAAAGACCATTCATGATGTCGACATTTGACGGGTTTTGGCGACAGATTGAAGTGAACTTCAAGGCGCCACTGATGTTGATTCATCAAATCCTCCCACGCATGAAAGAGCGCGGAAGCGGTTGTATCATCAACATCGCTTCGCGGTCTGGAACCGTGGATGTGCCCATGACGCTGGGGTACGTTACTTCGAAGGCGGCATTGATAAGGGCAACGCACACGCTGCAGTTGGAAATGGAACTTGATGGACTAGACCCGGCGATACATATGTATGCGCTACATCCTGGCGGTGTGCTGACGGCTATGGGCGGCGGTGAGTTGTCCAGTGTTAAAATTGAGCTTGATTGTGGCGGCTAACAGGATTGTAGCTGGAGCGGCAAAGGAAGTAAAAGAAAAGTACGGCGATATCACGGACGAGGAGTTCTACAAAGATCTGTTCAAAGATGGACCACCGCTATGCGGGCAGACGTGTGCGTATCTGGCGACAGGCAGGGGTAAAGAACTACGAGGCTTCTTCTTCGGTAAGCCTCACTTGAACTGATTCAAATCGTATTCATCGTTAACTTTGGCAAGACTGTCGGCAAGACATTGCGAAACTTCTTGACTACGGTCGGGAAAGGCTGTTGAAGGAGAACCGCAATACCTTGACCGTCAACTTCATTGATGGGTACTGTAATGAGCCGTAAACGATGATTACAATCACCCACCTATTCCGATCTTAACATTGCCTCTCTCACACCGTTTCCTTTGTCTCAACATATTCCGAACTGATACTAGTTCTCTTTTCTCCAAACTTGCCTGGCTCTCCGGCAGCAATCCTCTCATCTGCCTCAATGAACTCAGCTGGACGGTGCAGTTGCACAGCTAGTTTGTTCCTATGAATGAAAATGCCTGGTCCGGTCTCGAAGAAGCGATCAATGTCTTCAAGGGTTCTGTTTGCGGTCTCAGGGTAGAAGAAGTAGGTGACCGGGATAAACGAAAAGCAGATAATTGCCCAAATTATCCAAAATTTATATCCGAGGCTCTCAATTCCTGGTAAGGTAGCTTGAACGACGGCGTAGTTGCAGATCCAGTTGGTGGACATGGCGAGTGAGGCACCCTTGGTTCGCATCTCTAGTGCATTGATCCTGTAAGGCTGTCAGCGCTAGATTCATAGACATTTACACATGGAGAACAACTGACTCGGTTGGGTATAGCCACGGTACACCAAGAACTCCCATTCCAAAACTGGCGAAGAAGACGAAGAAGAACGATACGGCCACGATCCCGTACTTATAAGAGTCACCGCCAGCTTCAGTCCGGCCTTGGGACATGGCGATCATGATCCAACAGAATGAGCATGCAGCTGCAGATACCATCATGACCTAGCATTATTAGCATACGAGTTGATGAGATTTGTTCAATGTCGAAGTACTTACCTTGCGACGCCCGTATCGCTCGATGACGAAGTATGCCAAACAAGCAAAAATGAGGTAGTCGACCGAACCAGCTGCAGCCAAAATACGGGCAAGAAGTTCTGAAATGCCAAGAGCGTTGATGAAGATGTACGACATGTAGTACGAAGTTACGTTGATTCCGGAGATCTGATTCATTGCCTGCATCCAAGCGCCCAAGATCATTCGTCGTAGGACACCACTGGGGCCTTTTCCAGAAAGAAGCTGCCACCACGTGTATGTGTTCATGTGTTCGCGATCCAGAATGTCCTTGATGATTCTGTACTGAGTAACAACGGCCGGGGATTCTGGTGTTGCGTCGTGACCTTCAAGAGCAGCAAGGACTTCGAGCGCTTCCTCATGCTTGCCCTTCCGGATGAGAAGTCGTGGCGAATCGGGTAGGAAGGGACACATCGCATAGATGCAAAAGGTGAAGAATAGTTGAAAGGCTAGGGGAAACCGCCACGCGATATCGCGGGGCGCAAACGAGAAACCGAGAGTGAGCCAGTTGGAGATGCTGAAACCGGTGATGCAGTTGGCTGGCTGTCATTAGCAACATACTCGTAAAAACATGGCGATGGACTTACCCATCTGAATGATGACCAGCTTTCCTCTACTGCTCATCTTACTGGTCTCTGCCTGCCAAACACCAGCTGTTGCCGTATTCATACCCGTGCCGAGACCAGCTACAATGCGCCCCACCATCATGCTTGCAACTGTCCAGCTACAAGTTTGTATGATTGCTCCGATGCCAATGATCGTTGAGCCAAGCATGATTTGTCGAGGGCGTCCAAGCATGTCGCCCGTCCAGATGGTCGACATGGCTCCAATGAAGCATCCGATGTTGTAGATCGAGGTCATGACTCCTTGCATGTTTGCAGATGGGTAGCCGAAAGTATGCAGAAAATTCTCGGAAATGATGACATTTCCGAAAACTCCTTGGTCGTATCCATAGAAAATTAGGACTGTGCTGGCTGCGATCGATATCCAGACCGTAAGTCTCTCACCAGAACCTCCAAGGTATTTGCGTGCCATGTTCAGTGGAAATTAATGAAGCTGTACAGAACGGCCACAAAAAGAGGGAACGTGGTGTCTTTGTCTTAGCACACGTTCACAGTAAGTGGATAGCCGTTGTCAGTCCCACAAGGCTGGTACTGAACCACAGATCGTCAGAGCGAAGATCGGCGCTCTTTATGCAAGTACTCCGCATCGCAACCTCGGGTCTTTTCGCGTGACGATATCCCTTCGCTCCAGGTATTTGGTCGTCTCGAGCAGGGAAGTCACCCCAGGTTTCTCACCCAGGTCACATTTCCCCATACCCCAGACAGCGAAGACCCACACTGGCCCACAAATCAGTGGCTAATTCGGTTTATCCATCATGCGAAGCACCTGGAAGGATTCATGATGTGCCGCCAAGAGCATACAAGTGAGTCAAAATGAGGGCGTGATGACGGCGGCATGGTGTTGAGATCGCAAGTGCGGAAACAAACGCTGCCGGATTGCTGAATTTGGCAACGCGGAATGAGGTTCGGCTGTTGAGTGCGGAAGGTGTAGCGAGCGCGGGCGACCGGGAAAATTGAAGAAGGTATGCCGAGTGTGGGGTTGCCAACTTCAATCAAGGGTAATGGCGAGTCGGTCTTGAAAAGAGAAATGTTGCACGGCCAAAGAGAGGATTTACAACATTTGATCAGCCAAGCGCTGTTCAACTGCATGAAAGACGATTACCTGCTAGCACGATCCCAAAAACAATTCACTTGCGAAAAGACACTAGAAAAGAACAGGATCTGTGCGTGCGCATGTGACACACATGAACTTGGAAGATCAATGATAACCGTTCTCCTAAAAGCAAGCTACTCAGGAACATCAGCCAGATACTGAAACATCGACTCTTCTGTGTCGTAAACATGCGCATACCGTGTAAGCCAACATGGGCTTTCCATGTCTTCGGCTCGAGACGAGACTGTCACAATGTAGTGGTTTGGATAACACACGCTTCAGATCATGGCTAGGAGAACGACATATCGAGGCTAGCGGTTATTTTGCCGACAGGTTTCCAAGGTAGTTTCTTTGGTCCACTACTCGCATGTCTTCAAATGTTAGGCCATTGGAAGTAGCACAACGGCTCCTGGTTTATCGGTGCGAGTGCAATAAAATAACAAAAATTGCCAAATCACCCCGCCCTTCTCCTAGTCCAGTTGAATGTGACAGATTGGGTGATCCGGAGCGGCCAACAAGCTCCTTCTGCTATTTCGTGGACTGTATCAGCGAAGGGCCTTTCTACACTAGGTGGATTGGACCTTCCCTCGCTTCATTGCCAACTGATCGGTACAAGGGTCCCCTTCCTGGCAACATCAACACCATAGGCACTATGCCTGTTCCTCCGAGCAATCTACTCGAAACCCATGGGTGACGCAGCATCCAGGCAATGCCATAGAGAAGTGCTGCAATACCAAACATGCCTGCCGAGATGGCATATGGCACTATTCGAACACGAGGAAACCCGAAACCACATGCGTAGACAGTGATCTGGCTACACAGTACGAGGTTCACCCCAAATCTTGTTCTCAGCCCAGGGCCACGCTTCCAGTATATCCTGGTCATGGTTATGTTTATTGCGAAGAAAAAAGCAAGCGAGAACGGGAGCACATGGACGAACCCCGCAAAGGGATGGCCGTCAAATTTGCTCATTGATGGAACGAAGTGGCGAATTGGCATCACAAACCACGACAGCATCGAAATGTAGATGAGTGATTGTCGTCGAAAGTAGTGTGGAAGATCCAGTGCGAGAGGTGCAAGTGGGAAAAGACTGTTGATGTAGCATAAGCAAAGCACAAACTATGTTACGAGGCGTGTGCTTACATAGTCATGACTCCAAGGTCGACGAGATAAGGAACTATCCTTCGCGAGCTACGGTTGTTGTATCCGGAGATTAAGATGGAGAAGATGCTGAGTAATCTAGGAATCGCTGCAAAATAGAGCAACAGGGCTCCGAATACAGATGTCCTGATTCCACTTAGTGCATTGGTAAACAGAAAATCAATGGATAGCATTACCATTGCGCGTATACGGCTGATGTCTGTTAGCATATTGGGGCTTGCTAGCAATGTGCTCGAACTAGGGGTAACGCACTCAGATTTCGTAGCCTCAAGTCGCTCCTCACGTTGTCCAAAATGTACATTGTGCAATTAGGAGACCTTGTGTTTCATAGCGAAGGTTCTTTTTCGCGATAAGACGTGTGCACAGGTGGCCGTGAAGGAAATCAATACCTATGTGATGTTGGCGGAAGAAGGCAGTGTCGCAAAGGGGCTGCTGCTCGCACGGTCCGCGGCTTCGGAACACAGCCACGGAGAGCGGTAAGAATGCGCTTCTGATTGGCCGCTCGCTGCCCGAAAAGGCTACATGTCGCGAGCGTCAGCCTCAAAAGCTCGGTGAGACTGAAACGAATATCCGTGTTCGTATGGAATTCGTGGCCGGAAAGCATTTTCTTACCACTTGCATCCATGAACGGCAACTTGCGCACCTGTGTCGATTCCTGTGCGCGCGATGACGTTGCGCAACAACCAACAACAGATCTATCAGCCACTCACCGGCTCCTCCATTCGACTCTTGTCCATCACCCCGGGATTCCCGACTGAAGCCATAAACTGCGCTTTTGTCACCGTGGTCGACCTCTATGAAGCGCCTCCCTACGATGCGCTGTCGTATGTATGGGGCGAGGAGCTTAGTCTGGATCCCATAATCTGCAATAATGCCACAGTGACCATCACCAAGCAACTAGCCGACGCACTTAAGCACCTACGACGCTTCCCGGTGCTTCCCTGGCCTAAGAATCACCCGCTACGTTCGAGGAAAAATGCATGGAAGGGATTTGCGAGAAACCGCCATGAACACCATGAAGACGACATCGCAGGTCAAGAGGTGTTGCTGTGGGTGGACGCCCTGTGTATCAATCAGGGCGATGCCGCCGAGAGGGCCCAACAGGTCAAGATGATGGGCACAATTTATGCACGAGCCTTGAATGTCAAGATCTGGCTCGGCAAAGAAGATAAAGAAGCACCCAATTTGGCTCCTTCCAACGTTACAACTAGACTGGGGACGAATGACTTGTCTACCGCATTAGCATCCTTGGACAATGATCAGATGGACCTAATACGGAAGAAAAACTTCCACATTAGCGCGTATGGGAAGATGCCGATCGTGCTTTCGTTTCTTGCGCAAGCTCTGCGAAATTCCAGCGGGCCGGAGAACAGATTGGCTGCGACTAAACCGATGGAGGACTCAGCTCATCGGAACATTGCATACGGGTTTCCACCTCCTGACGCTCCCGAATGGAATACAGTGCGAGAGTTCTTCGTTAACTCTTGGTTTGATAGAGTATGGGTGTTGCAAGAAGTAGTGCTTGCGAGCAAGGCAACAGCCTTGATTGGTGATTGGGAGATTGAGTGGGCTGCCATTGGAGAGGCTGCGATGTGGTTTCAGTCTAAGGGCTATGCCGTGCCAGCAGTATCGAGGTATCAATTGCGAGATCAACAGGATCTCCTTCCGGTCTCCAAGACCGCTTCCGCGTGGCATCTTTGCTCTTGGCCCGACCACAAAATCCCTCTCTTAGATTTGCTCCACGAGTTCCGCAACAGACTAGCCACGAATCCAGCAGACAAGGTGTATGCGACATTCGGAATGGCGGCTGAGCTATCACACATGGAGAAGCATGGCTTTCACCAGCTGGTGGAGCCCAATTACACCTCGAAGACTGTTCTCGATGTTTATCGCGATATTGCAAAGTATCTCATCATCGAGCATGGAAATCTGGACGTACTTTCTCATGCTGGAACGTCACTACTCTCTGAATGGCCGTCTTGGGTTCCGGACTGGCGCTACGACAAGGCTTCCAACGCCCTTGCAACATCCGGCTCTGCCGCTGTGTACAACGCAAGCAAAAATCAGCTGCTCTCTATCGACATTAGCAATAAATTCAACGCCATTTCCATTCAAGGAGTGGAGGTGGACACTGTTATGCTTTACGGTGACAGGCTCGCAAGTCACGGCGTTGGTTTCGTGACATATCAGGAAGAAATCGACTTTGTGAGAATGGCATGGGCGTTGATCTCGCAACACCCTTCCACCATGTATGAGGATACCGCAGCTATGCTCATCCAAACACTTACTGCAGGTCTGAGCAACAGCAACAGGCCTGCATCTGAGGATCCCAGCTTTCAGGCAGACGCCCTACACTGGTTTGCACAGCACGCTCCTCGGACTCTTCCCACCGCACCTTTATCTCAACGTTTCAACTGGTCGATAAAACAACGCGCTGATTCGGGCCGATTCCATGAGGCCTTCGTGCGGGCTTGCGTCGACAGACGCCTCTTCGTGACAAGAGGTGGATTGATCGGTATTGGGCCTCATGCTATGAAGGAAGGCGACATTGTCGTGATATTATTTGGTGGACGAGTACCCTACATTCTCCGCCCGATAGGCATGAGCTACAAGTATATTGGGGAGTGCTACGTGCCAGGGCTGATGAACGGCGAAGCAGTCACAAACCAAGGAGACGACAATGCGAGGAAGAGAACTTTTTTCGAACTAGTCTGAGGTACAGCTAGCTCTACTGGTTTAGTCCAAACTCGGTATGATATCGGGAGTCGGTGATGCACAGGAGATTGAAACATGATGTACATGACGTCAGTGATAACTGGTTAGTCATCCAGCATTTCTTCACCATCGCTAAGTGGGGTTCGGCCAGTTCCGACCAGTAAAATATATTCCTTTGTGGCATCGGGATGTACCAACATGCCTCGCGGAGCAGAACAATCGATTCGCACAAGGAAGTCTTGGCTAGGCATGCCGAACTCCGTTCGGCGTCGCGACCGCTCCGACACGAACAATTTCTGCAGATATGCGATCCGCTCATACTATCCGATAGGCGATAGCTTGTTGGTGAGACCTCCGTACTCGGTTTGGCATGGACAGAGTTTCCTAGTTTGGACATGCTTACAAAAGCACGCCGTGCTAAATTTTCCATTGCGAGGAGCTACGCACACCCAATAATACGTCAAAGTCACGCCTTATCACAAAATGCTACCATTATAACAAAGATTCTAACATCCAGCTTGCTTGCTTTCATTGCTTCAAAACTCCGGACCTCTCACAGAAGAGTGCAATCACTATGGAACCGACGACGCAAATGGCGTCTCTACGAAAGGGTTCTGTAACGGCTAGAGCGACCGCGATTCTTGACGACCATGTAGATATGGAGCTGGACTCAAGCTCCACGTGGAGAGAGATTCCGGACACTCAGTTCAAGCTGCCGCCGACTGACGGCGGGAAAGACGCATGGCGTTGTCTGGCTGCTGGGTTTTGCATGGAGGTCATTGTTTGGGGTGAGTAATTACACTTCTGAAGCGGATTCTCGGGGAGCGCCCAGAACATGTGAGGAATCTCTAAGCAAGGCTGCAAGCTGACTGTGTACAGGCTTTCCCTGGTCTTATGGTATCTTCCAAGACTACTATAGTAGTAGTCCTCCTTTCGCCGGCTCTTCTGGTGTCTCTATCATTGGCACTTCGGCTATTGGCATACTGTACATGGCCGCACCTTTCATATTCGCCGTCCTCGTTCGATACCCCGGGTTCAGACGCCCGTGTATAGTGGTAGGCATATTCATCATGTGCCTCTCACTAGGACTGAGCTCGCTCTGTACGACAGTACCGCAATTGATTGCCACCCAAGGTATTTTGTACGGTATTGGTGCAGCCATCGCGTACAGTCCAGTGATAACCTTCTTAGAAGAATGGTTCGTGCACAAGAAGGGCTTTGCTTATGGACTGTTGTGGGCTGGCACTGGGCTTGGTGGTGTGGCTACTCCGCTCCTTCTGCAATTCCTTCTGGACAAATACGGTTTCCGGACAACGCTTCGCATTTGGACCGGAGTGGTGTTTGTCATCACTCTGCCTCTAGTTCCGTTCCTGAAACCGCGCCTCCCACTTCCAGCCACGAACCGCGCCCGCATCGGGTTGACGTTTCTTAGGAACAAACCTTTCTGGATCCTTCAAATCGGCAATTTCGTCGAGGCTCTGGGCTTTTTCTTACCGACGATCTATCTGCCCACCTACACGAGGCAACTCGGCTTCAGCACTACGGTCTCGGCTCTCCCCATCATTCTGATCAACATTGCCGCTGTGGTTGGCTCTATCTCTATGGGAACGATTGTCGATAGGTGGCACGTCACTACCGGTATCCTTGTCTCCACAACAGGAGCCGTCATCTCAATCTTCTTTCTCTGGGGCTTCAGCACTTCGCTTGCTCCTCTTCTGACATTTTGTATCATGTATGGCCTGTTCGCAGGCTCTTTCGCGAACACCTGGCCTGGTATCATAAGAGAAGTCCAACACAGGACAGGACAAGTGGAGGGACCAATGATGTTTTCATTCTTGTCCCTCGGCCGTGGGGCTGGAAACATGTTATCGGGCCCATTGAGCGAAGCATTGATAAAGGCTGGATATATCGGTGGAGCAGGTCTATATGGGACAGAGTACGGAAGTCTGGTGCTATTCACGGGCATAACTGCTGCGTTAGGTGGGATCGGAGTGGTAGGAAGGCGTGTCGGCTGGTTGTGAGAGCTGCTATTCGGGACTATGGAGGGAGAAGCTTGGACGATGAGTGGGCATTAGGCACGAAATACCTAGGTAGTCTCTAAGCCGATAGTGCTGCTTTTACTTGATCGTGATAATCATCAACAAGATTTTCGTCGTAGTTACTGGCTGAGTATTGCTGTCTCATGTTCTCCTCTCGATGTCGGATGTATATTGAGTTGGTTGCTGTGTGGTGCGAGAAAGATTGTGCACAAGAACAATCGCGAAGCGACAGCAGATCCCCACCACCCGCGCGATAAACAGCAACTTAACACTACTTTCCGTCGCATGAAAGTCACTCCTAGCTCTAGCCATCCAACTTCAAGCAGCATATATGGACTTCGAATGCTCGTAATAGGAATACCTGCATCAACAATCCTCAGCATATCCGTATCCACGAGTTCATGCTAGTGTTGCACGCCTTTCTCATCATTTCTTCTGCTACGCCGTTTTCGAAAGGACCAATCGGAGTGGGACCAAGCCAAGTGGGAACGAAAGCCTCTCCAATTAACACATGATCCGCGCTTCCCAAGGATCTTCGAAGCACGTATGGGAATGACGCTCCATTGACCAGAGCTATTGAGTCTCCGGCACACGCTTCGGCAGGCACCAAGGCTAGAAAGCCTCTAGCAGTAGCACACAGCCGACGACCAACGCCGTACGCTTGGAGACCTGCATGAATTCTATGGTTTGGGTGGGCACTTGCTGTCAAGTACGATGGTGGGAGTAAATGGCATCGTGAGAGCCTGGGATTGAGGCCCATGTGACGATACATTCCTCCAGTTGCGGGGTCGTCCAGGAACGCATCAGGTCCGGCGTCCTTGGTGCCACTCGATTGCGAGTACCGGGTGTCAAGATCCTGTGCTTCGTCAACCAAGACTGTCAGGAATCGAATCCATTGTCTGGCTAATTCAGCGTCCGCACCAGACACCAGCGTGTAATAATCTTCTTTTGCCAACAGGCGGCGGGAAGCGACATCGTTGGCGAATCTTCTCCAGTTCGCATACACGAACTCCAATGCCTCCGCATTTGCGTTGTTGCTGACATATGAGGTGCAAATGGACTGGACCGTATCCACATGATCACCTTGAAGCTCAAGAAAGTTGCCGTTGATCCTGACATTGGGCACCTCAGCTTTTGTGAGGCGAGGCATGAACCTTTGTGCTCGAGAATTCGTCGTCTTGAATGGCATGGTCTTCCATTTATCCATGAGAAACGGCATCCATGACGGCAGGCCAAACTTCTTCTCAGGATTTTGACATACACCGAGAACATCAAGACCGTGTTCTACACTAATGACGGCTTGTACGGCACTCAAAAGAACCTCGTTCAGCTCTTGGCGGTAGTTCGGATTGATGCGGTACACGTCAGAATCCGCCAGCTCCAAGACTGAAAAGACGGTATCGCGGGCATCAGTCGCTTTGCAAGATCGCGTCATACGTAACAGCTGTGCAAGGCCAACCTAGGACTGCCCGTTGCTAGTTCGTTTTCTCAGCTCAACCAACATCTTGGGATGAAAATCCCATGGTAGAGAGACCGTGGAATCGTCGTCAGTGTGAGAAAGGGTGTTCGCGTAGCCAAGTGAGGCGATGTGCGACAACATAAATAGAGCAGGGT
Organism: Ophiobolus disseminans; assembly: GCA_010093685.1. NCBI lineage: Eukaryota > Fungi > Ascomycota > Dothideomycetes > Pleosporales > Phaeosphaeriaceae > Ophiobolus > Ophiobolus disseminans. Next base: position 1,774,205 of record MU006216.1, read on the forward strand.
CTAGTTTATTCATATCAAAGCTCTTGCTCCCGCAGTACAGCTTGATGAGCGTGGAGAGAGCGATCTCCTGCCTGTATAGATACAGGCACGATGTTAGTCATTGTCTGATACTCAGTTCGCAAACAAATTACTGACCTGATCCAGACGCGTTCCCACCAAGGGCGTTTGAAGAAAGCCCTCAGAGCGTTCCAATGCCGCATAATTGCTTCTTCGGTGAAACTTGGGTATTCGATGCTCCTCTCGCCAGGCGCATGCTTTGGAGGTGCACCTAGGCTGCTCAAAAGATCAATTGCAAGGGAGCTGTCGTTGGCTTCCTCACCAAGCCAAACTTGAACCGATGACGCACGTTTGTAGATGCGGCGCATCAGTGAGACCTGGTCGCTTCGTTCGTCGATATCGGACTGGTTGATGCCTTCACGCGCGTTTGTCAGGCATTTGAAGACAAACTGTTCTAGGCTTGAACTCACAGATTTGGTCCACACAGATATACACCTCTTGGCCCCAGATGCGGCCGTTGATCTCAATCGCCGCATTGTCCTTGTACTCAAACCGCAATTGCCGCAGTGCTGCTTCCAGACTTTTGGTAATTGGGAACTTGCATCCGTCTAACAAGATGGAGCCATCAAACACTGGCGGTCCCCAGGTGTATGATAATGCTGTAAAGCCGTACATAAGACGTGCGACGGTGTTATCATCCAAGCCGACCGTGGTAAGCTCTGCAATTAGCGGGTCTGAAATTTCTTCGGCACGACGGACTCGCAGAATTCGAAATTGCGACTTAGTGGTATCGAGCGGAGCATACGTGAACTGGTGATCAACAGCTGACTCGGCTGTGGTGTTCGGAAGAGAGTGTTGCATGATGGTATGGTTTATCCCGTTTGATCCTTTGCTGCCTTGCATTCCAGTCTCCTTCTCTCCACCTCGTGCAGGTCCCTCGGTACGATCAAACACTGGTAAGCGTAAGTGCTCGAGTATACTGTTCAGAGCGCTTTCGATACGATCCACGCGCATTTCAAGTCTTTCAAACTGGCTACTGCTTGGCTCACCCATCGTGTTAGCCGGTTCAACGCTGTAAGACATCTGCTTTCGGGTGGGAACAGAAGCAGACAAGGGCGCCATGAGCTTTTGAGGTCATACGGCTTGTACGCCATTGTTGGTTACGAATGAAGTTAGGAGGTGATTGAGCCGAGAAGCTAGGGAGGCTTGCGAGGATGAATATCAGTCTCGGAGGAGTTCACGCCGCGTAAACGGAGTTGGTTGACATACTGGACGCCCGCAGACGGAAGACTACGACGGCTGAATATAACAGGCCAATAGACAGGTCAATGTATGCCAAAAGGATGCTAACGTACTTTTGAGGATCCATTCCTGCACGCCACGTCGATGGCTTGGACAGCAGACCAATGAGATTCTAGCCGAATGAGTGCTCTGATACACACACGAGTCGATCCATACTAAGTCGGGCGCATCAATAAGAACCATCTTCAGCTCCTCAGCCTTGTTACAAATTTCTTCATGAAGCGCCTTACATGCACTTCCCTTGCGGCCTAAGTTCAGAACTGATGTTCCTGCGATGGCTCCGAAAGCGAAACTTCCTACAAGGCAAGCCACTGTCATCGGGCAAAGGTTCGAAGCAGATGAGTTCTCAGGAAATCCCTCTGATTAACGTAGCTCTCTCCTCTTGATAGCAGATGGGTTAACGACATTTCAATATGAATACAAATAAGGCAGGCGGTAGGACTGTTTCTGTCGAACAGTCACGATTCAAGCCCCTCGCTTTCAAATATAGGAGGCTCATCTATCGTCATCCTCCACCGCCTCTGTCGAAGAAATAAGAATGGTCTTTGTAATTGTTTGCGACGTAAGAGATGGGAACCTGATCATATTGCGAAAAAATACAAATAGCTCTTTCGTCAATTATATTCTTCTTGCCTCACTGAACGCAGAAGTAAGCGCAGAAGATGTGGAGCCGCTTCTGTGGTAATCTCGAGACTTACAAGCACTTGCCTGTCGGCTTCTGTTATGGGAAAGAGCTTTGGAACGCATCAAGGCCTCATCCAACCCGGAGACATCTTCTTTGTAGACATTAAATGTAATTGGAGCTACTCAGTCGGGAAGACGACCAGTGTCACGAACGATCGCCCACCAGGAATTCGCACGTGGGGTTGTTGCCCCACCACGACGGCTCCGTCCACACCTAGAAATAGACACAAACCAACCTTACCACACTTCTCATACACCGTGCGCTGGCCATAATTATGACGCCCTAGACTAGTATTCATACCGCCGACGCAAGGCTGGCCATGAAACCTGCCGTCTCCACAAATCGCCGTTAGCTGCCTCAGTGCGCAGGTGAGACGCAACCAGCTCACAACCAGAGACAGATGAACACATCTAGGCCAAATTGCACGCAGAGCCTCGAATTATTTGATCTCAATCTTGCGAAAGTAGAGATGTATATCTACGGCTGCCATTACCACGAAATTTGCTTTCGTCCAACCGTGCACTCTTCTCTTTCTCCACGCCAAATTGGCGAAATACAGGTCTGCAAGCAACCAGACTTGCATGTGCACAGAGCCTCAGTTTCATCGCATCCAACTTGCCCGAAACTCTAATGATTGGTTTTACCAACCCGCAGTTCCGATTGGGAAAGCGAGGCGTAAGGCGCCCAACACTGCGCCGCAACGCCCAGTTGATGCTAACTGTTTCACGATCATGTCACCGAGGAACGAATCGCGACCCCACATATCGGCCCCCAGAATGACGGTGGATAGCGCCGCGTCGCTTCATGAGATGGCTAGATCAAGGAGTGCGCATCTAGTAGACTGAGTTTCGATGGGTTCGTGTCTCATCCTTCGTTACCGGACGTTGTCGTTGGTGTGGCATATAAGGAGAGATCCCATCCGGGGCTCTTCCAGCATTGAATCTCTTTTATACACATTCTCCTTATCACCATGCGATCCTTTCTCTTCGGCTCCTGTGTCGTCTTCTTCGCACAGCAAATCCACGCGCAATCCGGCACATGCTATCTCGCGAATGGCAACCCGCTCCCCAAGGATCCAACATGGTACGACATGTTCAGGCCATGCACATTCAACGGCCCATCAACAACATGCTGCGCTTTGAACCGCAGCGTTCCTCCAGGCGGCGACCCAGCAAAGGGCAACGTGCAAGACGAATGCTTGCCGAACGGACTGTGTCAGAACCGCTACATGAAGAATGGAACGGAAACAATAGAGTGAGTCGGATCGCGAAATTGTGTAACGCATCCTGACATCGAATCTCCAGATTTTTTACAAACTTCTGCGCGGACAGCAACTTCCTAGGCCCAAACTGCCTCAGCATATGCTACCCCCGCGGTCCAGCAGGAAACGCAGCATTGACCGCATGTAGCGGCAAAGCAGACAGCGAAGAATGGTGCTGCGGCGCCAACAATAAAGATTGCTGCTCAAGCGGCGTCGGGCGCTTCACGCTGCCCCAGAAATTCCGCGGCGCCATCTCCGCAAGCATCATGAGCTCGCAAACCAATACCCTAGCAACTTCCCCAGCCTCATCCGCTTCACCAACAGGCACAAATAGCGCGGCATCCCTCCTCCCCACACCGGCGGCACAATCGAGTCTAGGAGGCGGCGCAATAGCAGGCATAGTCATCGGCGCACTCGCAGGCATCGCTCTCCTCGCTGCCGCCATTTTCTTCGCCCTGCGCGCTCGCAGGTACAAAGAAATGGCTACTTCATCCTCTTATTCCCCGCCGGTACACGAAGCGCCGGTATACGAAAAATACACGCCGCAACACACATACCAGCACGTCTCGCCCGGGCCTGTAGAAATGGCGCAGCCCTCAGATCCGGTAGAACTCCCCAGTGGGAGAGGTGCATGAAAATATGGGGAAGATGGATAATGATAGATCAATGAAGACGATTGTGTATAAATACCCCTCCTCCTCTTTCCCCGGAGCATCGGATCTCACCTCCCCCGAATTACACCAAAGCAAAAAGAAGAAAAGGCAAAAAGTAAATGTAGCTGCTTCAAGTTTCGATCTTGAGACCTCCGGGTGCACTTAGATGAGTCTTTCGACGACTATGAGCCCGGCGCGCTTCCGCTGCGCCAAGCAGCTGTTGTTGTTTGATTGATGGAAGATCTGCGGCTTGAGAGGTATATATTGGTGAGAATTTGGAGGCTGAAGGACAAGAGCGCTTGGAAAAGGACTGTAAGCTTGGATAAGCGGACGAACGGGAGGGTGGAGTATGAGGGGGCGAAAGGAAGAAAATTTTCTGATAGGGGGTGGGTGAGTCATCAGGGGTTCGTGGTACAACTTCAGTACTACCACAAGAATTGTCTGTCGTTCGAGAACTCTGAATGAGTAGGAACGAGAGATGTGTGTAATCTATTCTTATGAACAATGCGAGAAGTGGGTTTGCAACGTCAGATCGGCTCTACGCATACAGGACACGAGAATTAACGCTCTACGATGAAAACACCACTTGTCGCATCAACAGGAAATAATAGCAGAGGTGAAAGTATGTTCTTCATCCTACATCAAACTCGCGATGCAATTTACAAAATGTCTCAAAAGTGGTATCCCAGATCAACAACGCCAGCGACGCGAGAAATTCAGCCAGAGACCCTCATCACCCTCGATTCCACCTCTCACTTCAATGCGATCCTACACGCCCCTCGCCTCGCACATATGCCCGCTCTTACTCAACACCGTCCCCAACCCCTTGTGCACCTCGACCTGAAAGCCCTCAAACGGCACTCTCTCGCCGTCGATGCTGATGTATCCGTCCTTTTGGTTCTTGGGTATAATGCGGTACGCGCTAATCTTCTGGTAATCGACATGCGGCAAGTCAAAGAAAGTGTGTTTTTCAATCGATAGTAGCGTTTGAATAGCAGTTACACGGGAAATGTCACCTCGGATGCGGACGAGATCAATGCATCCGTCCGAGGGAAGCGATGCAGGGAAGAAATTTGCGTTGGGCGACATGTAGGCGATGTTGCCGGCGTAGAAGTTGCCGAGCTGGTCGTGGGGTATGAGCTCCCAACCTGCAGGTAGGGGGTCGTTGATAGTTCCGTATTTGAGGTCCGGTAGGCCCGCGTCTGTGGTGGGCAGTGGTCGGTCGTCTACGCTGCGAGGCGGTTTCGCTGCCTCTGTCTGGTATGCTTCTCGTACGGCTGCTTTGTTGTCGTACTCAACTTTGACGGCAATGTCGGCTGGATACACGGTCTTGCCAAGGAGGCGCACCAAGAATCCAATATCAAAACGTGCGCTTCCCATCCAGCGTAAATGCTCGGTCGCGAGGTCCGTCTCGGCCACGATGCCCACGGACTGCGAGAGGAAGGAAAGCATGCGACGGTCGCCTTGGGATACTGAAGCAAGGTCTAGAGGCGTTCGTAGACCTTTGACTACGGCGAGCGCTGCGAGGCTGGGATTATCCGTTCCGTTGAAGTTGAGACTTGCAGCGTTCCCCGAGCCACATGGTAGCTGTGCGACAGCCATCTTGTTCAGGGCTCTCGCAGCATCCGATCGCTTGCCGAGTCCATTCCAAACCTCGTGTGGTATTCCATCCCCTGAGCAGCATGCGACAACATCGTACGCTTCAATGTCCAGATCCTTTGCAATGTCCACGCCATGGCCCTGATATTCTGTCTTCTGCACATCCAACTCGCATCGCGCTGCAGCGAGGATCGGAGCGATGGACTTGTGGTATATCTTCATGGCGCCCTTTTGCCCTCCAAAGGGGTTGATGAGCACCTTTATGCGCTTCTGCCGTTGAGATGTGCCATACGCGCGGTCTAGTAGCTTCGCAATCCATGCTTCTGCCAGCCGGCTATCTGGCTTGTCTAGCGTGTAGCTAATGATGGCGGGTCGGACAGCTTTCTTTGCGGCGGTTTGCGCATACTGGATGGTGACATTGCCATCTTCCGAGTGTTCGGCCCAGAGAATGTTGTAGAAGGGGATGGCGCGAGTAGGGTTGTCCTCTGCTTCTGTGAGTGACAGACGGTTCAAGCAGGCTTCCACGCTTACTGCCAGGAAGTGAGACGCCGCAACAACCGGCGCCTTTGCTGTCCAGCAGGTCTTCGTCTGTAGCACATTAGCGCGTGCTCCAATGTACACCTGGAGTACACACCCAAGAGTACAAGAGAGTCGGTTCCCAGGGTCAACGAGGCGTTGCGGCCGACGACGAGCGTGTCCGGTACGTCGATGTTGTGGCGCGGAGGTTGCGGAGTGGCAGAAGGGTCCCTAAAAGGATCGTCATCGCCAGCGGTCGAGGCCATGGTTATTGCAGATGTTGCGGCGCCGTCGCAAGCATAATGATAGTACGAGACAGCAAACAAGACCGAGCGGCGAGATATGGTGAGATGCTTGCTGTCACAGGTACCAGTCGCGGATGCTTACGGATGCTACAGAAATGGAAACAACGCCGTTTGGGCCCTTGCGCCCCTCACGAGCCGAGGCATCCATGTCCATGTGCAACTCATCACATCACACTGCACTATAGACAACATGGGGTGACAGCGCACGATGATGATAATTCTGAACTTCATTCACGACTACTCCAGTGCTACAAGACCTTCCGCCTGTCCCATGACTTTTCGTCCCAAGAACATCAAAAGCTCGACATGCCACCAACCGGCAATGCAGCTTCAACCTTGATCTTGCGTACGCTATTCTAAAGACTGTTGCCATTGCAAAATGATGCCCTCACGCGATCGATACCCCGCCTTATGCCACCCCAACCTTGTTAAGACCCTTTAGTGATCCGAGGCTCAATGCCAACCCTTGTGACCGACTTCGAATACGAACGAAACCGGTGATGGGGCCGTTGTCACCTTCCTTTTCTATGCTCAGATTCGCGAGAGCATCCTCACCTGAGTCGCGTTAGTCAAGACAGGTACCATGCAAGTTTTGGACTTACCAAATACGCTCCTAGCGTATAGATTGGCCGACAGGAACTGGCAGTCGCCCTTCATTGAAGCCTCTGGAGTGAGGCAGCTCATGTTTGTCGACGCCATCAGCTGCTTCAAAAAGTCGCGCAGAGTCTTGGCCTTTGAGTTGATATTGACCTTGTTCTCCCACTCGAACTCGGTCCACATCGTCCGGAACTGTGTTTCTGTGCATTGCGCCGGCTTGATGTAGTCCATAATATCGACGTGTACATCGTTCAAAATGACAACGTTTGAGTCGACGCCTTTCTCGCCCTCGTACAGAATGTTGCCAAAGATAACACCAGTGTCGGTCGACGATACCTTGATGGTCGCTTGGATGTTGATGAAGTCGTGGGGGCCGACGTTCTGTGTGGGCGGTCGCTCAACAACCTTGAGATCACCGAGCGTCGCAAACTCGACTGTGAGGTTCTGCAGTGTTTCGGTCGTTTGGTTAACGAGCAAAACGTCGAGGACGATATCGAACTGGTGGACCTTGACATACGCTTCGGCGTATACAGAGTCGGAGAATCCAGTCAGTTGTACAACACGGCTGAGCTTCGAGGTCAGATCCTCAGTTGCAGTGTCGCCTCCGGTTGCTCTCTCCAGATCCTGTTCAATCTCGTCGCTGCCGTCTGCATCCTTCTTCTTGAGCTGGCGAATGTTGAACGAGTCGTCGACATTGACAGCCGACTTTGCCCTTTCGGAGGCCTCCTTCGCTATTCGCTTCTTCTCTTCAGTCTGTACCATTGCAGCAAAAGACTTTCGTGTGTCCTCCAAGAAGACAGTCTCCAGTTCTTTCCTTTGCGAAAACTCGGATAGTGACCGAACACAGGACATGATGCGGTCGATCGAGTCCTCATCTATAAAAGTCTTGACAAATTGAGATTGACCAACGCGGATAATTGAAATCATGATAAGCATGGCCTCGGCGCGAAGTGCGTTTGTACGAGCTGCATCCTCTGAGAGTTCCGAGTGCCGCATGACGAGTTTTGTTAGAGTGCTGGAGAGCACTGTCGCGAGGTAATAGTCGCCGTCAAGAACAAGTTGGCGTAGCGGCGGCTTTTGCGAGTTCTTGACTGCTTCCAGCTTCGCCTTGGCCGCGGCCGATGATGTGAGCGCACTCTCCGTTGCGTACGTGCCGTCTGCGAGAACCTTCCTCGATCCAGTAGGAGCTGCTGTCGACTTCGCATGTCCGTTGACTTGGTCGTGGTCTTCTCTGCCCTCTGATGCATCGTCCAATAATCTTTGCTCAGATGCCAAGATAGGGATTTCGCCAAGGGATGACCGGATACCTTTCCAGGCGTCCCGAATGTCCTTTGCCTCCAGAGAATACTCGCCAATGATCCACAAAACTCCACGATATACCTTTCCGGCACGAACTTCTCCAAGTGTCGACACCAAACGCTCGATAATGGAGGCCCGCAGGTCAGGGAACCGTTCGACAACTTCCTTGACAAAGGAGATGACATCGACTGCTGAGGCGTTGCTGCTGACGTCCGAGATGAAGTCCATGAGCGATCCAACCACACTAGCCGCAACCTCAGGGAACTTGATTGCCGCCGAGTGTATCGATGAGATGAGAAGGGACCTATATTCCGGGTTCTTCTCGTACTGTTCGTCGACTGTCTTCATGAGCTCTTTCTTCAGCAGGAGCACAACCTCTTCCACATTCCTGCTAGAGATCATCTCCATAGCAATCTTCAGCGCCTTCTTCCGCACATCCAGATCTGTGCTTGAGAGAACGCGGAGCACTTCCATTGTCAAGTCATCGAGTACCCCCTCGTGTTTGTGCCGTAGTTGATCGACGCGCTCCAGAACGATGAGCTTGACGTTGTTGTCGGGCTCCTTTATCGCCAGTTCGACAAACTTTCCCGCAGCAGCCTTTACGGCGACTGGATTGCTTGTAAGGGTCGTGAGGGCGTGTGCGGATTCGTAAATGACGGTGGAGACTTGTGATTCGAGGAGGTCGAAGATCAGTCGCAGGTACCGCGCCTTGTTCTGTGGGTTCACCATAGCGTCTTTGCGAATGAACTCGAGCTCTGCAAGGAGGAGGAGTTCTTCGTGGTTTGGTATGGAGTCAAAGACAGTGCTAAGGTACTCTAATGCCTTCTCGTGGCTAACAGAAACGAGAGCAGCGAAAGCGTTGCGCTTGCACGTGGGGTCGTTCTCGTCCTCGAGGAAAGTAGTCAACATATCGGGAGCATCTGGCATGAGCTCGGGAAGGTGGGTGAAGATGGCAGCAACAGCGAAGGTCGCATTCTTTCGGACGTATGCGTGTCGGTGTGTAAGGCATTGGCGCACCGGTTCTGTCGCAGCTGTTAGCATGGGGCGGGAGCAAAAGTTCAACGTATTGCCTACGTAGCAAAGGCTCCACAAGCTCAGCGTCCCGAAGCTTGGTTCTGCAATTGTATCAGCCCATGTTCCCATTCATGTCTTGGAATGCATACACAAATCGCAGTGTGTTTCCTCGCACGTATTCGTTCGGCGCCTGCAGGTCGAAACGGATGGCATTACTGGTACAACGTCAGCTTGTATCTTCCCACCGTCGTTGGTGCCCACACACCAGACCAGGATCCACTCCTGCCGTAGCTTGCCCTGGGCATCGTGCTTCGGGCAGACCTCAAAGAAGAAGTACATGAGCTTCTTCAGCGGCTTCGACTTGCTCGGCATTACGAAGCGAATAATGTGCATGAGGAGGCCTGTTTGGGGGTCGCCATTGAGCATTATCGAGAGGATCTTCTTCTGTGAGGGTGTTAGACGGCCACCTCTAGCAAGCGGGGCAGGCGCAATGGCATAAGCGCACCATGGTCTCGATCTTGTGCTCATCGTTCCCCTTCTCTAAAGACTGCTTGAGCTCATTCTGGGACGGGACGTCGGCCGCATTGTCCTGGTGAACCTAGTGCCCGCAGTCAGCCCCCCGAGCTCCCTTGAACCGCCAGCAATTCCGTACCAGACTGTACGCATTTTCGAGAAATGTCGCCATAGTGACGGCCTGAGAGGAGCGTTCGGGAACGCTGGATGCGATGGGCTATGATAGTTGCAAGGTCGTGCTCTGGCGGTGGCCTCGAGCCAGCAATTCCTCAGACCTCCAGGGCAAGTGGGATGCTACGTGTACGTATCCGAATCCGGCGGCGGGGAGTCGCGGGGAGAGGTGAAGCTGCAGCGAGGGCAGAATGATGGGAGAGTTGGAATTGCCCGGCGCTGAAAGGTGGCTTCTTCGGATTGGAGGTGAAGTGTTCCTCTTGGGTGCGCTCGGTGTTTAGGTGTCTGTTCGAATCCAGGGCTTGGCAGTTAAGCTCGCTAAAAGTGGACCCCTGTACGCGGCAGAAGATCGTGAGAACCTCGCCCGGCAGGACCGCCTCAACACCAGCCTGAGGGTTACATTCATTCAGTTGTCACTCCTACTCAACCCTTACCGAACTCGACCGCAAAGTCACGATGAGCGGAAATGAGCCCTTCTATCTGAGATACTAGTAAGCCTCAGCACAACTTCAGGATATGTTTCTTCTTAGTGCTAACTTCTTTAGCTCAGGTCACCAAGGACGATTCGGTCATGAGTTTCTAGGTCAGTTTGTCAGTACAGAAAAAGCAAGATCGTTGCTCATTCCCTTACAGAGTTCGACTTTCGGGTATTAGGGGATGGGCGCAGCGCCTCAGCACGATATGCGAACAACTCCAACTACCGCAATGATTCCCTGATTCGCAAAGAGAGTAGGTATCCCAATGAAATATATTACAATCATGCTAAAAGTTGCAGTGTGCGTCAGCGACGCCCTGGTTGTGGAGATCAAGCGCATTGTTAAGGACAGCGAGATTCTCAAGTATGCCTAGAGCAGTGAATTCGCTTACACTACTTCGACTGACGATGTGGTATAGAGAAGATGACACCAAGTGGCCGCAAAAGAACAAGGACGGCCGTCAAGAGCTCGAGATCCGTCTAGGCAGTGAACACATATCATTCGAGGTATACAAGACGCCACTTCATCATATGTACACTACTCACAACTATAGACTGCCAAAATCGGCTCACTGCAAGATGTACAAGACTCGTCCGATCCAGAGGGCCTCCGTGTCTTCTACTACCTCGTCCAGGACTTGAAGGCACTAGTCTTCTCACTAATATCGCTTCACTTCAAGGTAATGTTGCCATACAAACATGTTCTGCACCAATGCTCATTGCTCTCTAGATCAAGCCAATCTAAGCTCGACGCTGTGTGCTACGTGTCGGCGTTCTTGCTTTTGCCGGCGACACACATGGGTACGACCGGCTTACGGTCGCGATGAGGTATGAGCCTATCGGCGGGGCATGGCGTCTGGAGTCTACCGTGGGGTACTGCATCGGCCTGTGCATCTGCAGGGTCTTTTAACCCTCCTCAAAATGTGATGGCATTAGGTTCGACAAGGAAGTTCGTGACGGTGGACGCAAATTTGCATAACCTGTCAACCATCTACATCGATAAGTCTATGCTAGCTCTCGGAATACCACCAAGTTTGAATTCAGAACTCCAGAACAAAACAACTCTATAATCGAGTGTACTATTGAAAATTCCGATTGGGTCGGAGTCCTCTGCCTGAAGTTCGTGCTATGATATCGGGGATGGCGCAACAGGTGCTCCGGTGCGAGTGTAAAATGTATGTAAAATGTGTGATCATTGTGTATGATCGACCGCCGTATTTATCCACAGGTCGGAAATGTGCAATGATTTTAAAAAGGTCTAGTCCTTGTCCGTCAGTCCCACGTGAAGCTAGCGTGCCATCCTTCCCCGCGTAAAGCCAGCCCTCAGCAGACAACGCAGACCCACTTCTACCCTCGACGCCCAGACACGCCTCCGAGGCCCACTCCAACTTCGACATGGCCTTCTCCCAGCTATCCCATCGCCACGCTTCCTAATTCTGACCATCCCATTATATAAGCGCCTCACCTTTCTCCTTCCGTCCCATGTGCAATCAAATCGATCCTGCATTGTGATTGTCGCACCCACTGTATCGGACCATGCCGACGCCGAATGATGTCGTTTCGCCGATAGAGCACGAGAGCGTCGCCAACCGCGCGACATGTCCACCCGACGAGTCGCGCACCACCACCACGCCAGGGTTGAACCAGAATTTCGATCCCAATGCCTCGAGCAATGTCGCGCCCGCCATTGATACTCCCATGCAACTCCCAACGCCGCCCCCACAAGAGTCCATCACTCGCGCGCCACCGCCCCCAGATGCCCACACGAAGCCCTCGAATGCACACATAGAACCCCCAAGCAGAGACATACCTACGCCGATGACAACAGCAACAGATGACAGTACAGAAGAGCAGCGCTTATCCCAGGCCTCACCACTTTCGGCCGCCACGCCGGCCCCCACATCGCTGTTGGCCGGTCATTTATCGTCGCCATTTCCAGCTCACAGGGTGCGCAAGATCCTCCAGCTGTTACCACCCATGTGCTGAGATTGCTGACACGTTGGGCAGTTCCTACCCAACAGCTCGTCCTCTCTCCTCCGCCCCGGAAGCCGCTTCAAGGGCAGCCAAACCTCCGACCGCCAACAATACGAAGTGGAAGTAGAGGTCAAACATGTTGACATGCGCGAGTCGTTCATGTGTGGATATCTTCGCATCAAAGGTTCGCTTGCTCAGTGCATCCGACACTGCATGAGAAAACTAACACAGCAGCAGGGTTAACGGAGGACCATCCAAGCTTGACCACTTACTTCGAGGGCGAGATTATCGGCAGCAAATACACCTTCATAACACAGCATCCTGAATGGGGCTCCAATGAGAAAGTTGACCGCCAGCACTGGGCACGGTTTCCAGCGTATAAACCTCTTTCAAAATACTCCTCGCGGCCCGAGCTGGTGACCAAGGACTGGATGCAGAAGGAACATCTGTTCATGCGCTGGAAAGAGTACTTTTTGGTGCCAGATCACCGAGTGCGCACTATCAGTGGCGCGAGTTTTGAGGGCTTCTATTATATTTGCTTCAACCAGGTGTCGGGTGGGATAGAGGGAATTTATTTTCATGCCAAGAGCGAGAAGTAGGTTCTGCGTCCCGACCGAGATCGCATAAAGACTGACACATTCAAGATACCAGAAACTGCAATTGGAGCACATGCCGGACCGTGGTTGTCAAGGCGCAATTGAATTTCGATGAACACCAGCGGGCGAAATGGCATATTGGACTAGCGGGTGTGCGCATTAGCCGGAGTGTTGTTTTCCTGTATCTTATTTAAAGCCCACGGTCTTTTGCGCAGCGTGCAAGGAAAGCCGTAGGATTCTCTGTAGTGTGTAGTACTGCTTGTGAGACATGTTACGTCATGCCTGTCATTGCGATCCAAACATGTGGATCGCTTCGCAGATGAACCATCCCTCCTTGTCCCACATGTGAGACCATCGAGCTAGCGAAAAGCTTGACTCCACCTGCTGATCCACTCCCGCCTCAGAGTCTCCCACCAAACTTCTTTCGATCGACTGCACACATTGTCACAAGCAACAACATACTCATTGAGGATGCCGCACGCACCGGCAAAGCGCCAAAAGCGCGAAGAGTACAAGAACTCCCTGCACACGGATGAGCAAAATGCAGCCTTACCGAAGAAGAAATTCTACAGGCAGCGGGCGCATGCCAACCCGTTCTCAGACCACTCATTGGCATAGTAGGAAATTGTTTGTAACAACGATAAAAGCAATGCTAACTCCCACAGTCCAAGGAGCCCAGCTGATATGGATTGGGCCACTTTGTATCCCGCCTACGCTGTCGAGGGTGAATCACAACAAGCGAGCGAAGCAGTGGAAGAGTCAACCCCAGCAGATGATGAAGTCCAGCGCAAGATCAAGGCGATATCGAAAAACATTGAAGTTGCAGATATCGGCTGCGGATTCGGTGGACTACTATTCGCTCTCGCACCCAAATTTCCAGACACATTGATATTAGGTACGAGCATCTTTCGACTGCCCTCACCTGCAAGCTTTTATCAGCCCTTTCGACGGAAATGGAGACCACAGCTAATATACCCACAGGCATGGAGATCCGCACCTCAGTAACAGAATACGTCCAAGAGAAAACGCGCGCCCTACGCGCCCAAAACGCCTCAACAAACGGCTACCAAAACGTGTCCTGCATCCGGGCAAACACCATGAAATTCCTACCCAACTTCTTCCACAAGTCCCAGCTCTCCAGAATCTTCCTCTGCTTCCCGGATCCACATTTCAAGCAGCGCAAGCACAAGGCGCGCATCGTGTCCTACACGCTCAACTCGGAGTACGCGTACGTACTGCGTCCAGGTGGCATCGTGTACACCATCACGGATGTGCAGGACTTGCATGAGTGGATGAAGGAGCACTTTGAGAAGCACCCCAGCTTTGAGAGAGTAGAGAAGGTGTTTGAGGAGGGCGAGGGAGAGGGCGGGGCGGGCATGGATGAGTGTGTTAGGGTCATGCGGACGGAGACGGAGGAGGGCAAGAAGGTGGAGAGGAATAAGGGATTGAAGTTTGTTGCGTGTTTCCGGAGGGTGGAGGATCCGGCGTGGCCTTGAAAGCCTTTTCGGTACACGAGTGGTCGATGTTATCCGCTGGTACAAGCAGGAGACGGAGTCACGGCCGTCGCTTAGACGATGGCGATACGGCCTCCTTCCACCCATTCGACCGTATTATCACCAATTCAGTACCACTCTCCTTCACTCACTCTTGGCTCATTTCAACGCCTTCTCAGTATGCATAGCATTCTCGCCCTTCCAAGGTTTCCTCCAAATCTAGCAGGAGTCAGGGCTTACCATCGTTCACAGTACGACGACTGATGAGAGAATCTTTTATCGCCGGGCGTGTGAGATAACACCATTGTTCACTACGCTGCATTCTCATCCCATTGCTGCCTCCTCGTTCTTTCCCGACATGCGGCGATGTGCAATACTTCTCCCAGGTGGGGGCTAGCGGATTTAACAAGAGACTTTTTGAAAGATAAGTTGAATTTCAAGAAATGTATTTTTTGGTACCCCGCTTGGAAGATCGCGGCTTCACCCCGGAGTCTTGAGGAACCTAATAAGCTTATTTCTTTTTCTCACCCGCAGTGTCGACCTCAACCTCGCTTCTCATACACGTTCCCTTTTCGAATCAGGATCAAGACATCTCGTTCATCATGTTGACTCTCCCCGCAGACATTCAATTCATGGTGCTTGATTATGTAGGTTTTGTGTACATGCATCCCGAGGTCATCCGGCGTGTGTGCTGACACACAACAGGTCATTACACGAAGCGACATGAAATCACTCTGCTTGACTTCTAGGGAGTACCATGGTTACATCATACCTCGGCTTTATCGACGCATAGACATCCGCATCTGAAGCTATTTCGATACTGGCCGTTTTGTGCGCACTTTTGGTGGACCAGGCGCGGGTGCGAACTTGCGACATATAAAAGAGTTGATCATCGAGGACGAGCCTCTACCTGTAGAGCCTGTATCCACGCATGTCGGATCACTTGCGGCTTCTGCCGTGCTAGAGTTCGATGCCGCAAACGACACACCTGGACAACGAAACTATGTCCTGTGTAGGATCCTCCAGATGTTCAAGCTGTGCGTCCTCAGGCGATTTTGGTAGGTTCAAAGTCTGTATTCAGGGCACGGTATTGACTGACTTGAACTAGTTTTGTTTCGCGCCGACCTTTATCACAAGAGGCACTAGATATCCTTTCGGAGACGCAAGATCAGCTTGAGGTGCTTCAAACAACGGCCCATCCTCAACTGCACCAATTTTTGGGGCAGGTGCGCAGTCTGGACGTACATGTTGTTGAAGACGAGATAGATGCGGGATATTATCTAAAGCTGATAACGGAAAGCGGTAACCACATCCGACGATTCCACCTAAGCGCAGATATGGGCGCAGGGTATGGATCTGGGCTGCAAACTGGCGCTCAATGGAACAGACGCATGCCAAACCTCAGAGAGCTTTGGCTCTCGCAAATGGGAGTTAAGAACCTCTTCGATCCTCTCTCAACCGCAATTGACTTTGCTGCGCTAACATATTTGAGCCTTATACAAGCTGCTGGAGCTGACACTTTCGTGTCAGCTTTGGGCGAAGCTTCACAGACTACCGGGCTCAGTCTTGAACATCTGGCTGTGGAATTTCTATTCATGGGCCGCCAGAGAGGCGCCGGACCCTTCGATCAGTGTCTCAGATATATGTTTGAGGCATGCAAAGCTATCAAAAGCCTGCATGTTGGCTGGAATCCCAAGCTTTCTTCACCGGAAACTACCCTCAAAACGATCCAAAAATCTGGACATCATCTGGAACTCCTGAGTCTAACGAATAACGCCGAGGCTGAGGCATTGACAAGTACTGAACTCGGAATCGTGTGCGCCAATTGTCCAAACCTTAAACAGTTTGGCTATGCAATACATGATGGGATGATTATAGACACTCTAGAACTCACACAGTTCTTAGTAAGTTAAATAAGAACACCACTACAATATAACGAACTCGGCTAACTGTCTTCAGTCAACGGTTAGCCGCTTGAAGAATCTCCGACTGCTGCACACACGTTTCAGAAGCAGGCGCTGGCTCGGCATCACCGAACGAGAGCCAGACTACTGTAACCCAGAGCTTGTTGCCCCGGAAATGCAGCGTTTTGCCAACAAAATCTTTGGAGAGCTTCGTCGACTAAGTTGCTGTCCTATGCTGGACGCACTCGTCGTTGGTAGCTGGCAGGAAAGAGACTCAGAAGACGAGATGAACTTGGACAACGACGATGATCGCATTGATCAGTTCTGCTTCGTAAGGGCTGTTCAGAGAGACGATCTTAACCGCACTGAGGCGGTTGGCGTTCCGGTATCGAGAGCGATCCTGCGGCAGACGCAATTATACACTGACATCTTGGACCTGGATCCTAATGCTGGCTACTGGGGCCAATGAGCTGGCCATGTGTCGGCATAACTTTGTAAAGCTTACGGAGTGAGTCCTTCTCGCGGAAAAAGGCGCAGCTTCTTGAATTGTAAATGGTGTACTTGGAACAGGTGCGCATTGTTGAAATAAGTAGCCAACCAGTCGAAAAGGCGGAGACGTTCTGTGTTTTGCTAGTACTCTCGACATGCAATTATGGACCCGATATGATCTCAGGCTGGTGTAGAGGCGGTGATTCTTACGTTCGGACCGCATGTCGAAGGTTCTAAGGTTGCCTAGGTATTGATACTTAATTACGAGCGAAAGTGATTAAATTGCAAAGGAAGTATCAGACAAATTAGAGATGCTTCGACAAGTTGAACTGCAGTTAGATCTCACTAGCTAGATCCAGAAGAACTTAACGCGACGACTGCTCATGTTTTACCAGTACAAATTAAGCGAGACCCACTTTGAAACGCGTCCATCTCGTGTAGACCTAGCTTCCTTCCCCACAACACCACAACTACACGTCTTTCGCTCCGCTCAACGTTACCAACCCTCGGGAGTGGTGTAAACACTTTCTGGCATCATGTCGGAGCTACCCACCGATATACAATTCACGATCCTTGACTACCTACGTTTTGAATGCAATACCTAGGTATTTCCCACATGTACTAATCTATGAAGGTCGTTACCTCAGCAGATCTTAAAAACCTTTGCTTGACATCGAAAGCATATCATGCGTATACGATACCACGGTTATACAAGCGAGTTGAAATACAGCTCTGGGCCCCATGGCACTACAAACGGTTTGTGTGATGCGTCGGGAAAGGAGCAAGCACATACCTGCGATACACTCGAGCTCTGGTCATCGAGGACAAACCTCTTCCTGACGAGCCCGACTCAATACAAGTTGGACCACTCGCACTTCCTTCTTCCAACTCTAAAGAACACCACGTCAATACCCCTAAGGAAAGAGACAGTTATCTGTCTGTGATCCTCAATTTGTTTCCAAACGATGGTTTGCATCGATTCTGGTATGTTTCTGTCATTGTAAAAGCGCAGCCTACTGAACTTGCACAGCTACCTGGCAGAAAGGCTGCTGCCTACATCCTTGAGGGAACATCTACGCGACTACCAACGCAAGATCCGACATTATCAGATCACATCATCCCTTTCCCATAATTTTAGTGTTAGCAACATCCAAGACCTAGATCTCTTCGTGGTCGGCGCAGCACGTGCTGCTGAGTACATACCAAAAACTCTCGGCGCTGCAGATCGCATTCAGCATCTTCGCATGACAGCGAATAACCTGAGTATGCAGATTGCACTGCCAGCAAGAGCAAGTGGGCCCATAAAAACGTTGAGAGAGCTAAGTTTGACGCATATTGATGTGCGAGGGCTATATCAAACCTTCTCGACCCTGTACGACGACGTCGGCCTTGTAACTGCATTTAGAGCTTGCGGGGCAGTAAAGAGCCTACACATTCACTGGACACAGGATGAGTTGACGCCCCCATCGTCTAATCAGGAAAATCATCACCTTTGGTGGAGATTTAGAGGTGCTAGGCCTGTCGAATACTTTCGCTGACTGGTCTTTCAATGCTGAACCCTTTGACGGAGTTTGCAACGCATTCCCCGCATTACGGCAATTTGCTTGCCAGATTGAGGAGGAAGTATATTACAACGCTGGGGATTGCCCAGAGTACCCAAAATTTCTGGTAAGTCGGGCGATTGCATACAATACTGTCACCAGAATTGACTCCGTGTAGGATTCACTCAAGCGTTTGTCGAATCTGCGCACCCTCCACCTTCTCCAATGGAACATCACTCTTGTTGGCGGCCTCGATGACTACAACTCGCTCAACACAAGCATACTGGTCTTGCAGATGCAGAAATTCGCGAACAAACTGTTCGGCGACTTGGACCGGGCGCGTTGCTACCCCCTGCTAGACGCTCTCGTCATCGGTCACTTGACACGCCTTGAATCCGCGATGCCGCAGTTCTACTTTGTTCGTGGTGAGCAGAGAGACGTCTTGAATCGGACTGTTGCAATTGGCGTCCCGGTTTCGAGAGCGGTTCTTCGGAAAACACAAGCGTACACTGATGTCTTGGACCTGGATCCGTTTTCTGAACCGTGGCAGCAATGGGCTGGACGCGTCATTGCGTAGGATTTGTAAGCGTGTGATTTTCATAGAGTCGCTGTCAAGGCCCCGATTAAGACTGCCACAGTGCAATATTTTTCGGATGTCGTCGCTGCACACAGCACTAGAGTTGCAGTACTTTCATCACGACCTGGACGATTGTTCGATGGCGTAGCAGACATCTAAAATTTCAGATTTTGTCAATAACGTATTCCACTAGCGAGCCGCCCACCCCAGCGAACCGCCCAAAACATGCCAAGACCTCTACCACTCCCCTCTATCTACAATGTCTCTACACACAAACGCGCTATTACTTGAACACGAAGGTAGACTTCAGCTTGCTCTTCTTGCCTATCAATCAGGCCAATTTTGAAGCCACCAAGCTGCTGCTGCTACCTACAACGTTAAACGCCGGATCCTTGACGAACGCGCTAGAGGAGTACCATTTCGCCTTGAGACGCGTGCAAACTCCCAAAAGCTCACTGCAACAGAAGAGCAGACGATTGTCCAATATATTCTTGACCTTGATTCGCGAGGATTTGCGCCCCGGCTGTGCGAGGTGGCAGATATAGCCGATAAAATACTAGGTGTATGCGGTGGGAAGCCTGTAGGCAAGAACTGGGCTGAGCGCTTCGTAACGCGCTCAGCTGAGCTCAAAATGGCCTTCAACTGAGTAAAGGATAGGCAGAGGATACTGCAGGAAGATCCTGTGATCATTGGCGCGTGGTTCACGCTGGTGGAGGAGACTAAAGCCAAGTACGGCGTCCACGACGACAACGTGCACAACTTTGACGAGACTGGCTTCCAGATAGGCGTGATTAGGTCTATGAAGGTCGTTACAGGCGCAGAGAGACGTGCAAGGCCTGATCTGATTCAACCAGGCAATCGCGAGTGGGTTACAGTGATCCAGAGCGTGTGCGCTGCTAGGTACGCGACCCCGCCCTTCATCATCTACAAGGGACGCGTCCACATCTCCGCGTGGTACGAGGAGACCTCAATACCGCGCAATTGGAAGCTTTCAGTCTCTGAGAACGGCTGGACAAACAACGCGCTTGGTCTGGAGTGGTTGAAGCACTTTGACGCGCATACAAAGACGCGCCAGGTGGGGGTGTACCGGCTGCTCATTTTGGACGGCCATGAGAGTCACCTCAACCAGGATTTCAAGGACTACTGCCTTGAAAACAAGATCCTGACCCTCTGTATGCCCCCCCATTCATCCCACATCCTCCAGCCGCTTGACGTGGTCTGCTTCTCGCCGCTGAAGCGCAAGTACTCCCAGCGCGTTAGAGACTTGGCACGCCGACGCGTCTTCCACATCAACAAGGAAGGCTTCCTCCCCGCCTTCAAAGACGCGTTTTTTGACGTGTTTACGGAGGATAACTGCCGAAAGGCCTTTGAGGCAGCAGGGCTTGTCCCTCTGAACGCGCAGGTTGTGTTGGATCGCCTTGAAGTGCGCTTGCGTACCCCACCAGCACCCACCCTCCTAGATGAGCCATGGCAATCAAAGACTCCAAGCAATACCCATGAGTTTGGATTGCAATCAAAGCTGGTACGCGATTCCTTTACTCGGTTGCCTGTTACAGCTCAGGCTGGGTTCTCCCAGCTTATAAAAGGTGGTGAGCTGATGCTGCATGAAAATGCGCTTCAACGTGCTCGGATCCATGAGCTTGAAGAGCAATTAGCAGAGATGACCAAGCGAAAATTGCGCAAAAGAAAGTGGATCCAGCACAGTGGGACTATGGAGTATGGGACTGCAGCAGCACAGGTAGCTGCTGAGGCGTCTGCGGCGCCTCAGCGTTCAAAGAAGGCTCGTGGTGGTGGTGATCAAGAACCAGCCCAGCCAGCTTTACGGCGCTGTGGGAACTGTGGCAGGACAGGGCATAACGCACGAACGTGCAAAAAAGATACAGAGGCATCTTCTGAATCAGATGTAAGCACGATGTACGCTGGCTCCTTGTTTGATAGCGATGAAATTGAAGATTTATAACATGTGTTGGTCGTGCCAAGCGTTTTTGGGCGGTTCGCTGGGGTGGGCGGCTCGCTAGTGGAATACGTTATATGTATATATATTACAACAATATCGATCAAGCAAACATGCTTTTGTTGGACTTGGCTTCACGCTACTGATGCTAACTAATCTAGAACATCTATCTAGGATACGTGGGCGAACCTATACTGGAAACCGCTGCAGTAACTTGCTTCTGTTTATGACATTCGGTAACGGTAATAACACTTGGTGCTGACCACCACAGCTCTAGACCATGATCCATCTTCTCCCTACAGCTTCGGAAACCTAACCCTCAGGAACTGGTTCGGCCAAGCAACATCCACACCCAACTGCCACGCCACCCTGAGCACCCACTCAGGCTCGCGCATAAATTGCCGAGCAACCAAAATAACATCAGCCATAGGTTCCCCTCCTTCCCTCGCCTCCGTCATGCCCACAGCAGCATTCGCCTCCTTCTCCAACTCAGCATCAACCTTGCGCACCGCCACCGCACCCCCCTCCTCAATGATATCCCTCGCCTGCTCCGCCTCCGTAATCAGCCCCACAGCACCAAGATACAGCTTCAATCCCTCATTCTTCACCGCCTGACGAATACGGCTCGCAATCCGCGTCTGGTAGTCTTTCGTATCAAACGGATTCAAGCGCTGCCGATTGATGTTTCCACCACTGCTCGCATCCAGCAAATCGACGCCCAGACCCGGTAGCATCTTCGCGAGACGAATTGAGCTCTCGACGTCCCATGTGCCATGCTGCTTAGCTACATCCGTGTCTTCCATCCACTCCGTCGAGCTGATACGTAGATACAGCGGCATCGAGTCCGGAATGACTTTCCGAATCGCCGTGACGATTTCAACGAGTAATCGCGTCCTGTTCTCGAAACTCCCGCCGTACTTGTCTGTGCGGCGGTTCGTGAGGGGCGAGAGGAATTGGTGGATTAGATAGCCGTGCGCGCCGTGGATTTCTATAACGTCGATGCCGGCTTTTACGCTGCGTTGAGCGGCGTGCGCCCAGTCTTGTACTAGGTCTGCGATGTCGGTCTCGCTGAGCGCGCGGGGAGGCCAGTATCCGCTCCCGTCGTCGCTGACTTTTAAGCCGTCCCATGTCCATTCCTCGCCGCCCATGGGCCCGACGACGTTGTCAGGCCAGCCGCCTATGTCGGCTTCGGCGCGCATACTAACCTTGCGTTTCCCGCCCTCGGTTTTCTGCGCGCCGGCGATCCAGGGCGCGCAGGTGCTTGCTTTTCGGCCTGCGTGTGCGAGTTGGATTCCGCTCAGGGCGCCTTGGCTTTTTATAAAGTCGCTCACGCGTCTGAGGGCGGGGATTTGCGCATCGGACCAGATTCCGGGGCAGTTTGGTGAGATGCGGCCGTTGAATTGGACGCCGGATGCTTCGATGAAGACGAGGCCTGCGCCTTTGAGGGCGTAGTGGCCTAGTGTGGCGATGTGGTAGTCTGTTAGAGCGCCGGTTGAAGGGCCATGGGACGCCGTGCTGTACTGGCACATAGGCGCGACTATGACGCGATTGCGGAGAGTTGTGCCCCGAATTGTGAGGGGCTTGAAAAGCGTTGGGGTTGGTTTTTCACTTTGAACATCTTGAGCAATTGATCCGGGAGAAGTGACATGTTGGGGAGTGAAGTACTCGATGCCTTCGAAGCCGCGGTTGTAGTCTTGTGGCGCCATGATAAGAGACAGGCGGGGGAATGTACAGCCAACCTGGGAGCCACGAGGTGCTCAAAGACTATGGGTTATAATTGAAGGTATGGAAAGGGTTTTATATTGTTGTTCAATCCAGAAGCACGCAAGTCGGCTGATTTGTAAGGCTACAAAAGTATCCGATTTGTTGCCGAGGTACGGTAAAGCACTAGTACCACCTGTAGTGTTAGGAATGGCCAAGAGCAACGTGTAGCCTGCGCCGACAAGGCTTACATATAACTCTACACAAAGGTCCGACGCACCCAAGGAAAAGCAGGGATTCGAAGTGGATCACCCCCGGGCATGGAGCGAGGACATGGTGACCGCAGCATCGCACGCTGGCTCAGGCAAATAAGGCTCCAAGACAAGCAACGCAACGGAAAACTATGGTCTGCAGGTTGGATCATCCCCTAGATGTTTGAGGAGTTCACGCTACGCCTCGTCGCGTACTCACATGATGTCAATGTGGTGACGTCACTAGAGTTCATCTATCTCATATATGTGCTCTCACCCAAGTCCGAAAGAAACAAGCACCCTAAGTCACAGCACAAAGCTACAGTCAAACATTAATACCATCTCCCGACGTTCAACATTACCGCTATGTCTGCCAACAACCAGAATCAGCCCGGCCTCGTTGCTAGCCACGCACAGTACGTCAAGGGCGCAGCAGAGGTATGTATTACTGTTCCATCCCTCGTTGTAAACGAAGCTTACACTACAATAGGAAACAGTTGGCAACGTCACCGGAAATGAAGCGTGGAAAGCGTCTGGTGTACAAGACAAGGAGCAAGCCGTCGATGCGATGAAGGCAGCAAGCGCGAACCGCGACCCAGCGCAACAAGGCTATGGAGGCATCGAGCAGAAGGCGGGAAGTCTGGTCGGGTGCGAAGGCATGGAGAAGGAGGGCGCTGAGAGCAAGAAGCACTAGACGGTGCAATATCACTCTGTGTGATTGCTAGGTGCTATGGTGTATAACACACCACGATAAATGTAATGACAAACAACAAACATTGTCGCTCATTGAATCTTCGAGTAAAAGTGAGTTATCTTGCAGCATAGTGAGCCGAGACAATCCCCGAGTGTTATCGATACCGGCAAACAATGGCGCTAAGATGGGCCAACACCCGTGCTGAGCCTCATGTCTCGAGGTGTAACATAACTACTGCAGGCACCCTTCACAACCCCAATCCGAAGATGGCGCCACCGACGCGCGCCCGATCGCTTCCCAAGTCAACATTTGTGCCCAGCTTCTCGAAGCTCAAGACGTCCGTCTACCAGGACCAATTGCGCCCTGGCTCGGCCGTCTCGTCTGCACATTACATCCGCACGATATCGTGGAACGCGTCGGGCACATTCATCGCGACTGGAGCTGCAGACCGGACGTTGCGCATCTGGAACCCTGAGAAGACCAATGTAAAGAACTCGACGGAGCTGCGGACGCCGGGCGTGAGCGCGCCCACAGCACTCGAACGCGTCGCATTTCACCCAATAAACGAGAATGAGCTTGCGAGCTGCAGTACGGATGGCATGGTGAGGTTTTGGGATATACGGTCCAAGGCTAGTGTGGGAGAGGTCAAGGTTGGCGAACAACCTTTCACGTTGGCGTGGACGCCCGATGGCGGCGAGATTGTTGCAGGACGAAAGGACAACCTCCTAGCCTCAATTGACCGCGCAACCCTCCGTGTTGTTGCCGAGCACCACCAGCCCCTCCAAACGAATCAATGTGTCTTCGACTGGGCCGGCAACCACCTCTTCATGACGGGCGGCGACGGCAGCGTCAAGATTGTGCGATACCCGTCCTTCGAGCCCGCCCTCACCCTCAACGCGCACACGTCGTCTTGCTATGCCATCACCATGTCGCCGAGCGGAGAATACATGGCAGCGGGCGGAGGAGATGCGCTCGTCTCGCTATGGGACACGCAAGAGTGGATCTGTGTGCGCACTTTTGACCTCACAAAGGAGCTCATCAAGAGCATCGACTTCTCGTTCGACGGGAGCTACATCACGGCCGGCTCAGAAGACAGGGAGGAGAAGAAGCTGCGCATCGCGCATGTGGAGACGGGCGAGATCGTGCACACCATCGACATCCCGACTCCAGCCACCCATGTCGCGTGGCACCCGTGTCGATACATTTTGGCTTATTCGGCCGACCAGCAAGGGCTCAAAATCGTTGGAGGCATTAGTTAAGGTGGATCACGGAGTTTCCATGGCGTTTGCGTTGCTAGTTACGCGCATGATACCCTTCCGAATAATTGCAACAAACGTCAACACCAATCGGCTCAGTCTCGTATCCCGCGGCTTCCTTCCGCCAGTGACGCAACTTCCCGCCTCGGAACAGTACGCACCCATGTCGACATTTGTCCCGTGTTAAGATACCTGGTACCGAAGGACCGTGACACTTGAACTCCTTCACTCCACCCACATAGCGACAATGGACGTACAAGCGCCTATAAACCCCGCAGATCTGTTCTCTGCCAACGGCCTAGTCGTTGTCATTACTGGCGGCGGCAGCGGTACGTCGCAGAAGCTCAAGAGCTACCCCACCATGCCCCACGCTCCCTCATCGATAGGCACTAACGTCAACAGGCATTGGCCTTGCCATTGCGTCCACGCTCTACCAGAACAACGCTGCAAAGGTCTACATACTCGGCCGCCGCCTCAACGTCCTCCAAGATGCCATCAAGACCCTCGAATCATCACCTTCCGCACCCAAGTCCTCCTCTTCCGTCCTCGCAGCCATACAATGCGACGTAACCGATCTCGAATCCGTAAAGTCGGCCGCCGCTCAGGTTGAGAAAGAAGTAGGCTACGTCGACGTCCTAATCAACAACGCCGGCGTCATCGGCCCAAGGAACGGACAAGAACTTCCCAAGGTCGACACCATCCAAGCACTCCGCGATGCCATGACTACAGGATGGGACGAGTGGGCCAGCACCTTTGCCATCAACACACAATCCGTCGTTGGCGTCTCTGCCACATTCCTCCCTCTGCTCGAAGCAGCAAACACGCGGCGTGGCTACGCGCCCGGCAGGGTCACCGGTACCGGCAACGCTCGTGCACACGACGCGTCGAAGCTTTCGCAGATTGGCACAACCGAGGACGACGACCGCATGGCGCACATCATCACTGTCGCCAGTGTGGCATCATATATGCGCTGGGTCTCTGCGGGCCTGGCATACAATGCGTCGAAATCTGCAGCCGCACACTTGGGCAAGATCTTGAGCACGTTCCTCAGCGAGTGGGGAATCCGCTCAAACGTTGTCTGTCCCGGTCCGTACCCGAGTGAGATGACTGCGGGTGGTCCGACCCGATATGGAACGAATCAGGTTCCGCAGGGGCGCATGGGAAATGCGAATGATATCGCAGGTCTGACGCTGTTTTTGGTGGGGAAAGGTGGTGCGTATGTGAATGGGACTGTGCAGATTACGGATGGTGGGAGGTTGGGCGTTTTCCCCGCTGTGTACTGAATCGGACAGAAACAATGTCGCGAGATGCAATATCACAACAATCAACGCCCTTGATTTCACTAAGTGATGTTTGACGCGGATCGCATCCTCGAACAGCACAGCAAGTTGGACAAGTTCATTTGGTACCGAGACGTGCCACCCATCCACCCATCCCGGTGTCCTATGGTTCCCCTCAATGCTACGCACCATAGTTCACCATCCAGCCCAAGCTACATTTCCTTCCTCACACACGAAAAGCGCATCCCGCTCCTCATCTTACCTTTCCCTACACAACCATTCCACCGCAATCAACCACATTCCAAGAAGTCAAAACCCCCAACTAAACACCAATCTACCACAACCCCAAAATGAAGCTCCACCACTTCACATCCCTCCTCTTCCTCACCACCCCTTTCGCCGTAGCAGCCGCAAGTTCAAAACAAAAACCCGCGCGCAACCCCACAATCGATATACTCCTCTCCCGCGCCTTCGAAATGGTCGATCTAGAAGGTGAATGCGCGAAACAAGCTTGTACGTCCCTCTCCTTTTCACTTCTCTTCCACCCCTTCATCCACTCTACCCTACCCCCCTTTCCACCCCTTCTCTCTTCCTTCTTCAAACATACTAACCCTACCCCCAGGCGCATCCCTCTACCCCTTCCCTGCGCTCTGCACGCCTGCAAGAATCAGCACTTTCCGCCCGCAATGCGCGGATATAATGCGGAACGCGGGTATGAAGAAGCACCAGGGACGGCACATGGCGCCTGAGGCGGAGAGGGCGCTTGAAGAGGCGTTGGGACGGGCGGGGGAGAGGGGAAAGAAGGAGGGGAAGGGGATTGATAGTGGTGTGCTGGAGAAATTCATGGAGGAGGAAGAATTTGATGTGGAGAAAGTTATGGGGATGTTGAGGAGGGGTAGGGGTGGCCAGTGATGAGCGGTGGAGCGCGATGATGGAGGCGAAGGGAGTGATGGGTAGGTGTGTAGGGGGTGGAAGGGTGTGTGGAGGTGAAACGAGATGTTTGGGCACCTTACTAGATCTTTGACATGTAAATTTTTCGCTAGGAAATCGTGCTTTTACGCCCTGCTAAATCACGTCTCCCGTTGACTGACTGTCAAGATCGTCCTACCACCTGAACCACCAGTCCTCCGACTTATCTCTTGAAAAGATGGTACATCGTCGAACCCGACGCCAAGGTTCTCTGGCATTCGTTCACTTCGCACATTTTTCCTTCGTGCCCTTCCCTTTTTGAGCTGCAGGACCCATTCATCAAGCTTGTAAGACTGGTCGTATGACACAGTTACTTTTAGTAGGGGCTGACAGCGACCTGGCAATGGATCCATCTATCGGTATGCCGACCAGCATGTTCCAGGCGTTGACTAAAGTGCCCTACATGCGTCCAAGCACACCCCTCACACTGCCATCCAAGATGACATTGCCCTTGACCGCGATCTCACCGATACCAGACTGACCACCCGAGCCCTCATTGAGCCAGCGCTGTAGCAGATCGTTGCTCTCCTTTGGCTTGATGTCCTGGGATGCCGTTCCGACCGTGACGTGCGCGACGGGGTTGACAGACTCGAATACAAGCTCCTCGGTCGTGGTACCTGCTCCGTTGTTGATCTGAAAAGTGCTTGAGCCGTCGAGACGGATGACGAAGCACATGATGCGGTCATCCCAAATCACTCGCTCCATATGCACATTGCACCGTCCGAATTCAGGCTCCCAGGATCCCTCCCTGGTCGTCTGGGTGTGTTGGGTGGCCTCGTGGAGCTTGATGAGCTTGTCCCAGTATGGCTGGTTCTGGGCAGCGGAGGCGCGGTGCATGAGCGTAACGTGGAACTCGTTCTGGATACGGCGGCCCTGCTTCAACAGCTTGTACATCTTTGCAGTTGCGGCATCCTTGTCCTTGAAGATAGCGTCGAGGATAGAAGTGACTCGAGTAGTGTTGAGGCGAACCGAGAAATATTCCATGCGCGGCGCCTTCTTTGGCTTGGGTTCCTGCTGGGACTGTTTCCTACCGTTGTTGTTCTCCTTGAAGTTAGTAGGTTTGGCATTGCCACCGCTACGGGACAAATCCATCTTGAAGTCTGGTGTATAGTCATTCATTGCCCACTGGATGGCGGCATCCAGGTCGGTATCGGTAGGCATGTCCTTGCCTTCAAAGAGGGCGGGGTATGTCTCGAACATCTTGCCAATGATGACCTCAAGGTTCTCGCGAGAGTCAACGGTGGGATCGAGGTTGATGACGAGATCGAAAAGCGCATCAGGGCCGTCTGAATCGTCAACAGGCTGGAATCGATGCATGAAGCCCTCCATGATCTCGATAATCTCGCTTTGGCCCTTTGAGCCCGCCTGGATAGTCTGATGGTTGTCGCCACGATCGAGCACGCGCTTTCGTGTCGCTTCACGGATGCCGTCGTAGTTTGCGCGGTCATGTAAGTAATGCAGTGCTACAAAGCGCGCATCAGGGACGGTGCGTGAGATGTCAGTGATGATCTGATCTCGCTCACGCTTCTGGTGGTTGTTACGGTCTGCGATGACGACGGGGTTTGTGACGAGGAGCGAGGAGATTGTGTCGGCGAAGATCTGGCCACGGCCCTTCTTTGCCTTGACATTGTCGTTCTGATAGTGGCCCCATCCAAACAGCTTCACGAGGGCAAGCGCCAGAGTCGTCTTTCCGCATCCAATGGTTGCCACAGGTACCAGTACGATATTCCGTGCCGCCTTCTTGCTCTCGACCGGCCCATCCGACAATTCCTGACGGATAATCTCAGCTCCAGTTGTGCCACGGAATTTCAAAAAGTCATCTCGCATCTTGATAATGCCATGGTTCGCGTTATATGACTTTGCGAGGCCAGGACTTTTGACCAGCTGCCTACGCGCAAAGTCTAGATACTCCTTGGTGATGGTCTCGTGCTTCTTGTACTTTGGCGGCCTACCGGCGATCAAGGCCTTGGTGCACTCGCGCCACTGGCGGTACATCAAATATGGCTCCTCGAACTTGTACTTGAAGAACCAGTCGACGTAGGGACCATCGTCACCCTCACGTGCCTGGCACCGGATGACGAAGCCCTCGGTGTCGCGCCCTTCGTAGTTGCCAGTCTCTGCGACCTTGTCGAGGAACTTCTTGACCTCGTCGACATCGTTCTCCATGACATAGACAACCTTCTTCATGCCCCAGTCATCGGCGAACTTGTCGACCAGGTGTCCAGGGTATGTCGCAAACTCGGGGAGATTGAGATTGATACCATGTACGTAGAGACCGGCCTGGTCTGGGGTGTATGCGAGAACGTGCTCCTCGAAGTCGTCGTCACACAGCTCGGCTACCAGAGTCGCGTTCATGGAGCGCAGTGTCCGCGCAAGATCCTCCGTGCTCTTGCCGACTGTCGCAATGTGCCGCTCCACCCACCGCTCGCCCGCGCAGGCATGGCTAAGCTCGACGTCGCCCCGAGCACCTGTCGAGTGTTTGCTGCATACCAGCAATGTGCCGTCGTCGAGCCCGGATATGAAGATGATGCAGCCGTTCTCCTTCACGCTGAGCTCGTATGGGCCTCGGGTGTCGCGCCTCACGTTCTTCCACTCCGTCTTCCTGACCTCGCCGTGGTTGAAGAACTTGTCGTATCCGCGCACGGCGATCTCGTCCTTGCCGTCGCGTGTCTTGTACGTAAACAGACCGCGCGCGTACGTGGGAAGGTTTGCCTTCTTGTAGTCCCAATCGTTCATCTTCCACGAGTCGACGGTCCGGCCATTGGGAAGCTTGAACGTGTGCTTCTTCACGCTGAATCCGCCGTTTCCCTTCTTGCCCTGCAATAATTGTCAGTGCGTATCTCGCTTGCAGTTTGGACATTCACGCCTACCTTGTGTGCTTCCAACGAGTGGACCAGGGCCGTGATCTCCTTGGGGTCTTGTGGGGTATACGGCGCCGTGTCGCGTTGCGCCATGATTGTTGTCGTGTGGAGAGGCGCGAAAGAGATGGGTGTACGCCGAAGTGAGAGGGAGAGGCGCTGGGGTATCTGGACGAGAGGCAAAGGTAAGCAAGGAGAAACCCGTGGTGGAATGCAATGGTGAAGCAACGAGGAAAGGTATTTTAACGATGCGGCCATGTAGGCAACAGCAACGACAACACGTGAAGTTGCAGCAACGAAACGGGCAAGGGCGCACCTTTACTGGCTGGTCCCGCGCGACAAAGTGGAAAGGGCGCAGGCGCGCGGAAGAGAACCTCGAAGGCTGTTTGTGTTTGCGCTCGTTCAATATGAGATCACCGCGGGGCTGAGAATGTGGCGCAGCAGCGGGGCAGCCACCCTCAAAAGTACGACCTGGAAGTATGATCCAAACGAACAATAGAGCGCTAAACGTGGTTCAAGATTAGAGGCCAGGGATGTGTGGATTTGTTCATTGGAAGTCTCCCTGCTAGTACCCAGTGTCCACAATTCCAGTCATCAATCTCCGCTTGACTCACCCCCTCGTTTGCTCATACAAACATCCACCATCTATCCACCCAACAACACTCAGCGACCATTGAGATTAACCTTCTTCACGCCCTCAGCCAGAATCTTCTCAACCTCCTCTTGATGATTGGAGAAGTTATCGACAAGATTATCCCTTCATATCAGTTAGCTTCCTATCTGATTTTCTTCTCCTTTAAGAAAATACATATACATACCACATCTTTGGGTCATGCTCGTGCTTCTTCTTGCTGTTCCACGCCCAGTCCGCAATAGTAAACATCCTCGAGCTCTCCATCATGAATGCGATGGCGCCCTTTGAGATCTGCATCTCGGGCGGGGGCTGTGCGCTGGCGGCTTTGAACTGGGGGTTGTTAGCTTGCCGCCCTATATAGACTGCTATTGCGATGGGCTTACTTCTTCGTATGCGACCCCGTGCGGCACAAAACCGCACTCGTAACTGACTCCACCCGGCTGGAACTCGTCTGAGCGGCCGGCGTACTCGCCGTAGATGAGGCCCATTAGTTCTGACGCTCCGTTCCGGTGGTAGTATGGTGGGCGGTAGGCTGGAGTCTGATTAGTTCTTGGGTGTGAAATGGAATTGATTGCCTTACTGTGAGATGCCACGTCCCATCGCGGACTGAAAATCAAGAAATCTGCCAGTGGCGATGCTGGATCTCGTGAAGGCGCTGTCATGACGCAGAAAATCGATGGATCAATGTGATCAACCGAGATCGATCCAACGTTGACAAACTTTGTCAGATCATACTTGTATGGAACATAGTTACCATGCCACGCTACAACGTCGAATGGCGAGTGTTGCTGCGAGCAGCTGAAGAATTTGCCACCAAGCTTGTATACGATCTCCCAGGGTTCTTGTTCAATCTCATACTTTGCGATCGGATGGAGGAAATCGCGAGCATTGGCAAGACCATTTGCACCGAGTGGGCCGAGTTCAGGGAGTTGGAAGTTCGAGCCCCAGATCTCTGCTTTTTGTCAGTGATCAATACCGCTTCCTTCTTCGAATTGCATACCCAGAATGTAACCTCTAGTCGGCCCTTCAACCTTGACCTTGAACCTCTGGCCTCGCTGAATCACGCAAATCTCTCCCGGTTGCACGTACAGCATGCCAAACTCGGTTTGGATGTCTAGAGCGCCCTCCTGAGGTACGATCAAAAAGTCACCATCCGAGTTCACAGCTGCCCTCTTATTCATGCTAGTATTCGCAAGGAACGTGTGGATAGCAAGACCCTCGCGCAGCGTCGGATCTCCCGAGCCTGCAATGCTCTTGAGGCCTGAGATGAAGTCGAACTCGCCATCTGTGGGGATATCGAAGGGCAGCCACGCAAGCTGTGTAGGCGATAGGTGTACGCGTTTGTTCGAAGGCAAGAAGTTCGACTCGGTGTCCTCGTTGTCTGGGAGATCAGTCTAAGAGAGTATGCGTCAGCTTACGACATGGCCAATACCGAGATGGTGTGCGGAGGTACGAATAGAGCAACCGCAGCAGCCATGATTCTCGCATGTATTGCTTGACGGCAGTCCTGCTTGTCGCGCCGTGACCACATCTTACGCGGATATAGTGGCAATGTATTATGTCCGAGGAAGGGCTAGGAAGGGTTGTCTTACGAATCCCTGATGCGCGACAGCCGGTCGTGCCCTGTATAGCCAAGCCTAGTTGGTACGTCAGCTTCGAGAAGCTCACTTTGGTCTTTCCGGAGACGCACCTTCTTGTTTAAATGTCTTGGTGCGACGAATGCAGATGCCGTCACCTGTTCGGCGTATAAGCCGAATCTGACGCATCGCGGGCTGTTTTGTCCTTTCGGGATAGTTCCTGTATGATTACGCAACACTGGTCAGCCTTAAAACTGGTATTGCGGACATCGGCGCTTTCTCACCTGGTACTGCCTCCGATTCGAAGCTGTTGCCGAAACCTGGTTGATACTGAGAAAGGCGTGTGTCAGCGGGTGCCGATGCTCATTGTGTCCCTAAGCTCACATCATATGGGTCGTTCTTCCTTGTTCCAAATGATGGAACGGACCCATCTTTCTGTGTTTCTGCCCAGTGGAATATGTCCTGATACTCTCTGGGGTTGTCGAGTTGTGGAGGCATGATGAATGGCACGGCTTGCACGCTGCTGTGGCTCGATTGGGTAATGGTTCGTGAAGTACAACGAAGTCTTCTGGTAGCTACGCTGGTGAAAGGTCCTCAGGCCCGAAAGTGGTGAACGAAGAAGACTAGATTATTGAGTGTTGAAATGCATCGTCTCAACCGACCCCACACTTTGACCCCACAAACGCGCAGGATTCCGTCTGCACATGTTTTCCCGTTTTCGCCAATGGTTCTTTGTGAACTCGACCTTGCATTGTCCAATCGTTGATGCTACCGACCATAGCCCTAGGCATAAGGCTCAGCGTATGCTCATCGCGAGGAAGGAAGCGTCGAGTTTTGCAACTGCCGAAGGAGGGGTAGCTCCACGGACCTAACACCACCGCAAAAGGCGGAGGTATGAGAGCCCCGATTCGCCCACTCTCACGGTTGACACAATGGGCCGAGGCGTGAAAACGGGCGATCCAAGTGTTGGTAAGAACGTAATCAGCACCTGCTTAGGTACCTAGTAACGTTGTCAAGTCTGTTGGAGAAAGGAGAGGTAGGTACTCCAAACGCTGTTCGCACCTTCTTTACGGTGGATTCTTCTTATTAATGTTCAGACTCGATGGCCTAACGAAATATTCTTGACCACAATGTTGGTATTGGATGCTTTGACAGACAAATACATGCACAGCAACCACGATTTCTGTTTCTGACACAAACCCTACCTACTAAGTATATTTCTCGGGCTTCTTACGATGCAATTTCTTGGGAAGCCCTTCTTCAAAGCGATCACATCAAGTCAACATGTCTAATGTTTGAGGCTATCGCTCCCTGCATGTCACCAAAAACTACTTCCTTGCTGCTTCCGTCTCATTCCGAGGTTTCACTTTCAAATACAATTTTAGCATGATATCTCTCACACAACACTTGTGAAGCATTCATTTCTCAATATTTTCACCAAAACACTATCGACCATCCTACCTCAACCTTGGCTCCCAAAACCTGCTTATCCACCCATCACACCCACATGGCATCCCAATCCATCTCAACTCAGCCCAATCCAACACGAAAACCGGTCAGCCAACGCCGCATAATCTCATCCTTCAGCCCTACAAGATATTTTCACCC
The DNA here is from genome assembly GCA_010093685.1 of Ophiobolus disseminans. NCBI lineage: Eukaryota > Fungi > Ascomycota > Dothideomycetes > Pleosporales > Phaeosphaeriaceae > Ophiobolus > Ophiobolus disseminans. The sequence goes on from MU006216.1 coordinate 1,807,948, forward strand.
AATCTCACACTGTATCACCTTGCGGATCTCGCCTACGTGCGACACTGAACCGCCTAATGGAAACGTTGCGTCGCACCCGAACATCTCATCTCATCTCATCTCGCGTGCGTCGAGAGTGCATGAGATTTCAAGTTGCACAGCACGAGGCGGGCAATATACGCACTCGACGGGCGAGAGTTTGTGCACTGTAGATTACGAGAATGCAGACGGCGCGAACGGGAAACTTGGTAGAGTGCGGAAGGGCTATGAATAGTAACGCAGAAGTATCGAAACACGTTTCTGGCGTTTCTTACTCACGCAAACAGGATCCGGCGAGAGGTCTAGATGTCGATCACTTTGCGCTATGTGTGAGTGTTGGTGAGATGCGGGTGGGATGTATGAGATCCTGCGATGGTGCAGTGAGTATCTCACGTCGCGCTGAAATTTGAGGTAGGATGCATCCTACTCGACGTTATCAGTCTACATCTCGGGCATAAACGCACCCCACTCACTCAAAACATACATCCAATATCCCCAAGAATTACTCATGTCGTCATCCACCACCCATTCCCCACCCACTCGACTCCGCTCCGCGCTCGGCGCGCTTCCCACCCACTCACCATCGCACCTCCACCGCTGCATGCGCAAAAAGTCGCAATCTAACACGTTCGGAAACCATGCATCTAACCATCCCAAATCCTCACCATCTAGACCGCCAACCAGCAACATTCCACCAAAAAAACATCACTCGCATGAACCTCATTCCGAACCCGGCACACCATCCCCAACACGTTATGGCGCGTCTAAGCGCGCAATGCGGGGAACCCCATCGTCAAATGCCCCAAAAAACTGCGCCTGCCAGTCCATCCACAACATCCCTGCCACCCACACCACCACAACACAACCTACCACCCCAGTGTTCGTGATGCACACGCAGATCATGGGGTCTATCGCGCGCCCCTTTCCACACCGTTCACCCTTCCTCTACCCGACGCAGCATCTCGAATAGTCGGTGTGCGCATCGGGAATTCTGCCATAGTAGACCGTTTGGCGCGCTTTGCGATGGTGAAATATATATGCGTGCTAGACTAGCTTACATAGACCCTGAGAGATAGATGGGCGAGTGGGAAACTTTAAAAAAGGCCGTTGCGGAGACCCTGCCTCTGATCGGCGCTGTCGCATCCTGCAGGTGGGCCCTGGCGCTGATCGGTGGTTCATTTGTCGATGCGGCGGAGTATGGGCGCGAATCGGGGAGTTTGGGAGGTGGGAAAGCAAGTTCGAGGGTGAGAGAGAGTTGTAGTGGTGAGGCTGGTTCGGAGTCGCCAAGGAGGGAAAGTAAGACATACATGATATCGGGTGCGTGATATTACAAGTGCATTTTTCAGCGTATGGAAGGACCGGATGGCTGGGGCATTTGTACATGACTCTTACATGCTCGGCATCTTTGGCCGAAGGGCGGAGAATGCGGAAGTGTAGATGAAGAAGTTGGGACGCTGGGGCGCGCTAGTGTAGAGACAAAGGTAAAAGGACCGACTGGCATGTTAAGTGCGGGTGGCGTTGGTGTGGCCATCCTCTTGGATGCTGCATGTGAGGGAAGCTGGCCACCGGTCAATCAGGCAAAGAGATTGAAGAACATGGAAGGAAAAGAGGAGCGTGACAGTGAGTCGTGACGACTAGAATGAGCCTATTCAAGGACCCTTGTCGGGTCGGTGTGTGCCGGGAGCGCAAGTGTAGAGATAGTCCTTCTGATGCCATTGTTTGTATCAACGCGCGTCGAGTCTACCTACTCGACGAGTTTGGGTGTACTGCCACAAAGTATTGCCTTCTGCCTGGTCCTAATCGTTCATCCAGGCTGCAACCCGACCACCTCCAAAGCGTGCTGCAAAGCGCAAGCCCGTCGAGCCCATGGGAAAGTATGAGACGATGTACCAAAGCAGACAGACTAGCTGCGCAATGGCTGCGATGAAGGTAAAAATGGTGCTGTGCAACTAGTCACGCGGACACGGTCAGTAAACGCGATTTATCGATAAGGACTGCGTGGGGGGTGAAGGACCAGGGTTCGGGTGGGATAAGCAGGGCTGATGCCTGCAGGACCGGACGACGACTTACCCCGAGCGAGAAGAACAGGGTCAGACCGATGCTCCCAAAGTACGCGGCCGTGAACGGAAGCCTTGGACCAGAGATGAGATGCTGGACTGGATTTATTGTCAGCAATAGTGAGATGGAAGAGGGTGTGCATGCGTGAGAACGAGGCTGGCTTACAGTATTGGATGGGGCCCATCAAAACGCCCCAAGCACACAAAAACAGAACACTTCCCATAGACCATCTGCAATGAAACCATTCTCGTTAGCGCTAGTATCTTTGGGGCAGTGTAGTGTAGTCAGATGTGGACAAGGCTATCTGCACCCTGCAACGCGCCGAACCTTGGGCCCGCATGATCGCTGAGGAGGGCCAGTGCCGATCTGGTGGTGGCTAGAGAGGTCAAGTGGCACCTCGACTCGATTCGTCGCAGGTGATGTACGACCTCGAGCAAGTGGAGGCATGCAGAAACCCTGAAGGATTGCATGAGTTCGCATAGCCGTGCCGGAAGGCAAATGTGGTATGTGCCACAGCGCATCTGCCTGAGATGCCTCCACGACAGCAATAAGGCTGTACGCAGGGCGTATTCGACTGGTGCAGAAGAGAGCTGAGAGACTTACAAGATGGCAAACTTGCGGGGTTTTAGGAGGAAGACGGGGGTGAACATGAGCCCAATGCAGGTAGCAAACATTGCCAAGGCTGCAAGCAGAAGCCCGCCAAAGACAAGCAATCGGTCCCACCGGCTCACTGCAAGTAATGGTCAGCAAAGTGAACGTCGTTGATCGTCAGGTTGCAGCACAACTCGGGCATGGAGGACAGCTTTGCGCAGGAACTCCCTTGAGTCACATCGACCGCGGTGCGCAGCCGGCGCAGGTGCGGGACCAGATGACAACCTCAGGTTTCAAAGCACCCAAGCCTCACCAAACAGTGGATGCTATTCGGAGTTTCCCATAGTCTGAAACTCGACGTGTGGATACAAGTGAGACTAGCGGCTAGATAGAGAAGTCTGATGCAATCACGAGGCCTCAAAACGACTCATAATGGCACGCAAGTGTATGGTATCGAGAGTAAATGTCGATCTACATCGAACAGGGCAAGGGTCGCGTAGAGGGCTCGGGACGCGCACAAGTGTGTCGCAGTGGAAGGAGAGGACGCAGACTTACGCGCAAACCACCCTTCCTCCTCCTCTCTCCGCGTGGGCGCCGGAAGAGGAGCGCCGGGGTTCGTCTCTGCTATCGGAAGTCTGACGTAGCCACCCTCTCCAAAGGGATTCAGGTTTTGCAACCTGCCCAGCAGCGAGGACGACGAGGTGTTCACGGGTTCGGGCTCTCTCCTACTCCATCCCAGCGAGCTCATCGAGTCCCGGAACGAGGCGGAAGCCATGTCGGGTCCTCAGACAGGCGAAGTGGTCTTGTTGCTGTGGTGAAGCCTGTTTGCGGCGCAGAAGAGGGTGGAGGGAAGTCACTGGAAGCAGGTCTGGGCTGTTCTTGAGGAAGCTTTTGGGAAGCCGCAGCAGGCGCACAGAGCTCTGCGGCCTTGGTGTCGCTAGGTAGCTGCCGAAGACGCCAGCCTCTATTCCTCAGCTGTCAGGCTGATCCTGGCTGGTGTGGCTTGGGCCGTGGATGGGTGCAGCAACGGACTCCCGCGGCGATTGCTGTGGAACGATGGTGCACACGGAACGGAGGATTTCGTGCAGATGATCTCCCTGGGGGGTCGGAGACAGAGGCCCAATGACGGATGTCAGACAGCCGTCTCAGCGCGTGCGAGTGGAGGGGCGCTTGTGATGGGGGCGTGGGCAGCGGCGTGGAAGGAGCTGGTTGCGGTGCGCGGAAGGTGCGAGGGCGGGCGTGGGACGGTGATTGGCCACGGAGGGCGAGGCCAGCAGGAGCGTTGGAGGGTGTATTCCAGATTGAATCGCGGCGGCGGAGGGTGTGGTGGCAGTGATGGGAGCGGCCTAGTCCATTCACTCGGACGTCTGCTCGCGCGTGTCTTGTCGTGGATCCCTGCTGCCTCGCACGGCGACTAGCGCGCGATCGGCTCCCGCATTGCATACTCAGACGTGAGCGCGAGCATGGATGCGCTGAGCAAAACAGGACAGGACCGTCCTCAAACATGCTCACACACCTCATCTCTGGGCTATTGCTCGCTAGTGAGTCACATTGCGCGCCCTCTCCCGGCACTCGCACCTGGGACGCTGAGACAGGCAACATGGTGACCATCCGAGGCCACCCTGGGCAGGCTTCGGCAGCAGGCGAGCAGAGCCACTGTGAGGGTAAGGGTAAGGCGAAGAGTGAGATGGAAGAGCCGCAGCCAGTATATTATGAAGGCCGCCCGCGTCCTCTGCTGCGTCCAGTAATACCTCTGCCTCCTGTACATCTGTCTGCATCTGCATCTGCATCTGCATCCCCATACCGAGCACATATATGCGACGACGGGCCGGGCATCCTTCACCTCTACGTTCGTACCCACGTACTCGTCCCCCATACGTCACTGCCATCCCGTCTTACAGCGGCTGCCGCCATCGCCGCCGACACACGCAAGTGCGCTGCACGGCATCGCCTCTGCGTGCCTCTGCCTCTGCCGTCTCTTTGTGCGCGCCCCGCTGAGCGTGCAATCATTCACTACTGCGACTGCGTCAAACAGCCTGATTCGCCGCCGCTGCTCGCCTCTTGGCGGCCCGACTAGCGACACATCCTCGTTGACCGCCTTCCGGCTTTGGGCTCGTCCACAGCTCGCCGTCGCCCTTTCCTCTCTCCTGAGAGTGAGCGAGCACTTGAGCGCACTGCAGTCTACATAGTGCCGTGCCTGCCACTACCACGTCTCCCACCCGCCCGTGTCAAAGCGCATTGTCTGCCTGCCATCACATCCCGCACCACATTCAGACGCCGACTGGGGTCCATCCCACCCTTGAGCCTCCCCGCCATATACCCACCATCTACTCTACATCCCACATCCACTATTTTACCCACACGTCGCACAACCTCACTACCTCAGGGAATTGCCCATACCACACGCCGCCGACCCCGCCGCGCCTCTCTCACCCGCGCCCGCTTCGAGTGAAGGAGACAAACCTGTGCCACCCAACGCCGCCCGCAGACCGCAGACCGCCCGCCTCGACCACCTCCAGTTTGCTGTCCTTGGGGCAAGCGCGAACTGCCTCTCGCCCCAGCCCTCGAAGCCACTGCTTCCGCCGAGCGTTGCAAGCCCCGTCGCGACTGCCCTGTCGTTGCTAGCAAGGTGAGTCAACCCCCGTCTGCTCCTTCCTTCTTTCCACCACCGCCCCATTGCTTCAGCCTGGGCCGCGTAGGATAGCCCGAACGGACGTTGCGGTGCCGTGCGACTGTTTCGCTGCTTTGGTCGCCTGTACCACCGTCTCCACAGAGCCGGGGCGCTGCACCGCTGCTGTCCGCCGTCGCTCGCCTTGGGTTACCTACCTGTGCGCCACACGCATGCAACCAACCTCCAAACTGCTCAACACTTCGCTTCTGGGACGACGCGCTGACCTGCCCCCCTCCAGACCCGATCCAACCCGCCAGCCACGAGCGCCCACCACACCCCACACCCAGAGTCTCCCAAAATAGGCTCTTGCGACTCACCTCCTCCCTTCCACTCCTGTCAAGGACCACTCCTTCGGGCCCGCTGTCTCTGCAAGGATCAGCAGAGGCAGTGAATGAGCAGCGTCGGCTGAAGGACCTCGTCCGGTGAGCAGCTCTCCGAGAAGGACGTCCTTTGCATTAGAGACGCGGGCTAACACTTCTTATGCAGACAAACACCAGCCTGCTCTATTGATCACAGGAGGCTTGCTAGCCAGACCACGCATCACAAGTGAAGGTCTAGCTTGCTCCGAGTGTCCTTGTGCGCACCAGATAGCAATCGTCTGCTCGGACCCATATAGGGACACAGACCGTCTCGTGCTGCAATCACCCTGCAAGCCTGCATCTGCATTCCTTAGTCACTTGCCGGGATCAAGACAGATCGTTTCAGATCCAACGTTCGGGGACATCGGCCCTCGGACTCATCCATCCACATTCCTGGGTCACTGCATCCTCCAGTGATGCCCACGCCTAGTAAGTACGCCTCTTGTCACACCCCCCATCCCCCCCCCCACACTGCACCGTCACGAGAACACCCTTTTCTGTTTCGTCTCTCCTATATGGTATACTCCTTTCCCCGTCTTCCGTCCCTCACTTTCCTACCCTTCCCGTCAACCGTCATTTCCGATATGTACTACGAGACCATACTGACTGTCCCTCAAGCGGACGCTCTCTTCACTCCTCCGTCTTCTTACTCTCCTCAGAAGACCATTGCAAGGCTGGACCTTGGATTGGACTCGCCCTCTGACGACGTTCTAGACGCTGATATTTTCAATATGACTGGCACAGGATCTCCTCAACCATACATCAAAGAAGAGGTCGACGATATCAACTTCAACTCCAACCACTTTATGAGCCGCAACGGATTCGACATGAATCAGCAGTACGGCCACGCACAGTTCAGCTCCGCTCATGACAACGTCGGCAGCATCAACCCCTCCGATCTCAACAACATGAGCGGGAGTATGAGCATGAACAATCAATTCGGCTCCACCAGCTACATCCAAGGCGCTGCCAACATCGCAGACGACGAGCTCGCCGACTCACTGGGCAACTTTGACCATCAGTCGGGCTTCAACGGCTTCGGCCACGACCATACGAACCAACACGACGTCTATCATGCAAGCTCCAGCAACGCGAACATGAATCAGATGTATTCAAACACTCCGGATGACCTCCCAATCCACAGCCCCTTTGTGCACCCATCCAACTTCGACTTCAACCAGTACCAGTCAGGACCGCCACGGATGGGATTCCCGGCTAGCATGCCAGCTGGCTCTATGCGACAACGCATCGTCATGAGCAGGACTGGATCTGATAGCCGCACCCCCATGTCGCCCAAGACACCGGCCATGGGTAGCCTTCATCTTGGCACTCCTGATTCTGGCAACTTTGCTACTCAACCAATCATGACCAACATGCACCGCCATCAGAAGAGTGTCTCTGGTCAGTGGGATGGCACACCTGGCAGTGCCCACTCCTGGATCGACTCCCCGACGGCATCACCTCACACAGCTGCCATGCACCACCAGCAGATCTCCGAAGTCATCCACTCCGGCAAGCATGCTTCGCTGCCAGCCAAGGTCGACATTGGCCAGACTCAGGACGCGAAGAAGCGTCGTCGCCGCGAGTCACACAACCTCGTCGAGCGTCGCCGCCGCGACAACATTAACGAGCGCATTCATGACCTGTCTCGCCTTGTTCCCTCACACCGACTGGAGGACGAAAAAATCCGCAAGCACATTAATCAAAACGGACCCATGTCGCCAACCATGTCTAGCGGCATGTCGCCCCCACAAGCAACCTCCCTATTGGCTGGCGGAAGCGGTAGACGAGCTGCCGGCAACATTACACAAGGACTGCCGATCGAGGAAAAGGACAAAGGCCCGAACAAAGGCGACATCCTCAACGGTGCCGTTAGCTGGACCCGTGACCTGATGTGGATGTTGTACAAGAAGATCCAAGAGTGTGACGAGATGGCAGCGCGCCTTCAGCAAACTACGGGCGAGGAGTGGTCAACTGAAATGACCGAGGACGAGAAGCGTATGAAGACCGAAATCATCGACGCCATCGAGAAGAATGGCACCGGAACCTTCAGATACTCACGGGGCCCTGGGTCAGGCTTGAGGGTACCGAAGCACACCAATCTTGCTGGCGAGCCACTCAACGGCATTTCACCACAAAGCCTAAGCCCTGGCATGCAGAGTACTGGCAGTGGTTCTGGCTCGAACCAACACTACTGGTCGAATCAGAGCCTGAAGGAAGAGGATGAATACGGTATGGACATGGGTTGATGCTGCCCTCTCTTATCCTTTCCCGTTAAGCGCACAACATCCCATCGTTGATTTCCTACTCATGATACCCCGCGATACCCCGCACCACTTTTGCATCTTGCGGATGCATGCTCGAGTGCATCCATCAACATCAGGCGAATATGTCCCGATTGCCGGCTTTCTGGACAACGATCGAAGGCCATTCGTCACCCTTCGCATCTTTTCCGACTGGATGCACACTGCCTTTGCTGGCCACGGGCAGCCCTCTTGCATGCATCACGGCACTGCCTGTCTCATTACATAACATCAATCGTCCCACCGCGGCGTACCATCATCCCTGGCGTCCATGGAGTCTACCGCCAAGGATACGATGTTGGTGAGGCGAAGGTCTTCGCCTTTCTGACAGCCGTATCTGGCATTCGTATCACAATATCTCGAATCTGGTCACTTCACCTTTCAGTTCTCGCACGGCAATGCACGGGGCTCATTTACACAATTTTGCACATCACCACTCAGTTTATCTTTAATGCTTGTTTAGTACCCGGGGCCATGAGGAGTTGGCGCCATGCAGTGTGTTGAATCATGGAGTTACGGAGTGCGACGCTTTGTTGCTAGGAGAGATGGAGTGTTAGATGGTGGCATGGGGCAGGGGCATACGCGCCATGGGTCTGGGAGCTTTCGTTTTTAACTCACATCATGTTCTTTCGGTTTTACGGAGAGGGCTATGGTCTTCACATAGCAGCACTTCATTGTTTTCCAATACACACTTTCATCAGATCGAAGTCTTGATTATCATCTTGATGCCTGGTCATACGCCTGACGCCTGACGCCCTCTTGGAGTTTGAGGCACGAGGCCGAAGGACGTCCTCCTACTCTGCCACCACAGCCTGGCGCCCTTTGAAACAGGATTCTTATTCCCGCACTGAGTGACTCATTCTAGACTCGTCACCACTGCAGCCTGCTTCTCTTCGCTCTTCCTTGCTTATGCAGGACAACGCAGAACCTCAGTACACTTGCCCATGTCTCATCGACAAGGCCTATGCCGTCCCGCACAAGAGCAACTTGTCCTCTTCCTAGCCGCAGTAAAAGTAAATCCACCTCCATTCAATCTTCGCTGCCTAGCCAAATCGTCAACGTGAAACAGACTCTGCGTCGAGACTTCACCCCTCACTCTCGTACGCCCCTACAAGTTTCTCCACAAGGCACATAACAAAACATCGTGCAGAGGCGCCGACGTTTGAACTACTGTCGTACGTCCCTTCCTACCCTCGCGTCACCTTTTGCCTGCATCCCACTTCCCACCTTCCCACACCCATGGTATCTGTATCTACGATACATATTCTCCGAAACGCGTACCATCGCCGCCGTGCCCACCCAGCGCCTCGGCTAACGGCCGAGAAAGCAAAGCGGTGGTGGTCATGCACCTCGCACTCGACGTGGAAGTGACAGAAGGTGCTGTTACCTGGGACGGTGCAATGGGGTTGTGTCCTTCCTCATGGAGGGCAAGGATGTCTCACGCTGAGTGGGGAAGCCGAGGCGGATGGCATGGGGAGTGGAGTCATTTTGCTGCTGTGTGGTGGGGTAGGTAGAAATGCACGTCTGGTAGTGTGGTATAGAGTACAAGAGGTATAAGTGTGAGTGTTATAGGCGTGCTATAGGGTTTAACAGATTTGGGCGCCACGGGGTTAGTCTGGTCCAGAGGTCTATCAGCCACGGAGGTGAGTTTGCAGGTATCGGACCTCCATACAGCTGGACCGTGGCTCGCTACCATAGCCATCGTATACACAACAGGAGGACGTACTCCAAGACGTTTACCCCTCCGCTGCGTCTGTCTCGGCCATCCGCATAGCCGGTTGCGTGCGACGGCTCAACAATGGAGGCCCACCGATATGCCCCTCGCTGCTGTACCTGTGCTAGCTCAACACTCGCAATCGCAGTGTCACGGCGCCGGATAGGCAAACGCCAGTGGACAACGCCCAGACGGTCCTGACATCTGCGGCTGGAGGTGTAGTACGCGCGCACGGGCCCCGCAAATCGTATCGAGTTTTGGTGGTGTGGGAAGTCGTCGCAAGATGCGCCTGCTCAAGCTGTTCAACACACCATCCCCGCAACCACACTTCACACCCACAGTGACCACTTTTCCACCATCACGACATCATCTGCCACCGACGTCATCCTCGCCCCGCGATCAGATGTGCCCCAACTGTTTCAAGCATGTGGTGCATAGTTGCGCGCAAGACTGCCATTGCGCCATCTGACGCTCGGACTTTGCGAATGACAGGGAAGAGGGGTCATCGGCAGTGCCTAGTAGGTGCTGCTGTGCGACGTTGCACCCTTTCCTTTCGAAGATCGGCAATGCTGATTGCCGGAATGGGGGGCGCGGGATGACAGAGTGTCTCAGTCGCGAGGTGAACTGATCGCTTGATGGTGTCGATGTTTGTTTTAGCCGATATGAGGTGGCGATTATAAGACAGTGGCTGTGAGAGTTTTGGTGTTGACGAATATATTGGTACGGGTATTGAGTGGTCCACTTGTTGAGGGTTCGATGTGGCTCAAACGGGACGCTGTGTTACAAGCACAGCCGCGGTACTCAACTGCAGTGGCGTGACCCAAATACCTCGCCTACAGCATCTGGCAGCTGTCAACGCTGGATGTCTTTCCTTGTTCTCTCTCCTGCATGATTCTTCTCCCTTTGAGTGCCAGCCTCGCTGCTTCCAAGTCCTTGTCTAGCCCATGGCTTGCCTCTCCCAATGCTGAAGGATGCAGGGCGTCTCCAATGTAACCTGTCAAATCTGCAAGACTCTCGATGGAACTTGCAGTCGTGACTCCGCGGAGGATTTTCATGCCGCCAGTTGTTGTGGGTCCGCCTGAACGAGAAGAGTTGGATCTAGAAGGGGTGGTTGCTCGGCTACTCGGATGCTGCCGAACCTAGAGACACGAGACCCTCATTCCAGGCGAGGCACTGGCTATCTAAGATCCGCGAGGCTTATCTTGACCTTGAGGTTGCGATGGCTGAGTTGACGTTGCAGTTGCAGCAGCCGTGTCATCGCTATTGTCGCCGAATCCAAGGTTTTTGAATGAGTCAGGGGCCATGAGGTTTCTATTGAGCAATCAGCATTGGCTTCGTCATGACGCTATTCTAGGCGATGTTGGGTTTTATTCGGATGGTGCCGAAGCGGTGCAACAGAAGGAAGTGGATATGTGGGCGTTGCCGGCAGGCATGGATGTTGTGCAATTCCAAAGCAGACAGACAGGTCGCCGAAAAGGCAGGAACCATGCCGATTCGACAAGCTTGCCATTTCAGATCGGGCCCGAGGCAAAGAATGAAGGATGCGGGCTCCCTTGCATCCTCTTTTCCTGAGAGTTCCGACGACCTGGTCCCAAGCACTTTGACAGCTCGGTATGACAAGATTTGTTTCTGCCTTGCTTCTCAATATAGATTGCAGCTGAGCTGGTTGTGGCGGTGTGCAGCTAGGAGCGGAATATGTATGACGAAAGGATAGAGAGCACGTACCGATCCATGCGGCAGGAGAGGTACGACTTGGAGAGGTTGCGACATTCGGGGTCGTTGGACCCTCTGTGCGATTTGATACACCTCAGGTATGAGAGCATGATCTCTTTGCATTCTCCTGGGATGCAACGTCAGCCTTCGGGCATGTCCAGCGCAGTCGTTGGGGCCGAGGACTGGGAGCAGAGAGCGTACCGTCGTGATCGAGAGGGAAGGAACCGCGCTCAGGCCTGATGAGAAACAAGGTCAGCGCGTGATCGAATACGGTCACTGACTGTGAGATGGTCCACCACAACGATGATGCATTGAGCGATGCGAGAATGAAGGGAGAACCCACGGGTTTGGCTTCTGGATCTTTTGGCCGAGGCCTGCGCCGCCAAATGTGCTCATCTCGGAACAATGGTGCTGCTTTGGGTGGCAAGTGGAGAGCAATGGCTTGTACGGCTTGTACGGCTTATTCCAGCGGACTTTCAGAGTTGGTGATGGAGTTTGTTGGAGTGAGCTCTGCATAAACTTAGCGCGACCGGGCCCGTGCCCTTCCCGCTTCATATCCCTGCCGACTCGGTATGACGTGCATCCAGGTCGCAGCATAGGCCGCTGGCCAGTAGACAAATGTGAACAAAACTACACGGTACATCAAATGTGCTGCAACAACACTGTAGGCCTTTGTGTGTGAATTCATACGATATCACAAAACCTTCACTACCAGTGTCTAACAATCACCAGCCATCCCCGCTCTTTGATGGCATTGAATAGTAAAGCGACTCTCTTCCTCTTCATGCCTTCTCTAGGGGCCATGTCTTCAATCGCGTGTCTTCCATCCAGGTGCTTCAGTAATATAGGCCAACTCTCACGCAGTTCCTTCCCAGTGATACCCAACATGCCTCCATCATGGTGTTTTGGCGGGCTAGGATTTGTCGAGATTAGATCAATATCGTCGAATGTTTGACCGATCTTTTCGAGCCATCGCGTTTCTAATGAATTCGCCTTCTGGGGACTGTATACGACCGAATGCTTGAAGTTTTTTGCGGACAGTGGCGGAGGCGATGCTACCGCAGGAGATGTGGGCGACACTACCGAGCTACGCGACGGCGATGTGGGTCGAGCATGTAGTGGGCTTGGTCGGTGTGGTTTAACATCTCGGATTCCCAAACGAGACGGCGACTCTGGACGCTGAGAAGAGCCGAGCGCTATAGTAGTGCGCTGACTGCTCGTACTGCCGGTATCAGATGATGCCCTGGCGGGCGACCTTCGTGCAAGGCGAGGGCTCAGTATTGTGCTGTGGTGCATCTCTTCTTCGCCACCTTCTGAGCTCCTATCTCGCCGTGTCATCCGTAAAGGCGTGATAGATCTTGCAGAAAGCAGACTACTTCGCTTGTCAGACAAGAGTGATTCCGCCACAGAGTCGTTGTCACCCAGAAGTTCTTTCGTCGCCTCCTCGGCCTTCTTCATTCGTTCTTCACGCTCCATCTCAGCTGCAACCTGTGACTTAATCTCAGGCGTTACGCGCACCCATGCGAAAGTGCGCAGCTGAGTGACCCACCCACCCCTCATCAGCCATGCCAGGATCTCCATATAAGCTTCACGGTGTTCTGTAGTAGGTATGAAGTTTCTGAAAGGAAGGGGCGTGCCAGATAACAAACTGAGAATTTTGGGCAATGTGGGCAATGTTGGAAAGCGCTGCGCGTATACCGTGATAGCTGCTGACAGTGATGCGAAGTCCGCGTTTGGTGATACGATATAAGTGTCTCGTGGGGATAACGGCGCAATGAGTCGGGCGCGGCGCCAGTAGACCAGGTGCGATGCTATATACTCCATGTCACGCGCGGAGATGTTGTGTCGCTTTGAGATCTTCAGCAAAGATTTCGTTGGAATAATGTTTCGAATGTAGAATGCAATCGCGGCCGCACTCCCCGTCGCCTCACCACCCAGGTCCTTGATCAGCGTCTCTGTATCTTCAAGCAACAGTAACGCTGCATGCTGTGTCATGGGCGATTCATCTTCTTCTAGCTCCACGTTCGAGGTGGTCAGCCACAACCCAGGCATCTGCGGTTCGAGGGCATTGGGTAGATATGGTGTTGAGTCCGCCTGTGGGATCTGGAACGATGTGTTGAATGTTGCATCAAAATGTATGTGCGCAATCTTGTCATTAGATATGGAGTCAAACATGATTGCAATCGACTTTGCCAGTGGCGAGGTGGCAATGATCTTTCGCCATGTCGACGTCAAGGATTCGTTGCTTTCTTTCGCGCGCTGCTTCATGTCGATGATACGTTTCGATTCTTTCCAGACGTACTGAAAACGCGCCTCTTCGTACTTCAACGCTTTTGCGTACTTGCGAGTGACGTTGTCATACATTTCCTTGACCCGCTGTTGGTACTCCAGCGCGGGAGGGTTGAGCACAAATACGACGTTGAACATGGTCATGTCAGGGGTGTTGTCTTGGTTAGTCGAGTTACTGCGTGCGTCGGAGCCAGCTTCGGATGCTGCTACTGAAGGCGCGCTCGATACTGTACTATGACCGTAGCCAGGCTCGAAGCCTTCGGGGTACACAAACGGTTCGGGCTTTGGGGGCTTGCTTGGCGTTTTCTCAGCCATGACAACCTCCTCCTCGTCATCGTCGGTAGTGGTAAGGTTCTTGACAAGATCACCATCTTCTCGCTTGTCCTTGTCTGAACGTTTCTTCTTCTGCCTCCGAAGTTTCTTCCACAAGCCGTCTTCCCTGACAAACATCGGCGCTCCAACAAAGACGATGCTCTCAACACCCAGTTCAAATCGTCTCTTATTGAACTCTTTGCTTGGGCTGAGGATCTTCTCCAACGCATCCGTCTTGAATCCAAGTACCGTGTCCCAATCATAATCGCCGCCTCTCCTGCCACGACTATCGCTATCTCCATCCCTCTCATCAGGGTCATCTTCATCTATAGTCTCCTGCTTGTTCCATACATCGGTGCCAAGCTTGCTCCTGTCGCGGTCGCGAAAGCTCGCGCCGGTTACTGTCCGGCCTGACCCACGGCCACCACTGGTACGACTCCCTATCTCAATGTCATTGTCGTCGTCTGTGGCAGTACTGCTTTCCCAGTCGCTATCAGAGCTTCCTGAGCCGACGCTCGCAGTCGATATGTCATGACGGAACCAAGCCGGATCTTTTGCACCAGCAAGGGCTGCTGCTGAAGGTGAAAGCGGCGGGTAGTGAAAGACAAGGCGCGGTCCAAGCGAGCGCGACTTTGTGACGAGAAGTATGGAGTGTAGATTGGACGCGGGAGGTAGCGGTAGGGCCATTGGTTAAAGACACGGGCAGTCGCTGCACACGTGCCCAGATTCGGGTGGGGATGGAGAACCGCGGCGTGTCAGCGGAGGATCTAACCCAAAACGCGTTGGCCTCGAACTCAACCACGGATGCATCAACTTTCAGCCCGGGTACCTGCGCCTCTATCGCGTGCAATATTCATGTTCCACCCATCAACGTTCTAATGCACGAGGTACTGTCTCATAGGTAGGTATTCAACGAAGGTATACAGTATACATTCCCACTGCCCACCTGCACCTGCAGGTGGTCAATTATTGGCCATCGATAGTTGAGCGTGTGCAGACTTGCAACTAATCAAACTTTCAGTCGCCAAAAGTAGAGATCCTCAGATGTGTTTAGGCTTCTGGGCTGGAGCTTACCATAGATCCTAGCGATGTCTTCCAAGGTTCACTTTTCTGCTATGAGAGAGGATGGCTTCTGCAGGTATCAGGGACCCGTTATGTAAAACATTTCGTACCTAAGTATATCACATGCACCAACTTGGTAGTTAGAGGATATGTTTAAGAATCCTTCAAAAACATTCTCCTCGCCCTTCAGACCGTCAAACTGTCATACCAATACCTCACGACAAGATCACCTTGTACGCCGTTTCCCCACCATTCAGAGACATACAGTCAAGCATGTCTGCCTTAACACCTATGCAGCTTACGCCCATAAACATCTTACCAATAAAAGCTCTTTTTCGGTTTCTATTTGCTGCATTTTCAAAGCTGGCAACCATCATCAGCTATGCTCCAATCGAAACGCTCGTCCGAATCAAGGCAGCAAAATCTGTGGAGGAGTTAGCCTCTGCACTCAAAGGCCTGGATGATCAGGACTATGAAGTCCCAACGGGGATTAAGACAACATGCACGAGGATATTGATTTGGTTAGAGCATCGCACGCCTCTTTGCGCCGCCAATAACGATATAATTCCGCTTTCCATCATGCTCCTCAGATTTCGACTAGTACATGGATTTGAAGGCACAAAAACGTCCGGGAGGGTATGGCTTGCGATGGCAGTACGAGTTGCTTACATTTGGACGCAAGAGGATTCAGGGATCTGGAACGACTGGAGCAGCGTCACCGACCTCAGCGTCTGGACCTTGCGAAGACACGACTTTCCATTCCTCGACAAGTTGAATTACAATGTATGGATAAAGGATGATGAGTACTCAGATGTCTTCGGGAGGATGGATCATATTTGGCTGTGGATACGAGATGGTGAAGCAAGCGCGGGAGCAGCAGTGTCTTGATTCAAGGAGGGCTGAAAGTATACACAGTGTTATGCTGAATGTCACGGATGGCACCGGATGCGACAGTTACAGTTTGTATTCTCACTTTCTCACTAAATAAAACAAAGATCGTTCACAATGCACCCGCATCACACTATGTCCTGACCCAATAAATACTTCTTCGGCTTCTTCCCATTGTCTCTCATCGTGCAGTCAACCCGCCAGCTAACATGGTCCCAGCAGCGCCCACGTCAACCGCCACAGAACTTACCCAGTTCACCACCGACAACACTGCACTTACGCAGCAGCAGTCCTACGCCGCATCCTTCCTCGCCCGCCTTGCAGCTTTTCTCTTGCAGACGCCACGACCCCAGCTGAAGCGCAATTTCGGGACCTTGCCGTGTGACCTCGCTTCGCTCTCACTCGACCCAAACTCTCCAAAGCCCGACGCACTAACGACTAGGACGTGCCAACACTTGATACCAATCCTGAAGTTCGCTATGCGTGCAAGTCCCGATGTCGTTCCCTAAGCCCTGTGTTTGCTCGTTCACCTTCGCATGGTTCCCGCCCTTGATCGTGATGACATTGTCTCGCGTAATATCGGTGATGAGACGCGGATTGCCATCAGTGTGTACCTTGCCTACAAGTTTCTGACCGAGTGCCCTATTGAGTCGTTGGAAAAATGGGCTCTTACGCTTGAGACGAGTAAGAAGTGTCTAGTTAAAGCAGAAAGACAGTTTCTAGCTGTGCTTGGTCATCGCCTTTGGATTAACGATGATGGGTATGTAATGATTAAGAGTAAGCTCGATGAGCTGTGGGAGCAGGTTCACAGCAAGGCTGCAAAGCCGGTGCCTCCAACATTTTTGGCTAAGCATGTCAAGAGTCGCGAATCCAAAGCATAATGGTATCATTACTGGTGTCGTGTGTTTTGAAATTACGTCAAGGTCGCGCACAATAGTAATTTTCGCGCTAGTAGACTCGCGCCAGTACCCCACCCCTCTTCACCTACCTTCTTCCAAGCGCACTTTCCTTATATGTACTTGACAGCAAGTTCTATGGCGGCATGTAACTGCACCATGTTAACGCAGAAAGGCTATGACGATTAGCGAGCATTGGATAGTTGCCTTCCAAGGTTACGACCTGTCCTCTAGAAATGACACCTGGTTCACATGCATCTTTCCCCATCTGCATTAATTGTGCCCTTGTTCTGAATCCAATTGGTTTCTATTATTTGCTTATTACGCCTTACATTGTCCTCAGCTATGTCTTTTGAGGTCCCTTCGAACAGCTCCGACAAAAAGCTAGTTGTCCTTCCACCTTACCAAATACACACACCAGAGTACACACCAGGAAAATCGGTTCCAGTCCAACGACCCGAATTATTGCACGCGAACTGGCTGCGCGACCACGAGTACTACAATCAGCTGGGTCGCGACCCTTTGCAGATCCAAAGAGTATGGGCAATATCTAATCCTGTAGCCCGTGTCGAGGCACTTAAGGGAGTACTGATCGACTTCCCGAGATCGAAGCATCGACGCAACATTCTAATTGAAGCGGCGATCCGGGGTGACGACGCTGTCGTGCAACGCCTGGTAGACGTAGGAAAGATGAAGGGACCAGGCGGCGAAGAGGACGAGGATCTCGGCCTCCCTTATGGCCAAGATCCGTTTGCCGAGCCAGCGTAGCTCGCGGCTGGCCACGAAAATCTCGGCTGCCTCAAGATTTTCATCGAGAATGGACTTGATGTCCATGTACGTGACGAGTCTGGGCAAATATTGCTTCTCGTAGCCACCCAAGGCTATGCACCAAAGGTGGTCAAATATCTACTTGAACAAGGTGCGGATCCCACAGCAAGAGCCGCACCCAGCGGACCTTTGCATGAAATGCTGGAGGAATATGAAGGAAGTGACTGTCTGGAGAATGCAGCACAGCATGATAACAACCTCGAGATTCTGGAAATGCTTTCTATGGAATCCAGAGGTTCAGGTGACTCCTTTAGCAATCGGATTAGCCATGGTTGGAAACCAGAGCTACAAAGCGCTGAGGCTGTTACTAGAATGAGCAGGTTGTTTGAACGAGGGCCAGAACAACCTCATCGTAAACGATTCCAATTGCAGCGGGCCTGATTCAAGTTCTACTTGGTCAGCAACATCTAGTGATCGAACAAGACGACCTACCGTCAATCGAGCTAGTTCTAGGCTTCGACTATCCCAAGGTCAGGAATGGAACAATTCAAGATTTCAAATTTCCAAAGAGCCTCCGCGGTCACCTTCCATGTGCGGCCGAAAACGCAGCTCAAGATGATCAAGCCGACAAGCTCAAATGGATTTTTAGCCAAGGTATCAAGCAGCACGACTCAGTACTCCCCAACGGTCTGCCAGAAGATCAACACCTTGACATCCAGCATCTCCTTGAAGTTGCTGCCGAACACGGCTCCCTTAATTGTGCTCGCCTGCTGTTAGAGCATTATGGCGCAGATCCTGGGACATTCCGCATGCCAAGATGTGTAACACCGCTGTATTGTGCGGCTGGAAACGAGAAGCCCGATATGGTCCAATATCTCCTGGAGGTGCACAAAGTACACACGCATATTAGTAATGGCCGTTACGCCGCAGGCCCGACAGCATTGTGGATTGCCATTCATCTCAAGGCGGTCGAAAGCATAGCTATCCTGCTGCAATACGGTGGACCAGTCGCCTATATCAATAAGGAGATGTCGGATGTAGGAGACAGGGCAAAAGTGAGAAGAAGGTTGTTGTATTGAGAGAGCTACATAGAGCGATTATATACACAACACGATGAGTAAGCCAGTGACTAAGAGTCACGTGGAGATGCAGTCCACAGTGTACTATGTGAACTGAGGTGCCAGGCTGACAGGAGATACTCCAAATACTCTACATGGATGGATTGGTGGACGCAATCCTCACTGCGTCGACATCGAACAAAAACGTAGAGGTGCATTTCACGACTGAGGTCAAAGAGCAAAGTTATCTTGATGCGCACCGTGAGGATTATCTCCATCCTAACTCGCCATATGTTCGTATCAAACTCACAAAATTGGACAAAGACTGGATCGAAAAACTGCAGCCTCGCAGTTCCGCAGACTTGAGAAAGGATTAGCGGGAGTACAGCGAGAAAGAGGGGGTGAAGGATGAATACTTGAGAAACATGGATGTAAATGATCCACGACTCAGTATGCCTGCGAACCCTAGCTTCTCAGGCAGAGAGGAGAGCTTGGACAAAGCAGACGATCTCGTTCCGGAGTTCGAGTCGGCTTTCGCGGCTGTGTTGTCGACGGCGAGTGTTGAACGCGAAAAGAACGACGACGTTTTTCTCAGGTCTGGGACAGCAGACGAAACCAAAAAGCGGAAAGCGAATGCTGAAGAAGACTTCGAAGTCAACAAGCGAGTCAAGGATGGAGACATGTGGGATTGTTATTAGTCTATACGTAGCACAAGCACATTGCTACTTGACTTAGCGCAAGTCCATGGCAGCTTTTCTGTTGGGATACCAACACTACAAACACTATTATGTATGATACAAGCAAAGACCATCGTGTGTACTAGAATAATAGATCGTCTTCCATATCAACTTCTTCCTAGAACTTTCTGCAACTTGCGCGAGCAGCTTCTCATGCTTACTCTCACATGTCCTCCACGGTGTTGTGCACATATTTGCGACCGAAAGTACTAGTGTAGGTTTGCCTTGTTCCGAGAATAAATTTCGGTGTCTCGTGTAGTATCGTAGTAAGCTTCGGAGCCTGGTGAGGTGTCGCCCTCGGGTTGAAAACGTTCCCTGCGAGCGTCCGCGTGCAGCCTCGATAGCGCTTCTCAAGCACCAGACACGGAGTGTTCGATCCAAACGGGCGTATCATGTCTAACCTCAGGGCGTTCCAATGTGGTCGCCTCCACCACGGCCAATGCGAGCGTCGTCTCCTCATCTGCTGATGAGCTTTCCTTGATCTCAGGCTCCTCCAACGCCGGCATTTCCAATACTCCTGCTTCTCCCATTTTCTCCCACAGGCCCCGCAGCCCAACTTTCCACTGCTCAAGCACATGATCCTGAATCCAAAGTCTCCAGTCGACGTAGGTTAATAACTGCGTTTCCGCCTTTGCCAACGCTCGAATGCTATCAACACCCACCCGCTCGGCCCAATCGAGTACACAGACATACTCAATGTCTTCTTCAAACTTCCATGCCACCATAACGGCAGCAGCTATCCATTCCCGGTCGCTGAGACCGTCGTCTTTCCACGCGTCGAGATGCGGTTTGCACGATAAACGCATTCGGAGCAGGAGGAGTAGAGCAATAAGCAGTACATCTGGGCTTTTTTCGTCGAGGCAGAAGCGAAGGACGACATATTCAATAGTTTGCTCCATGAATGCGGTGGGTCGAGTTTTGAGGATGAGTGGGATGTTGGGGTTACTATTGAACAAGATGCCGAGCTCGCTACGTGGTGCTTGTAAGATGAAGGTTGCTGTGTGAGCAAGGAAAAGTATGCGGTCTCCGTCTTCGAGGTGGGCCGGCATATCGGGTGCTGGTGTTGCCATATCTTGAGGGTTTGGGGATAGGACGCAAGACATTTCGCGTCTGAATTGAAGAAATTATGTAGGTTCGCGCTGATCGTACTTCAGAGAGTGCTTGAAGTAGTGTTTGTTCTGTTACCGAAAGACTTAGCTCGTCACGTTGAACTATGGTGGCTTTGGCAGACAGAGTCAAGCCTGACCCATGGAAGCTGCAAGTTTCGCAACCACAACAAGCCATAAATATCGTGTTAACTATGTGAAATACTCTGGTCTGGCTGTTCTTACCTACCTATGGAAGTCTGAAGGACAACGTAGTCACCGTTACCGCCTGTGTCACGAGCTGAAGTCAAGAAGATACAACGTCTTGGACATTCGAAAGAATACTACAATGCCTCCATCCTGGTCTGTGTATGCTGGTCGACCTGGCTATTCTCGCAAACGAGTAAACGCAACTGCGAAGTTCTTCATAAGATACTCATTTGGAGGCCCTGGAGAAGCTGTGTCGCACTGTTTGTACACAACGACCTCGGCATACAGTCTTTGGATGTGAAATAGCATTGCAACATGGAAACATGTACTTGCGACATCTTACTGGAAGGGGAAATCGTTGTCGTTCAGAGGGTGGTGAGGCAACAGCAGTCCATGAGCACATCACAGGTTATTGATGACTAATGTCCTTGGCACGTCCAGTCGAGCCATCGCACCATAATTCGTGTAGAGCATGAGCGAAGGAGCGACATCGTATCGCATGGCCGTGGGTTGAAACCTGAAACACAAGCGAGATGTCCATGACGAAAATACCAGGCAGACCGGGGTTGCCAAATGGTGGTTGGCTGCCGGCGCATGACGATCGTAAGCCTGCATCATCCTTGGGAGGACACGGGCAGCCAGGTGGCCGCACCCTTCCTTCTTCACTTCCGTCGCGTTCTCGGTGAAGTTCAACGATGCGCTCCTCACTTGCGCTGCTGGCCTTCTTTGCGCATCTTTTTGCGCTGCGGGTCGTCGCCCACAAGGACTATTGGCAGATCAACTTGCAGAAATGCTGGCGCGACTGTTTCGGGAAGACCGAGGACGGGTGCTCTTCGAGCTCGTGTGCGTCGCGACATGATACGGTACAAGTTTCTCGCAGCTGACGAATCCCAGGCGTCTGCAATACTTCCCAAGACAGCGATTCATACCTGCCCAACGTTGTATCGTGCGCAGTCTCTAGTTGTCCGGCCGATGTTTGGGCGACGCAGCTGGTCGTCGGACCTCTGCAATTGATATGTCTGGCGCTAAACAGCCCGATACCCGACGACACCATGGACGCCGCCTACGCAGCCGCCTCCAAGCCCTCGAAATCGACTGGCAGACCCGCAGCTACGAGTAGCAAGACGACTGAGCACAAGACGTCGAATGGCGGCGACGATGATCAGAAGCTGACCACCACGATAAAGTCGACCTTGACGAGGACAACAACAGATAGCAGTGGAAACACCTTGGTGGTATTCGTCCCAGTCATGATCGGTCCTGCAGGAGTGTTCACTGGTGCAATGTCGACCTCCACCTTGACAGGAAGGGCCACTCCAAGTAACGTCCCATCATCAGTCGCCGCATCGCCCAGCCCCTCCGCCGCAGCCTCTTCCTTGACACCGACCCAACTCCCTCCATCATCGACTGCAGCTGCAGGTACCCAACGGCCGAACAATCCGCAGGGTGGGAATGGTAGTCCTTTCGAAAACATGCAAGCTGCCGCCAGCAAGTGGGCCGTCTCAGGGCCTTTGTTAGGCCTCGGAGCCCTTGCGTTACTGTTCATGCGAATATAGGAGATCAGATAATTAATGTGTATGACGAAGGCGTTTTTGATGACGCAAACGACAATGATAATCTCATGATACCAAGCTGTAAACACATGGGTAATGTAATGGCAACTCAAGTCTCAATCTCTGTTCGCAAAGAATTTCCGCTCAGCCCTTCACCCAAATGCTACCTTGTGTCAATAGACAAAGATCACCTCATGCGGCGTTAGCCAATCATGACCTGCGCAATGCCAAGCATGACTTGTTCGACGGTCCCACCTTGACATCTCATTTTCATACCACCGGTGGTAGTGTCGCAAGTCGCAACAATTGAAGACACCGCTCCGACGCCGTCATTGTTGAATCGGGCTTGTCTGACCGTCTTGTCAGTGCCTCGTACGAAGCAGCGCACCCTCCGATCGTGGCGCATCCGGCGGCCCACCTTGCCGAAAACGGATCCAGCAAATCATTGTGCTTGCACATGCCCACACCGACCGAGGCATCTTCCCAGCGAGCATCAGCTTTCCAAAACATCGCTTTCGGAGCACGCGAAAGGACCTCCTGAAGCTTTGATCCGTCATCCTGGTTGACGTGGCTTTTGCGGCCGAGTTTGGACTCCTGCAACAATATAGAGCTGCGTGCACCCACCTCGTAAGACTCCATACATCCTGTCTGTAAATCCATCTTCTCAGCCTCAGAATTCATCATGGAGCACGCAACAATTCCCGGCCCACCAGGCCTGCCTCTTTTAGGCAATCTGTCGGACATCGATGCTGAAAACCCCATTCAGAGTCTCTGCACATTAACCACAAAATACGGTCAGTGCATCTCATTCACATCCACGCTTGCTGCTGCATACAAATTGAGTCTCAACCCTTACTAACACCTATAGGTCCTTTATGGCGGTTTCGAATTGGCAGCGCAGAGCGAGTCGTTGTGGCTTCACAAGCCCTCATGGATGAGGTCTGTGATGAGGAACGGTTCTCCAAGATTGTAGCAGCGTCGCTCGAGCAAGTGCGCAACGGCGTTCATGGAGGTCTCTTCACAGCATACGGCCCGCAAGAAAAAGAATGGGGAATTGCGCATCGGGTCTTACTGCCCCAACTCGGACCGCTGTCGATCCGATCAATGTTTCCCGAAATGCAAGACATCGCATCACAGCTCGTCATGAAGTGGGCACGCCACGGGTCAGATCATACCATCCAAGTGGTCGACGACTTCACCCGGCTCACACTCGACACGATTGCACTATGTGCAATGGACTACCGTTTCAACTCATACTACTACCAGAAGATGCACCCCTTCGTGGACGCTATGGCCGACTTCCTGAAGGTTTCTGGCGATCGAGCACGGCGAGACGCTATAACCCAGATGTTCTACAGGGCAGAGAGCCAAAAGTATTGGGAAGATATTGAGCTTTTGAGGAAGACGAGTTTGGAAGTCATCAACACGAGGCGAGAGAATCCTACCGACAAGAAGGACTTGTTGAACGGCATGCTCAATGGCGTCGACCCAAAGACTGGAGAGAAGATGACAGTAAGTAGGACTAGAAATTGGCCAAAGGCAGCGCTGACTTTAGCAGGACGACAGTGTTATTGACAACATGATAACCTTCCTCATCGCTGGACACGAAACGGTATGTTAATGCACAACATGCTTGCTTCACTTGTAGTGTTCAAAGAGATGATCTTACTTCATTGTCATCTACTGATTTGCCGCCTACCAGACATCCGGTCTCCTATCCTTCACGTTCTACTATCTGTTGAAAAGCCCATCTGCATACGAGAAAGCACAAGCGGAAGTCGATGAAAAGATCGGCAAAGACTCAATTACTGTTGACCATCTCACAAAGCTTCCTTACTTAAATGCTGTGCTCCGAGAGAGTCTGCGCCTTTCGCCAACTGCACCATCAGTCGGATTGACGGCAAAAGAAGATACCGTTCTGGATGGGAAATACCCCGTGAAAGCTGGCACGGTATGTAATGCTCACGTACAAACTGCATGTGAGACTAATACTGACTACAATATTAAGCCTATTGTTGCCTTGTTTCCCATGATTCATCGCGACCCTCTTGCTTATGGAGAGGATGCAGAGGACTTCCGTCCTGAGCGAATGCTTGATGAAGAGTTCGATCGTCGCAACAAGGAGTTTCCCAACTGCTGGAAGCCGTTTGGAAATGGCATGCGAGCCTGCATTGGGCGACCCTTTGCATGGCAGGAAGCTTTGCTTGTACTTGCGATACTCTTGCAGAACTTCAATTTCACCATGGACGATGCCTCGTATCAGTTGAAGATCAAACAAACACTTACAATCAAGCCCAAGGATTTCTATATGCGGGCACATTTGAGGAACGGGGTCTCTGCCACGAGCCTCGAACGAAGTCTTGATTCTACTAATGGCAACGAACCATCACCAAAAGTCGGTGGCCAAGAAGCCAAAAAAGAGAAGGCATTGAATGGAAAGCCGATAGCAATCTTTTATGGTTCGAATACTGGCACGTGCGAAGCCCTCGCGAACCGACTCGCTAGCGATGCCGCAAACCATGGCTTCAGAGCTGACGTTGTTGACACGCTGGACGCCGCGAGAGAGAACCTACCGGCTGACAGGCCCGTCGTGATTGTGACCGCATCATATGAGGGTCAGCCTGCGGATAATGCAGCGCATTTCGTCAATTGGGTTGGCACGCTGAAAGAGAAAGAGTTGGAGAATACGTCCTACGCTGTCTTTGGTTGTGGCCATCGCGATTGGGCTAAGACCTTCCACAAGGTGCCGAAATACCTCAACAAAATACTAGAAGAGTGTGGGGCGACGAAGTTGGTAGAAATGGGCAGTACTGATGCTGCATCGGGCGACATCTTCACGGACTTCGAAACGTGGGAAGACCAAGTCTTGTGGCCAGCTCTGCGCGAAAAGTATGGCTCGTCCGAAGTCGAAGGGGAGGGATCCCTGGAAGCTACCCTGGACGTTGAGATCTCGACACCGCGATCGACTATTCTACGCCAAGATGTCCGCGAAGCTCGGGTCGAGGAAGTCGAGGTCTTGTCTGGCTCTGGCGCCGCTGAGAAGCGGCATATTGAGATCAGTCTTCCGTCCGACATGTCCTACTCCGCTGGAGATTATCTGGCAATCTTGCCTCTTAATCCCAAAGAAAATGTTCGCCGAGCGACGAAGTACTTTGGTCTAGCGTGGGACAGCATGCTGACAATTTCATTTCCCGGACCGACAACTTTACCCACAGATACACCTATCAGCGCCATCGATCTTTTTGGAGCGTATGTTGAGCTTGCACAGCCCGCTAGCAAGCGCAACATCCTCGCTTTAGTAGACGCGACACGCGACGAAGACACGAAGAGAGAGCTCACTCGACTTGTGGATGAGGCATTCACAGACGAGATCACAGAAAAGCGTGTATCGGTTCTTGACTTGGTCGAGCGGTTTCCTTCCGTCCAGCTACCGCTTGGTGTGTTCCTCAAAATGCAGCCTCCTATGCGCGTACGCCAATACAGTATCTCATCGTCGCCCCTCTGGAACCCAAGCAACGTCACACTAACTTACTCCGTCGTGGATCAACCAGCGTTGAGTGGACAAGGACGCTATGTAGGTGTTGCTACCAACTACCTTGCTAGTCTGGCTCCTGGTGACAAGCTACACGTAAGCGTGCGCTCGTCACATCAAGCCTTCCATCTTCCAAAAGATGCGAAGAATGTACCAGTGATCATGGTAGCTGCAGGTACTGGTATTGCACCCTTCCGTGGGTTCATCCAGGAACGCGCCGCCCAGCTCGCTGCAGGTCGCGCTCTCGCGCCCGCACTCCTTTTCTACGGCTGCCGCTCACCGGACAGTGACCTGATGTACTCGGATCTCTTCAAGCGATGGGAACAAATGGGGGCAGTGTCACTCCGGTTTGCCTTTTCCCGCAAGACCGAGGAATCTAAAGGGTGCAGCTATGTGCAAGACCGCCTGTATCACGACAAGTCTGAAATTGTGGAACTATTCGACTCGGGTGCGAAGTTCTTTGTATGTGGCAGCAGGGAGGTGGGCGACGGTGTGCAGGAGACATTGGTCAAAATTGCGAAGGAGAGGTTCATGGAAAAGGAAGGCAGAGATGTGGATGACAAGAAGGCTAGAGAATGGTTCGAAAGCTTAAGGAATGAGCGTTTTGCTACGGATGTATTTGCTTAGCGCAGTAAGTTCCACAAGCCTATGGATAGCCACTCTTTCAATCGCATGGTTATAACATCACAGGCAATGACTGCCGCTCATCCAAGCGAACATGAGAATCAATTAATCTGAGCGTGAAGCACCAACCTTAGCTCATGACTTCACGAGGACTCGAAATAATCCGCAAGCCTAAACCTGAGTTTTGCAAACTCGACAGCGCCACTATCGATATATCATGCAGCATCTTGACAATTTCTATACTCGATTACTATGACCTGCGTTACTAAAGTGGGCACGGAAGCCGTGTTCCGCTTTGGAGCACTCTACTCTTGATGAAACATTGGTCACGGTGGCATCGCTTATTGGCTAAGCCGAAAAATCCACCAATGCGAATGCCGGCGTCGCTCAGACCAAGTCGACGGAATTCAAGGTAAAGTTCCGAACAACATTGCACGGAGCAGGTCATAGCTTGTCAAATTCGCCGTGTTGGTATACATGTATCGTGGGAATCGAAGTTACACGCCATTACTTTACTTGTGAACCACCGCTACCACTACTTTGATTCACACCATTCACGATGCATGCTTTCGGAGCTCTCGGTGTCGCTCTGCTCGGAATAGCTCACACTGCCTCTGCGCATGGCTATTTAAAGAGTGTTGAAGTCAATGGGGTGTCATACCTTGCGTGGCAGGTTGGATCGGACGAATACGTCACGCCAGAGCCTTCACGATATGTTCGCCGTGTCAAGGACTTGGGGTGAGTATATACAAGCACGAACACCGTATGCGACATGTACTAACGTGGCTGCTTGCAGACCAGTCCCCGACTTCACCTCCAAGGATATCACGTGCGGCGCGGCAGGTAACATCCCAGCGAAGTTGTCGGTCCCCGTACTTCCAGGAGACAAAGTGTAAGTCCTCATTATCCCATTCTAATGCCATTGTAAGTACTTGCAAGAACCAATCCGTCCCAACAGTAAACTCAAGTGGGATCAATGGGGTTCGTCCCACTCAGGCCCCGTCATGAACTACCTTGCAGACTGCGGCGGTAGCTGCTCCACCTTCAAAGGCGACACCGGCACGCCCTGGGTCAAGTTCGACCAGATGGCCTACGATACTACGAAGTCACCACCCTGGGGCTCAGACTTCCTCGCAAAGCAGGGCGCCGCATGGACTGTCACGGTTCCCAACCTCAAGCCCGGCGATTACATTATACGTCACGAGATTCTCGGTCTCCATGTTGCTGGGACGCGAAATGGGGCCCAGTTTTACCCGATGTGCGTGCAAATTAAGGTGGGCGGCAGTGGAACAAAGAGTTTGCCTGCTGGCGTTGGCTTGCCTGGAGCGTACAACCCGGATGATAAGGATGGTGTGCTTGTGGAGCTGTGGCGGGTTAACCAAGGACAGGTTAACTACACGGCGCCGGGTGGGCCTGTGAAGATAATCTAGACGATGGATGATCAGGCGTCTTCGTAGTTGAGCTTGAATGGCAACGATTCATACACGATCTCTTTTCTGATCCCTGTGCTGTGATCCGTGCCTCTGCGAACTGACATGTGTCCATTTCTTATTGTATAACGTCCAAGGCTGCTGTTGCTAACGCTTCATCTGTTATTATTCTTTGCGACGTGTGTCCACGGAAGAGCGAAGTCTGGTTCGATGCGCGCGACAGCCACAATTGTAGCTGTCGACATGACGTCATCATATCTGCCCATCCGATCACCACCATACGAAACATATACGAAGTAAATTTACAATATACAACAATCCATCGCTCCATGTTCGAGATGTCCGTCCCAGTTACAGGAAAGTCCGGCAAGGACACGCGCGCAAACGCATTGGAGAACGAGTCCGAAATTCGCCCCGATCCTGTCGCGCTAACCCAAAATCCCGATCCATCAAAGAACAGCTCCTCAGGCATGGACTACGAACCATACCCGGAGAAAACGATCAAGCTTGAGCCTGAACGTGAGAAGATCGTTCAGTCGATATGTAATTTGTATTCTAGAAGCGCGAGCAAGGAGGACATGATGGTGTATGCGGAAGAAGCGATTTACGACGATCCGTGGAGTTATTGCGATACTCATTACAAAATTGCTGGGCAATGGTACAGTGAGTTTGATCTGTTCCCTGAAGTTACCCGTTGTCGGTACTAATGAGGGTCAGGCATACCGAAGATCATGAAATCTTCCAGGACCATTAAGACGCAGGTCGTCTCCTCGGAACCCGACTCTATCATCTTTAAGCTGCAACAAGAGTACACGCCGAAGCCAATGCCAATAGCGAAGAAAGTTAACAGCTTGGTGACTTTGACGCTGGATAAGGAAGGAAAAGTAAGATATCATAAGGTAAGTTGCAACTTGCAATTCCCGTTCAATGGCAAAACTGACATTGCTTCCTTCCCAGGACATGTGGAACGAAAAGGATTATAGCCACGAGGGTCTGGGAAAGATCATGAAAGAGCTGAATGGCGACCATTTGACGAAGATCACCCAACCACCGGAAAACTTGTAGCTTTGAAAGAATAAACATCTGGCATTAAATGTAACTGCGATTGGTGCTCGTTGAGGCGCCGCAAGTGTTCTCAACAGTTTTGCGCAAAGAGTCGATGGCCCAAGTCCTCAGTGAATCGCCAACGTCAACTATAGCTCCCATCCCAGTGAACCATAACCATGCTTAGGGCTTCCATCCACCTGTACGGTCCCTGAACAACCCGTTAGGATCCACCTGCTCAGACACTCTCCTCGCAAGCGCGCGATTCTCAGGCTTCAGTCGCCCAAAATAATCCTGACGGAAGAAACCATAGTTCATGAACAACGGTAAGTACGCCTGTGGTAGCTTACCGCTCGCCTGCCAAGCAAGGACCCGGTTGCGGACACCCGTGTAAGTAGCTTCCATGGTATTGGCCATTTGCTCATAGAGTGTCAGCGGGACGAAGCTGTAGTTCATCTCGACGATGAACCGGTCTATGCTGTCATCGGCTTCGATTAGATCTGGGCTGAGCTGTCGCGCTTTTTGAGCGATCTTTTTGGAGAACGGCTGCCACGCGATCGAAGCTACGATCCCAGGAACGAGTAGTGCGGAAGACGAGATGTTGCGCCAGTGGTTGTGCAGAGTTTCCATGACCTCTTCTGCGTTGGCGGCGCTGGGAATTGGGATTGTTTCGGTGGCGATATCGACAACTGAGCCCTTTACAACCACCCAGTTACTCAGCGCCATCAGGTCAGCGTAGGTGCGCGTGCGTGTTGTGTCAAGTAGTGGGTTGACATCGGTAAAGTTGTTGAAGAGCCCAGGCGGAGGTGTGGGACCGTCGTAGAAGAGGAATATGATCCAAGAGTCCACGATATTGACATTCGTGCGCTCAGCTGTGACGATGACAGCAGCCTTTTCGTCTTCGTTGTACTCGGTGAAATCGCGAACCGCTTTCAGCAGCTTCTTATCCTTGGCCTCTGTGCGAAGGAAGACCAGGTTACCGCCCCAAATGAGGCCTTGTCGATGCGCTTGCAATCTGTAGTTGGTAATCACACCGAAGTTATTACCGCCTCCCTTGAGGGCTTTGAAGATGTCGGGATGGTTTTCGACATTGATGTGACCGATCGTGCCATTCGCAAAGACGATTTCGTACTCAAGGACGGAGGAAGCAGCCCAGCCGTATTGCGTGCTCATGTAAGACAATCCAGCGCCGAGAACTAGACCTCCGACTCCAGTGTTGCCGATACGTCCGCCAACGAATGTCCATCCGCTGCCTTGCAACTTTGCAGCAATGCCGTCAAGTCGGTTACCGGGTCCGACGTCAACAACACCCGTTGCGGGGTTGAGATTAGCTTGGTCGAGGTGTTCCAGAGCAATTAACGGGCCACCTGCGACGCTGCTCCAGCCATTGTTTGGGTTATGGCCGCCAGACTTGACAGCGAAGCGCTCGGTGGTGTTTGAGATTATTTGAACTACGGTCGCGACTTCTTGTACAGTCTTGGGGAAGACGATACAAGAAGGTAGGAGAGCACTACAGCTGGTGGACCTAAAGCAGGGTTAGTGACGGCACAACATGTGCTTTGGTATGATGGCCTCACCAATATTGGGTTTGTTCCTCGATATACGCGAGGTTCAATGGGCGTGTTACGTTGATGTAGCCAAGTGCTTCGACAGAAGAGCAAGTATCGGCAACAACTGAACGCGCTGCAATCAGCGCGCTCACAATATAAAAAAGGATGACAGCCATGACAATGACAGGTGAAAGTCTGGAACCAGGCTGATGGAGTCGAAGTGCTTCA
The DNA here is from genome assembly GCA_010093685.1 of Ophiobolus disseminans. Taxonomy (NCBI): domain Eukaryota; kingdom Fungi; phylum Ascomycota; class Dothideomycetes; order Pleosporales; family Phaeosphaeriaceae; genus Ophiobolus; species Ophiobolus disseminans. The sequence goes on from MU006216.1 coordinate 1,838,641, forward strand.
AGACAAGCTTTATGTACTGTTCCACAGCTTTCTGGTTAGTCCACCACTGACGTAGATGCACTCATGCCAAGTATCACCAAATCCTCCGTGAGGAGAACTGGATGGCCAAAGATAGTAGTCACAACGCTATTGAGGCCTTCGGGTTATCAGTGAGCACGAATAGGAACACAGCAGACGCACGAATCTGTCGTAAACAGGTATTTTCAACTCGAAAGAGTAACAAAGAGTGGCAAGAGGTTCAAGTCTCACCCATGAACCGAGTCGCTACCATGCATGGCGCTGCATCGTCGGTATTGAACTGCACGGCGCACGTCAGATCTTTTCCTGAGTGAGCAAAACCACGTTATTCATGCCTTAGCGATGCTCGTATCTGCAAGATGTCTACGAAAGTTCCGTGGTCTTTGGTACCTTACATTCCCCGTAGCCAAGCATCGATGAATGCAGTCATGGTTTACCCGGACGCGGGTGTGCCCGCAAGGTAATGATCGGCATGTCATCTCTTCCATATTTGCCAACCACCACCGGAGTACCCCCGTTGCCGCAGCATACTGTAAATTGACAGCTATTCAAGAACCATGCCTACTGCGACAAAGATGGTTGGTGGAAAAGTCCGAGCTATTTGCCTACATCGCCAAGTCTCGCCATTTCGCGCTGAACCCACAGTGAAACAACGGAGACAAGAAGAACATATAGCGGTACACCCATAACAAGTCGCGTGAAAAGGCAATTTTGGGGTCCGAAGTTGAGCTCGTATGAACCTTCGCTTAGAATTTGTACGACATGATATGCATTCGACGTTGTATAGCCTGAATGTGACACACCTCGCTTCGATGTTTGCTGACATATCCCTGATGTTTAAAGAACCCGGATACGAAGAAACAGGCAAGAAATAAAGGAGACTTCACGATGCCAAAGATCGCCGACATCAGCAGGTACGTGGAAAGTGTTCAATAGCCGACCACTTGTACACGCAACACGAGATGACCAGGCTTGGTTCTGATTCTCACTACCAAGCCATGGTAGATGTGTCATGGACAGCTCCTCTTTGCAGGCATTAGCTAGTATTGACACCCAACTCCGTTGATGGCCTTACCTCACTCACTAACACCAGACCATACTCCTGGTCATTCTTATTTTGGCAAATCGGACATATGCTCCAACTGACATGGTCCGCCGTTGAAGTTGTTCTCCCAATGAGCTTCTTCATCCACCGAGATGTTGCAAATCAGAAAGATACTGACATGAACTGCGACGCGGACGTGTGCAAAGCCAAATATCGTGGCGCGTTCGTGCGGTTTCTCAGCGTTGTCGTGGATCTCTTTCTTGCAGTCTCCACCAACTAACAGTAAGCTCGCTTCTAGGTAGAGATCGGCAGACGCAACAACCAAATCGATGTGTGCACGCATACACGCAGTCACACCGACGCCCCAATGGTCGGCGTTGAAGATGATGGTTTGCGACTGTGTGTAGCTCGCTGAGACGTGAAATGGGCCCAATGAAAAGTCGACACCCACACCGAAGCCGATGTCAAGCTTTATCTCAATCCCAGCAGTGCCGAGTGCGACGTCGAACGCTCCTTTCGCAAGCGCGACAATGGGTGGAAAGCCAGTGGGTATCTTGATAGTAGTTCCAACATGCAATGTGAGCAGAAAGGAGGAGAGCGATGTACGTGAAGAGAGACTGAAGTCGAAGGACTCAATGAACTTGTCGACTACGGGACGCGACGGCGCAGGGATTTTCTTCAATAGATCCTCTCGATTCATTGCCGTGCTCATCATCATGGCCCATTCATTAGTCATCGAGACTTTGAAGTGCGGGAGAAACTTCAGATTTTCGAGGAAAGAAATGACCTTCTGAATTGGCTGCAATGCAGGACCAAAGGTGTGAATCGGTGATGCGAGGAGTTTGGCTGGGTCGGTATCAGGTAGGCCCGGTAGATTGATATCCTTGCCCAGTAAGCCACCAAGTTTGTTGACATCGCTGCTCAACCGCCCAACGAGCCTTGAAGCCTCTTGTGTGGTAGAAGAGACAGTATGGGTGACCAGATTGATGTTCGTCAAATCCATCTTCGATATGTTATTTGCGGTATTGATAACGAGGTTGACGGACGACTTGGCATCGGCCAGCGCTTCTTGTCCCGGTCGTACAAGGTTTTGCACTGTCTGCACCACGGTCTTCACCGAGGCATCGTCGCTCAATGCTCTTTCTAGATCTGGTAGGTCTATATCGAGACCTTGGACAACGCCCCCGATGATCTTCTTCGGCTCGAAAGCATATCCACCTTCTAGAATCTGCAACGATTGTTTTACGAGATCGGCCTGGTCGAGATTGGAAGCAATGGGCAGGCAGTCGGCCACTGCTGGGAAGATGCCGGTCATTTTACCAAGGGCGAACGAATCAGCAAGCCAAACTTCTTTGGGGACGATCTCTTTGATGTCGCTAGCCAATGGAATGTGAGGGTCCGTAAACATGATTCGATGAGATGCAGCTCCGTGGACGATACCGTAAAGTGTGCTTGGATTTGAAGTGAGAAGTTGTTCAGGGTCTCTGAATTGAAAGGGTGTCGCAATACTGTCCGGAATGGGAACGTTGTGGAGGATTTCTCGGACTAATGGCACGCCTTTCGCTGCATCCACTAGCTGAGGTAACATCTCGGAGGCGTCCATCTTTGCAAATGACCATTGGCCGCCGCCTTCAAAGATGGGAGAACCCCAAGCTGCCGCAACAGCTGCCCGCACACCGTTGGCTGGATTTGTTGATGATTGGACAGAAAGTGAAGTAATGCGCTTCTTTTGTCCGGACGTACCGATTCGTACGGTGATGTCCGTCTTGCCTCCGAGATCTAGGGTTCGTAGAACCTTCATATAGTTCTCCTTGCCCGTCTGTCCCTTCAGGTCTCCCGATCCCGTGAATATGCACCCATCTAAGTCCGTCGCCGGGACTTGTCGCACTTTTCCGCCGTCTTCTATTTCCAAAACACAGTCATACTTGGTGAGGACGACCTCGACCTCAGTACCTGGTGCTTGAAATGCTGGTGCTATTGCTCGAATGTTTCGAACATTCGTGACGCCTCTGACAACACCAACATATGTAACAATATCGGTATTCTGATACTTGTATCGACCGTCAGACGTAGCTTGCCAGTCTGCGATATGCCGTACGACAACACCGTTGTTCAATCTTTTGATCTCTGTGGTCTGCTTGACCTTCACAGCGAAAGGTGCCATGACAGTGTCTAAAACGATGACCTCTCGAGACGTCCGACCATTCATCACGTTCATGAGTACTCGGCTAATTGACAGATCGGACGCAGCGACGCGGCGCCAATCGCTAAAGATTGATGCTCCATACCCAGAGACATCGAAGCGCGTTAGAGGTACCTGGCCTGCCATATCTCTTAGGAATGCATCTGCTGCGTCTCCAAGGATGTCCTTGGTTCCATCATCAGGCACTGTTTCTCCGTTTGGCCCCCTCTTTGTTGCTCCAGGCCGGAACTTCAGTAACGTAGACACACCATCAAATGACATACTGTCCGAGAGGAGACCAGAGCCTGGACCAGGCAGTATCATGCGTGTTCGAGGTGCGCGAAAGCGCAGCTGTACTTGTGGTTGCAGTGCGCTTGGTAGTCCTTCAGATGAGGGGTCTCGGTGATCAAGTCCAAACTCTATCATGTCGACCTTCGCAGGCGGAGACAAGAAAGAGGGCGTGTTTGGCATGACAGCCGTACCAACCATACCAAAAGGTAAAGACAGTCGCGTTGCAAGCGTAGCGACTTGTGGCGCTTTGTGAGCCCCAATTAGGGATTCGATGGCCCCATTTGGAGTCATCGGCATCAAGACTGATACCGGTGTTTTGCTTAATGCCACCTGAGTAGAAGGTCCGGAATAAGTAAACTGATATTTGTATGAGTTATCCGTGATGAGCGGCTCCCAATGCGTCGCGGGCAGCGCCATAACGCGGACGTTGTCGTTCGTACCGTACACCGTCAAATCTTCAATTGTGAACTCCTGAGACCGATATTGTGGAACCAGTAGTACTTGAGGGTTGGCTTGAGCTACCGCAGTGGGAGCTCGGGTCGCAAAGATGATTCCAAACTGGGAACCATTCGAGGAAACATCAAGTAGAGTGGGGGGATGGTAGTATCTGCCGCGAATTGGGGTATGGTACCATTGGCCGACACCTATGTCAGGTATCAGACCTGCCTGGAGCTCTTTTGTGATGACTGATGGATCGTAGAAGGCGGGGCCAAGAAAATTGGGATCATCGTTTCGTCCACCATCACTGCCGAAAGATATCCGACTTGTCACTTTCGCGTCTGTAAACTTGGGACTCAAGAGCGTGACACTAAGAGCAGACACTGTTTCAGGCGTCCAACTAGAAGACATCAAAACGTGGCCCACGCCTATTTTCTCAGCTTCAGCATCAACTCCGATCTCAAAGTTCGTGGCGTAAGGATCCGGAAGCAGAGGCACGGTGTACTTGAGACGAGAGAGTATTCTTGCATTGCCGGAAACGACAACGCCTTGGTCGTATGTACCATATATTTCAATAACACGAGGGATTTCAGCTTTCATTAAGACGTTTTTCAGTGCGTAGGACGTCAGAGTACGGTCCAAAGTAGAATATGCATTGACTTTCAGTGCCATCAAGTTGGAGCGCCCGTCTCGAATCCAAGAAACAAGATTCCGCCGATTGTCTGAATAAGTCGTTGATTGGAACGGCGATCGTTCATTGTTGACATTCCGGGGCTGGTCCAGTGCAATATCGATGTCCATGTTCATGGTCCACGATTCTGATCCCTCCGACAGGCTGATGTAGGAGAAGATGATAGAGCCAACAGATTCCGAAACATCTATCAGTTTCGGTCGCCGGATGGTAACAGAACCCACAGTTGCCATGTATGTTGGCGCGGCGCTTCTGAGGCGTATGTCTTGAGGCTTCTGTGATGTGCGCTGACCTTGCCAGCCAGTTATCTCAAGTCTTTGAGCAGAAAAGTTTACAGCACACCTCCCAAGCTCAGTAGGATAAGAATCTCCCTGAACACCAAGCTGAAGACCAGTATCAAGCGCCAGAACGAACGTGTGAGGTTGTGGTGCATAGAAGCGATTATCTGTCACCAGCTGATACGGCACACACCAGCTGACGTCTGTCACAGAGCAGGCACCACTGAAGTCTACCAACAAAGACGCTGCGGAAGGTTCCAGTGTAGACGAATCTGTGTTAAGTTTGAAGTTGAGTGAGCTCTGGCGGCTCTGGATCGTTCCCTCATAGGTGTAGCTGAAGGAAGATCCGAGAACTGAGAAGCTCCCGCTGTTGAGGGCTGTCACTTTGCCAACACTGCCAGTTGCATGGAATTGAACGGTCATTTCTGTAATCGGATTCACGGAGAATAGATTTGAGCCTATGGCGGTCCCGTCAAGTTTCAGCGTCAGGGTTCGCGTTGGTGGGAGGGTCGGCCGAGAGAGAAGAACAGCACTGACGATGTCAAACCCAATGTAGGCTGATGATGATGGCCGATGATCCGCGCTGGATTGTCGAGTAAACCACTCAGCCCGAAGCCATACCATGCCGGCACCAAAGGTTTGCTGGAATAGTGCAGAACCGACCACTGGAGCAGCCATGTAGAGGTATGGCGATGCCGGTAAGAAACTATGTGCAGTACCGGAGATAGGCCTGAACACGTCGAGAAATACTTGCCGATCAAAGAGGTCCAGAAACGGTCCGTGAGTGTGGCTTGTTTTGCCCCGAAATCCTAACGAGGGCACTTCTACGACCCGTCGATAGACGCGCTGAGGAATTACCTCTTCCGGGAGGGGCTTCAAGGTATCGTAGTAATCCATCTCCGAAGTCGAAAGTAACAAATCATAATCATCAATCACCGACGAGCCCATGGAGTTGTGTGATTGACCTGTCGAAATCGCCCTTGCAACATCTTTCTTCGCCTCGTGTAACCCATCTTTCGTGGTTCCAGCGGCGGGACGTAGGTCGTGCGTTGCTAAGATACCACAAGTACGGAGTTACTGACTATATCGTACGCTTCGTACACGGACACTTACCAATAGCCACACTCTGCCTTCCATACTTCCAGTCGACAGCCATGAACTTGATAATGTGCCTGGTTCCGGGCGATCTAAGATAAAGCTCCAGAGCGCTGTTCTTGGAAGCGCGAGATATGTAACAAGCTCCAGGACTCAATTGACAAAGTCCTTTGCGGCTTTACAAACAGAATGCAAGGAGGAAAACTCCCAGCCACGCAAGGTATCCGTTTCTGCAGTTTTAAGCGAACGCTTTCAGCTAGGTCTGCGGGGTATGCCATCTCTCGACCGGTGGGTCATGGTGGAACAAAAGTTCTCCGAGCTGAAGGTGTTCCAAGCATGTGGCTTGAAGCTGAAGACCTCGCAATCCGCACTAGACTCGCTTGTGAATGCAGGTCTGCATGAATCGGTGAGAAATTCCGGAAGTGCTGGTTTTGGAAGCTGTTAGTTTCGTATTTCGCATTCAGTGAAGAATGAATACAATCGCTCGTGCGATCTATTGCTCCAACCAGTTTCATTCCACATACATTGTCCCAGATCATCATGGCTACACTGAAGTATCCACCTTTCAAGGCTAATGCGACAATCAACGAAGTCGCAAACGGACGACAAACGTTAAAGCGAGGTAGCCAGGGAGAAGCCGTTCGACTTGTGCAAAAAGCGTTAATAGACCTTGCATTTTCCATGCCATCCGGTGCGGACGGCTCTTTCGGAGGTCAAACGCATGCTGCTGTAGTTCAATTCCAGAACAAATGGGGCCTAACAGCTGACGGAATATGTGGACGAGAGACAGTCGCAGTCCTCGATGTATCAATCGCAACGCACCACGGATTCATACCAAACCCGACACCACAGCCCGTGCCTGCTTCCGAGCTGCAGACATTGCGATTCTGGATCAATGCATTTATCCCCGATCCCTCGATCTCGCCTGACGTCAAGCCTGCGCCCGGAGCTTCAGCGGGTGGGAGCATGGTCACCGTCCCATGGCCCTTCAACGCGTATCTCAAGAGGTGTTGTAAGTAAGCCCTTTCGCGGAGTACCCTTATAATGTATATTAATCGGTCAATCTGAACCCTTAGTCCTCGGGGATCATAGAGGGTACTCCAACAGCGCTGGTGCATCAGCACGCATCCATGCAGAGGCACTGTTTGTCGAATTAAACAAGCCTATTCCCATCATGCAGAGCGCCAGTATTAAGCCCGGAGAGACGTTGGAGATTGATCCGGGTACAGGTGTTATTACTGGGCGCGATTTCTCGTCAATGTCGCGTTGTCGATTTTCGGCCATGCGAACTGAGCCAGCGCCAGTGGGGAATCCCAATGGCGGAAAAGTCTCGATTGATGTTGTCGCAGCAGCGGCCAACCCGCTATTCGATCACTCTCCAGACATCGATTTCAACGGTGTTCTGCAGATCGACAGACAGAGTAAGCAAGTCACCTTCTCTGGGCTTGTTGATGGCTTTCCGGCGTTTGAGGCGTGGGTTTCGGTGAACGGCGGGGAGCCTCAAAATCTGTTCAAGATGCCTCCCATTGCGCCGTTTTATCTCGCCGGTGACGCAAATCGGAATGTCAGCGGCGCTGCTCGGTTGCCATAGTGGTCCAGTCGGCCTAGAAGGAGCGGGAGGGGGCAGATTGCGACAACCTTGGATCTTCTCTAACAATCGAAATTGATGTATTCCCTCTATGTAGCAACTGTGAACAGAAGTATACATGATGGTGATGGTGTCGTGTCAATGATGACGGCGGCCTCCACTAACGAGACGCGTCATTGTCGGGCCGACTTGAACCCGGTCATGCCTGCCCAAACTTCACGTACTGCCTATGTCGTAAGATGCATTCCAATACACAAATTCGAGCATGATTTCCGATCTTGGTCCGCTGGTTTGAAATCGTGGCATGGCCTACGATCCTTGCGGATCAGGGATGGTGTGTTGGACACAGAGCCAAGATAGAGGCGCTGGTCACATTGGTTTTGACGCAGCTTCATTTATTGGGTGAAGTTGCCAGGCAGAAGTGGCTGCAGGGGGCTTTCAGCTGCGGGGTGGTAGACCGGCCACCTGCAGTCTTTCAGCTCAGCTGCTTCAGCTCTTCCCGTAACTTAGAACACGGAAGGCATTACGAGAGACGACTCAGCTCTGCCGCCATGAACAACGGGGTCAACACACCCAACCTGTGATACACCGTTCCTTCAGAAATCTGGGACTGGTGTCGACTTTCAGGAGGCCTCAACCATGGCGCAAGATACGACCAGACTTTTGGTCCTCCCTTTCCTTCAGCAATGGGACGCATCTTCCAGTAGGCTCTCAATTCGACTACTATTGATCCCTCGAGACTCGTTCATTGAGCCACATGCCACGAACAATCCCACCTCTCCAGCGTTCTTCCCGAATGTCACATTCAAGTTCAAGATCCACGTCAGTACAGGTCTTCGCGATTATCCTGTTCTTGGGACTGGCGAAGTTGTGCAAAGCATAACATTGGAAAACAGGGCTTCTTACGCAACGGTGTTTAGCAAACTAGCAACGACGTTCGGTAACGTAATCAACAAGAATCCATCCGCAGACAAGCGTGCGCGCAATGCCAATCCCGGACGTATTGCTGTGCGTAAGCATCTTCCTGTCTCCTATCGCGATGCGGTCAGATATACGCCAGACGGAAGCGATCTCTTCTCGACTGATGAGACATATTCGTGTTCGATGAAGAAGGTGGAACCCAAAAGGTTCTACAAACCTCCAGAGAAGCCCTTCGCGCCATCGTGGGGAGAGCTCATTGCCTCGATTTTGAGGATACCAGATTTTGCCGCACTTGCAGGCTTCATTCGTACGTGCGACATCGAGATCCCAGCGTCCGATATCAAAGAAGGAGCTTATGTCTGGTTCGAGTTGGAAAACGAAACAGCAACTACAATAGCCATCAGTGATTCGGCCCGGATGAGGACATTTGCAGCACGCATTCTCCCTCTGAATGCGTCCAGCTCTTTGTTTAGCGCAACGTTGTTTGCAGTGGAGAAAACTGCCACAATCGTGCCACTAGACACTGTCTTGAAGGAAACGGACGACTACTTTGATGGTTGGGCGAAGGCCGTACATGGCATGCAGCCAACTAACGGTACATACCTCACCGAACGACCAAATAACGATCGCCCATCGAAAGATATTGGTATCAGACTTGGTTGGGATGACGAGCAAGTCACCATCTGGGCTGACAGACTGATCGACCCAATGAAACAGCAGTATGACGACTTTCCTTTTGGTGTACGCGGGTATAGAGTTGATGTGCGAGAGGCGGGTACGGTACCTTGGTACTCACTGTCTCGCGCCGAGGGAAGTTTTGGGATCAGCGAAGCACCCTTGGGCACTGTCACGTCCGAACTGGGCGTAGAAGTCCATCCCGTGAAGTCGCTCTTGGGTGTTGACGACAAGAAAGAGTACTGGCTACCAATGTATTTCGTCAATTGGACGCAGTCGTCGTTGGTTGGGATAGACGAGACTGCGTCGTTGATACTTGGACGGCCGAGAGACACTCGACAGACGGCTAACCGCGGATCAACTGACCCAGCCCTACAACTTCGATACGGCCGAACATACCAGTTCCGTGTCCGTTTGATGGATCAGACCGGTGGTGGCCCATTACTCGGTTCTGCATCTAGTACCCTTGGCCCAAGCCCGTCACCGACTGTAGCGTTCGCCAGGTGGATCAAACCATTGGCTCTAGTTCTAGTGGGACAAATGCCGTCTCTAAGGGACGAACCAGGAGCAGATAACAGTATTCAAGTACAGCGCTTCGAACTCAAACGTCCACCCCTCACATACCCGGCAATTGTCTATACAGGGTATCCAAACGCTCTGGAAGAGCTAAAGACCCAAGCTGAAGCAATCGCGCAGTTGCCCGATGACCCCACACTAAGTGTAACGGAGCCGAACCTGCCCGATCCGGATGCAGATCGCGTGGAGATCACTGTATTGATCCAAACAGCTCCCCAAGACCCATTGGCAAAGGATGGTCCATACATGGAGCTCTATACGACAACTCGTGCTTTCCCCAGCGACGTCAAAGCCTCCATTTCGTTCGGGGTGGAGTGGCGAGACATGGCGGACATACGGACCCCGCCAGTGCCCTGGAACGCTGCAGCAACGACTGGGCCTCTACTACTACCCACTGCGCGTACAATACGACTGCGAATCAACGCGCTGTGCCGGGACGAGCCTAATCCAGACAAGCCATATTTTGGCGCTGATGATGTCAGAAGAGGACCGCAACTCATGATTCCTCTCAGAAAGAATCCTGCATCGGAAGCGAATCTCTTCGTCGCGAATCCTCCGAGCTATACCATCACTGGCTTTTTTCTTCAGCCGCAGCTTGACACGACCTCTAGGCTTGCAGAAGCCATTGGCATTCGAAGCATAGACACAAAACTAAGAGCTTTGCCTGGGAAACGAGTGGTGTTTGCGTGTTCTAGTTCGCTCCTGCATCTTGTTGGACCAGACCGTGGATCTCTGTCCTTCACGTCCCACTCAGATCTCGCCTTGCGTTGGATCGTTGTCATCAGGCTCAATCTCCTCCGAGATTGGTCGTGGGATGGTTTCCCACTAGACGGCGTCCAAGTCCAGCGGGATGGCAAATTTCTCGTATCTGTAGCACCAGTGCAAGCGCTCAACGAGGACGCGCTTTCTGGTCTTCCCGACAGGTCCAAGAGTCACATTGTGATTGTGGATGTTATCGAGCCGCGACTTAATGCTGAAGGGAAGCCCATTGAGATAAACCTCGATTATACTGTCATCACCACATTTTCCGGATTGTCGGCACCCACGTCCGATCCTCCGATTGCTCTTCACATTCGCCTCCCCGTTACTACTGCACCTACTCAGGTTCCGCAGCTGGCATCTGTTGGCCTTGCCATGAGCCCATATGTGCGTGATGCGAACTACAGCAGCACATCTCCTCGAAAGAAGGTGCTTTGGCTCGAGTTCGCGTCACCTATTGGGGATGATTTTACTCGTTACGTTGCCAGGGTCTTGAAGTCTGCACCAGATCCCCTACTCATTGTTCGCAGATCTGCACCTAATAATACCTTTATGGCTGCTAGCTTCATAGATACGGCATTCGGAGCCCCTGGAGCGCCAGATAGCGAAGCACCCGAGCCACCCATACCACTTGATCCCGAGCTCATCAGGCGCATCGTCCCCGATCAAAGTACAGACTTTGCAGGTTCAGATGCCATGCAACAACTCATCCCCACATCTTCGCCCCTGCACTGGGGCCTTCCACTTCCTGCCGGGATAACGGAAGCTAGCGTGGAGCTCTTCGGGTTCTGGACTTATGAGTTTCGCGTCGGTCGTGCTGATGACACATGGTGCACTGCTCAGGCAAGATATGGACCACCGTTACGAGTCACTGGTATCCAACATCCTGCACCACAACTGGCATGTTCCATGAATCGAAATCACGTAAGAATCAGTGTCTCGGCTCCGTTCGCGAAACCCATTGTAAGCGGCAAAATCTCAGTCGGCTATGAGCCAAGCACGGAGATATGGTTCTTGTTGTATGCTCAGGCAGCGCAGATTGATGGTGGTACGGAGAAGCGGAATATCTTGGTCGGACGGGTCAAGGGTGTCGCGACTCGAAGCAGAAAGTTCGCGCATTTTGAGGCCAACGCGGAGTTCGTTCGGAAGGACGTAAACGTTGTCTTGGGAATGTATGGGCTCAAGACAAACACGTCGCTGAGCGCGATGGCGGTGGAGCTGTTCGGCCAGCAGGACAAGGTTACTGACCCTTTAGGTGGAGACCTGGGAAGACAGAGGATCTTGAGAACAAGCTGTCTGGTCCCTGTGCCCGCTATGTGTTGAGCCGTTAGAGTAGGGACTTGATAGACGAATCTTCAAGCAACTGCTCTCTATCGCTATGTTAGTTGTCTGTTCAGTCTTCTCTGGCTGATTCTTCCCTGATATCGGGCTGTAAACCAGGAACTGCTGCCCGCAGTCTAGCGAAAGCAAGCCAAACTACAAGTGCCAGTATTGTTTGCAACAGTATGGCGAAACGGAAGACATCAATCCCCAAGCTCTGGACAAGGGCTCCAATGGCGAAAGGGAGAAATGCCCCGCCCACTTGACCGAGTGAAGCAACGAAGGATACCGCTGCGATATGTAGCTGTCCAGGCAACAAGCGCGTCAGTACGACTACGCCTGAGGGGAAGAGCGGGCCCATGACAAAACCCAACAAAGTCATGAGGATGACAGACGCGATCGGTGACCTTAGCGAAGCAAACAGCGCCTCCAGTCCTATAGCGAACATGAAGTATAGGACCGTAGCGCGCCGAACTCCAATACGATCAGTTCCAAAGCCAAGCAGAAGTCGTCCAATAGCCATACCAATCCAGTACCCGGAAGATGATAGACTTGCGAGATAAGGCGTAGCTTCGCGGTCCCGTAGCATGAAAGATACGACCCACCCAGATATGGCCGTTTCGGTGCCGACGTAGGTAAGGAAGTATGCAGCGCAGAGCCAGGTGGCGCGGTAGCGGAAGATAGCTTTGGCATCCACCCTGCCGTCCATCGCTTCAGACTGTTTGCTCTGGCGGTATACGGATGCGTTTTCGTTGCGGAATGCGAAGACCAATAATACCAACTCCGCAGCGGAATGCGCAACCTTAAGTTTCGTCATTAGCATTCGTAGGACTTATAAGCAGCCGGATCTTCTTACGAGAATGTAGTACCAGAGATACCAAGGCCGGTCATTCGTGGTGATGTATGTCACGAGAAAAGGTCCCGCCGCTCCTCCTACGCTATAGCTTCCATGTAAGAGACCTGATACTGTGTTCGCCTTATCCATGCTTCCTGCCCATGCACACCAGCTGCCATCTAGCAAGCCCGTGCCCAGCCCCTGTATAGCGAATGCAACCAAGACCCATCCAAACTTCGGGTGCAAGGCGATGATCAGAGTGGCGACGATCTGGAATACGGGGCCGATGACGGCAATTCCGCGCTGACCAAGGCGGCAGTGAATCGCATCGCTAAGTTGAGCAGCGAGTATGTAGCCCATGGGCCCAGCAAGGAACAGCATAGAGACGTGAAGATCGGTCAAGCTATACTGGTGCGATATTAGTGGCAAGACTGCGCCGATGGACGAATTGAACAGGCCAAGCGCTGAGAATGAGAACATTGCAGCTGCGATCTTGATCGAGAGGGCCATATCCAGTTTTTTGGGAACACCCGTATGATCGCCATCTTCAGTGGTGCGCCCATTGAGCAAAGCAGAGTGTTCGTTATCGTTCAACCGAGTCGTCATGTCGTCGTGGATGTGTCTCAACGCACAGTATGAGGGTAAGGCAGTTGCTAGGGTGCGAACGATGCAATCACGAGCGCATGACGAAAGGCTAGGGAATGACGCGAGAAACACGTATAGTGTCGACGTGGTAGGGTGCAGCAGGAGGAGTGATGGCTGTTTCTTGAGGTTCGGAGCTATACAGGGCTGAGCAGCCGAGGCTCACCACAAGCTACATGACATCACCGTCTCAGCTAGCTCCACCACGAGGTCTAGGTATCCTAAACTCTATAGCAAATGGGCAAATCGCATCTCTCATTCCCAGATAATCAGTTGCCACGTTATTTTCCTCTTCTTCAACATCTTCATGATCCCACTTGGTAGTAAATTCTTGTCAACAATACTCAGCGCGCCAAACCTCTGCTTCAGCTCTTCGGCGTACAGTTGCATAACCCACTTGTCTTCGCTACTGAGATCGTACCATCCCTTCCCGTGGCTACAGGATAGCTCCTGGAACCATGGCGCAACGTCTTTCGCAAGATGAACGTCTCTCACGCTTGGCTTCTGCATTAGGTCATTGACCGCACGGAGCAAGTGCGGCGAGTATCTCTCGCGATGCGATGTGAATTCCTCGAGTGAGAAGAAGGGTTCATCCAAAACGGACTCATGCTTTGATGATTCACCAAGTCCTTTCCGAAGCCGGCGCTGTTTCTCAGAATCTGTGAGAGCGGTAAAAGCGTCGGCTGCGTCCTTGTACGCGCGCTTCTCGTCCTTGTGAAATTCAGCAATTCGATCCAAAGGTTTCTTCATGACCTGATCCTTGAACACGAAGAAAGTAATGAATGGGTTTTTCATGCCTAGCCCGCCGAACTCCTCCGGCAAAAAGAAGAATGAGTCAGGAATGTCCTTTTCAGCGAAGCGTTCTGCAATCTGCTCGCGGAGGTAGTTGGTGACACTCCCTGCATGAGCCTCGAACAGTGTTCGCTGCATGTTCGCATGGGTCTCGACAATGGCATTGATATGTGCCTGCCCAAAACAGTTTGCGGGTTTGCCAAAAGTGTCCTGGAAGAAGCGGCCCATACAGGCGTTCCAGGTCTGGATCCAAGAGATAACACTTGTACATTGACCGAGCTGCTTTTGGAGCTGTCGAACGTGGGCTGTGACTTGCTTCTGATCGATAATCCAATTGCCTTCGTCACTCAATTGCAACATTCCCATGCCCACAGGCCCGCTTGGAAACTTGGCAGCCAGTTCAGTGTCTTTCTCCGTATCGGTGAGATACACAGAACCGGTCTTGCTGGTGTTGATGTCAAGTCCGAAAACTTTGACAAACTCCTCGATGGTCTGCCAAGCACTTGCCGTCTGCGAAGGCTCGCCGTGTAGGTAAAGATCATCGTGGAACCGTATGAGCGTCATGAAGGAGTTGCGGTTTACTGCGACGTCCATGCAAAACAAAACAGTTTCACCGAAGAGCGTCTCAAAGGCATCGGTGATCGGAATACCTCGTCTACGTGTCTGCACGTTTTCGCCTGGTGTTGCTGTCATCCGCAAAGGAGCCTCGGCATACTTCTTGAAGAAAGTGATGAAGACTTCGGGAATGCCCCAGAAGCGTAAGACTGCAAACAGCGTCGAGTGAGGAAGGCCAGTTGCATACCACTGCAAATCTGATTGCACGACTGCTACCTCTCCGTACAGCGAGCGTCGTATCAGAACGTCCGTTGCAAGCTGTCGAAGGAACATTTGTCGCATGCCGAGGCCCGTTTGCGTCTCGTCGTCAGTGTCATCCTTGTCCTCTCCATATGGATCACCGCCCTCAGCCAGCGACGATGGTAGTGCAGACAAAAAGAGGGTTTCCAGAAACGTTCTTCTCTGTTCCAAAATCATACCATTGACAGAAGACGGTCTCTCGCCAGTGAAGAAGTAGTGCCTACCCTTCTCTTCTTGGGTCATGCCTTTAGGTTGAGACCAGAATTTCTTGTCTTTCGGAAGCTCGACAAACACCGACTTGAGATGTCCGCACCAGCTTATGGCAATGTAGTGAAGAAACAAGGCCTGGAGAATGTCCATGTCCATCATGATGCGGTACTTTCCATTGAGCTGCCGGCGAGGCTCATAGTACATACCCTCATCGGCTTGCCAGGACCAGTTCTCTAAGTCAGCGAACCGGAGATTGAGGACATCCGAGATCTCATTCAGCACGTCCTCGTTGGTGGTGAATTCGGAGAGAGTACTTTTCGCCTCGTCGTTCAACAAGGTGTTGCTGAGCAGTGCCTTGATACACTGCTGTAGCATGAACCTATCGAAAGGCGCTACCTGCTCTCTGAAAGTCTTTGCAAACGTCACATTGGCTTGGCGGATGCCTTCGAGGAGACCTTCAGCATGATCGCCTTCGAACAAGGCACCGAGGTAATTGTCGATCTCCACTTCTTCAGTATGCAAAGGCGTGAAGACGACACTGGCGAACTTGTCCTTGAGCCTCTGCAGGTCGTACTTCTGTACATGCTCGAATGAACCATCAAGCTCCTCTTCTTTCTGTTCAGATTGTTCCATAGGCTTGCTGTTGGCATCGGTCCTAAAAGTTGAGGTATGCAGTCAGCACTTGACTCATCTGTGAGATCCGTACTCGAATATGCATACCATTCACCCAAAAGACGATAGTAGAGGTTGGCGAAGTCAAAGCGCTGACTCTCCTGGCCCAACTTCTTCTCAAGATTTCGCTCGAAGCTCTGAATAATAGTAGCTGAGACGGATGGGTCGCTGTAGGACTGCTCGAGATACCGAGTGGTGTTCTGCGCGGTGTCCTTGCGATCTTGATCCACGTACGAGATGCCTTTGTTGCTCGTTGACAGCTCGTTGAAACCAGATAACAATATGTTGAGGCGGGCACGGTCATCCGACGCAGCGGCAACGGACTCAAAGACCTTGGCTTTTCTGGTCTCAAACACCTGACTGCGCCTGTTCTGTTCGCGCATCTTGGTTGTCGTTATGGACTGCAGGGTCTGTGAGAGAAAGTTGGATTCGGACGCCATGACTGATGGTGGAAGATCAATGGGATGGGACTATGGAACGCATATGATGATGGATATTTGACGTGAGACAGATCGAACGCGATTTCGACACGACATCACGCGCAACCAAGATATCATATAGCACACGAGGATGTGCTAATATCGTAACTACGTGATTCCTAGTGGGACCGGTGAGCGCAGGGTTCGCCTTACAGGCATCGTGGCACCACTGATCGACATTGCTGCCTAGGTAGTCTTCCTTGGCCAAGCCAGGTTTCGGCTCACCGATGTGTTTGCTGGTGCATCAGTCGTACGCCTAAGACGCAGACAGCAGGAAGGCGTATCAAAGCGCCTGTGGAGTTGACAAGAAGAGCAGGGATGCAAGGGAGTGGAGAAATTTAGCTTGGAATGCTGCAAGTCCGTGCGCCCACAGCGGAACGATTCCTTCCGCTATTTAGCGACCCATTCTCATCTTTGCTGTCAAGTATGGTGTGCTGGCGACAACGTTTTGCTTGAGGAACCAGCTCCACAAGCTTTGATGCGAGGACTTAGAAAAGGTGCTGCGCTTGTAGGAGTGGGAGTGACCCCGGGACTAAACAAAAACTTAGGGGTAGGATGCGCCGCTTCAAAGGCGTGATTGTAGACAATTGATACCCATTCACAAGACCCCAGAAGACGATACAACAGCCTGCAAAGCCACTCACATGGTGTCTCAGGGTGTAACTGCATTCCCCAACAGCCTCCCCACCTCTTCCGCAATAGCCAGTGTCTTTTCCTCGGTAAGTCTCTTCCCGATGATCTGCACAGCGACCGGAGCACCATGATACGCGTCGGCATCGTACTCCGCCTGAACAGTGGCATCCAGCTCGTTCACCGGCTTGTGGTCTGTGTTCTTGCCATCTGTAGTTTTATCTGCGAAAGTGACAGGGACAACGACGCTCGTGAAATCGAGCAGGTTAATGGTGGATGCGTAGCCATAGTACTTGAACTGGTTGTGTCGAATAGCCGCTGTCGGACTGATGGGCGCGATGATGCAGTCAAGCTCGCAATCATTTTCGGTCTCGAACTCTCGCCACTTCGTCAGATATTCCATCTGGAAGTCCCACTTTTGCAGATGAACGTCCCATAGCTCGTTCATATCGACCTTTGGGAGATTTGGGTTGAGTAGGTCTTTGATGTTCGGAATAACTGGCTCTCCTGAAGCATTGATATCTTTGTAGACATCCTATCTCGCTGTTAGCCATCATGACACTGACAACGTGGAGTTCGAGGAAGAGATCTTACAGCGCAGCCATCTCCTACGTAGATATTGTTGATCAGGTCAACCGCGTATTCATGTCTATGTGGGACCCACGGAAGGACGCGATGGTCATTCTTCTTCATCGCTTCGACAACCATGTCGATACCACGGAGCACGGGAGGGTGTGGAAGAACCTGGCGATTTAGTAAAGCAAGTAAAACCCAGACATAGAAACCTACGTTGCCGTCGAAGTTGTAGAAGCCCACAGTGAGTCCGGACGATTGTAGTTTGTTCTTGATAGCATCTTCCTCACTTGATCTCCAAGGCATTGGGATCACCTTCGAATCGTATTCCCATGGCTTCTCGTGAAGTACGGAAGTCAAAAACAGTTTTAAATCTGGATTGATTGTATGTTAGCCCGGCCAATTAATATGCGAAAAGGTTATGACGAACCTGCCGCGGAATGGGCGATAGGTCCCACGACACTATGCACCGTCTCTTGTCCCATCATGCTGTTCGCCATCTTGCCGTATGGCATCCGGCCGTGGCTCGGACGAATTCCGTATAAGAAGTTGAAGGCAGAAGGGATCCTAATAGAACCGCCAATGTCGGTGCCAACGCCGATGATGCCTCCTCGCAGCCCAATCATGGCTCCCTCTCCACCAGAACTGCCACCGCAAGACCAGTTTTTGTTGCGCGGATTTGTCGTCCGACCGATTATGTTGTTGACTGTCTCACACACCATCAAGGTCTGCGGTACGCTTGTCTTCACATAAAAAACGGCGCCTGCCTTACGAAGCAGAGCAGTCAGAACAGAGTCTTCCTCGTCATACGTTCCCAACCATGAGACGTAGCCCATGGATGTTTCCAAACCCTGTGAGATATGTTAGACTCCCTTCTTCTGGAGTGCGGATGCGCATCGTACCTTGACTCGCAGTTGATCCTTCAAAGAGATCGGAAGACCATGTAAAGGCCCGATTGGGGACTTCTTCGCCTCCATGTAGCTGTCTAGTTCTCGAGCTTGCGCGAGAGCTGTTTCTGGAAAGAACTCATGGACACAATTTGTCTACATGTACATTTCAGTCAGCTATTCCGGAGCCGCGAGACACGCCGCTATGCGAGGTTCACTCACTAACTGCTGTGCAAGAGCAGCTCTCTTGCAGAATGCCAACGTCACATCAACCGACTTCAACTCGCCCTTCGCCAACTTTGCAACGAGTTCAGTTGCAGTAGAGTTTGTCAACTCGAGTTCCTGCGCAGAAAAAATTCCTGACGTCTTAGGGTAATCAAACACGGAGTCGCTTTTTGGCACATCTTGAATGACCCAATCGGACGGTATGGACTTCGAGATACGAGACCTCTTGTCCGCAGCGAGATCTTTCCAACCCATTGTTTGGACCAGTATATCGAGCAATGGATGTGTGAGAGTCAAAATCCAAAACGATATTAAGAATACTTGTCGCAGTTGCGGTTACCCCTCTTGCGTGGTTGTTGTCGGATGCTGTCATAGAGGCTAGCCCGCGGAGATAAGGATCAGTACTTCGCGCCCGATTCCCGTAGGGGCATCGCGTCTCTTATTTAGCACGTAAATCATAAAATATCGAGGTCACACTCCAGCCTTGATACCTAGAGCAGAATATTATGGGTAGAAGTTATATTGAACAAGTATGGGTTACCGTCAACTAGGCTCATTACAGTCCAACGTTTCTGTCTCGTTCTTGATACTTTCGGAAGAAGTGGCTATGGACAAAAGAGATGGCCTTGCATCATGCTGTCGAATTAAGGGCCCCGGAGCTGTTATACTTTACCCTCACAGTGCAGAGCAAATCGCATCCGCCTCAGGGCTGAGAAGAATGCGAAGGAGGTGTGCAATTTCATGAATAACGCATTGTCTTGCATCAATAGTAGCTACGTCGTTAGGACGATATGTAGGAATGTCGATGACACCACGATGGAGGTTCTTTAAGAGATCGAATTTAAACCCAAATTGAAGAAGAGCAATGTTTCCGTGTGACCGCGCACTACAGCGGCAGACTGGTCGGCCTGTTGACACATCGCTCGGCTTTGGCGGAACTAGGCGACTCTGCGTAGTTCATGTGGAGAAGAAGGACGAGGACGGAGTGTCTGAATAGCTGGCCCAAGAAATAAAGTACCCAAAAGAAGCTGTTGACCTTGGAGCAATCGACAAGAATGAGCGCGGAGAGCGATGCTAGGAGAGAGAGCCTGGAGGTGTAAGGCAACTCCAAAACTGACCTGCACGTATCAGCGTAGTACCCATCCTGAGAAGCAAAGTACTTATAAAAAGAACCGGTGCCATCCCGTAGGACGGCGAAATGAACCACCCGTGACTCCCAACCCGCACAAACTCCCACTTTCACACCAACCACTTCGCAATGGTTTCAGGCTCCACACAGCGTCAGGTCCAGTTTCCAATGACGTCGGCAAGGATATGTCGCAAGGAAGAGCAGTTTGACGGCCAAGCAACAGTCTAGATTCAGCGCCGTTGATGATTGCGTTGGGAAACACTACCAGCAATGTCGACGGACAGGCCTAAACCTTGAGCCTCACTCTTGAGAGGTCCCGTCTTCAGAGCCTCGTGCAGTGATTCTTGAACAATCGGCCGCTTCTTCATGCCTGCGATGCTTGACCACTGCATCTTCTCGCCCAGTATCTTTAAAGGCACCGTGTCAGAGAAAGCTAGGCTGATGAGCGAGAGTTGAAGTTTGCGGAGCGGGGGTGTAGCGGCAGAAGCTGTTCGTCACATCTCTAGCGTTCGCGTTGCTCTCCACCATAACATGATTGTCGTTTCTGAACCGTATTCGTCTATCATCAAGATCCTAGTCATTGTAGTACAAAGCGCGCATAACACTCTACCTGCAATGCCATTGACGTGGGTTGTTAAGCCGGGAAACTTCTCTCTGAGTGTTTGTGCATGACTTTCGGAGACTTGTTTGTTTCCTCTCCAGACGCGTGATGGTACTGGAAGGCGAGATGATGCGGACAAACGACATCCTCAAAAACCGCATTGTCGATCGTAACAGCCAGTGGACAGCTCGATCGGAAGGGTAAACGCTCATCAATGCAGATGCACGCTGAACGTACATGTTGACAACTAATGCGACTGGTCGGGTATCACTCGAGAGTGACTAGTGTAGTGTGGAGAACATCGTACACAGGCTTCGTGATTGCATGATCAGTGTGTGAGATTGGAGATCTGGTTGGGACTTGCGTCCGTGTTGACGAGATGCTCAGAGTCTACATCGTCTATCATGATCAGCAGATTCGAAGCGGCTGACGCCTGGTACAAACGCCTCGTATCAAGTCCAACATGCGTTGATCCAACCTGGGCACAGAGCATCTTTGAGACGTCGGGTCCGGAGCGTGACGGTCCGCCATATATGACAATATCATCCTGAGACGCAATGAGACCTCGCTGGGCTTTCGCCTTTCCGACGAGTGGATCTCGCGCCAGCCGAAGCCAAACAGGATGATACGTCTGTGGTAAGGCTCGGTCAAAGACCAAAACCGTGCTCGTCCTCTGCCTCTTGGATTGACTCAGTGCACAAGTTGGGACGCGTTTGATGTTGGCACCCGATGTTGCGGCTCCCAAATGACAACCATATTCGACTGCTTCTCATGTTTACGGTAACAGGCCTCTTAAGGTGATCCTCGAGCGAGGTACCCGTCATTTCGTTCCAG
Source organism: Ophiobolus disseminans (assembly GCA_010093685.1). NCBI lineage: Eukaryota > Fungi > Ascomycota > Dothideomycetes > Pleosporales > Phaeosphaeriaceae > Ophiobolus > Ophiobolus disseminans. The sequence continues at coordinate 1,859,882 of MU006216.1, forward strand.
ATCTCTCATCAACAACACTTGCATACGCATCGTGAAGCTACCCATCATGACCAGAGTCTGTTGCACGGATGAGGTGCCGACGTGGTCCTCATATGAGAACTTTAACGCCCCAATGGGCACATGCCACCTCAATTTGAGCTCGCGCTCCCGTACCTCGAGTCTCCCTTTTACACACCATCCGCGCAACTGTTCACCAAGGGCAAATGGCTGGCATCCGGGGCTAATCGGAAGGTCGGCGACATGACCGCGACGCTTTTCACCGTGCGAGGCACAATGAATACCAAAAGATGATTAGGGTTAAGATCCGAGCCTGCCCTCCTCATGCACAACCCCAGTGTTTCCACCAAGGCGCATAAGCCGACATGCAACGACCCATTGAGTCCTACTAAGAGGCTCGGGTGTGTGTCAACTGTACAAGTACATGAGGCATGGACAAGTCCGCATTCCAGATGGAAGACAGGCATCGGTAACTGTGGGGAAAGTGGCATGCGGGAGTGCTTGTGAACCAAGCGAGAGAAAAAGTGACCTTGCAGGAGAGTGTTGTGCGCGCATCCGTCCGTTGACGACATGGTCAGAAAGTGAGGATAGATTTCGTAGGGCCCAGATACAATCGAAGCGGGGCGGTATGTTCGCGAGGCTGTAGTCGAGATGAGACGCCGTGCAGACTGGTCGTTGGGGTGGTTGATGGAAGAAGAAAGCAAGTTCGACGCGTTCGATCGAGACGCGACTGACCGCCAAGTGACTACCGTGTCCGTGCGCGTGCCGCCCGTGTTCGCGTAACGCCCGGCCAACACCAAAACACCAGACTACCCACTTTGCGCAACGCCTTATAACTCAACCACTATGGCTCCAATTGACAACGCAATTGCAGAGATCGAATTGCTAGAACTAGAAGAACACTTTACGTACCAATTGTTTGCTGATAAATACAGTGTATTAAGGACGACGCTGTCTTGAAGACACTGAGGTTGTTAGAGGTTGCAGGCAGCCAAAAACACTACCTAACAAAACCTTATCCCCTAACAAGAACAGGAGCTTGTACAGTATATAAACGACCTTATAAAGAGAGCGCTGCCTCCTACAAGAGAGATAATACAAAATCTTGCGTCGCAAGTAGCTAGGCGGCGCGTAAGTGAGGCTTAGGTGACACGCTTTTTGCACCAATAGAGCAATTATCTCGTCTTAAAATAGACCTCTAGGATAGACTCTCTCCGCTACAACGCCAACTTAGGGCTTAAGTATAAGCTCTGTTTTAAGCAGCTACATGTTAAGATACTTTAGTACGACATACATCCTGAGCACACGTACAATATAGACAAAAAGGGCTTTATAATGGGCATTTTAGGAGGCTCAAAACGGGTGTTTAGTTGCTAATTTTAGGAGGAGAAACGGGTTAAAGCAACCCTCTAAGATGGCTCTCAAGAGTGGATAACACTGCTAGCAGCTATCTGCGCAGATAGGACGACACTAGGCTGGTAAACTAGGTCTCTACATCGGGAAGCTAAAACCGCAATATCTCTACAAATACCTAAACATATCAGGCGATCTATAATTTGTTTTGTAGCCCTAATGTAGGTCTATAGTTCTGTTATACAACGTTTTTTGATACCTCAAATACTGCGAAAGTTATTTAGGTACCCAAATCTGAAACATTAGGTCTCTACATAGAACTCCGAACCTGTATAGCTTTTGCAGTATTAGATGTATAACAAGATGTTATATAGCGAGGTTCTAGACCTGTCTAGGGCTACAAAACAAGCTATAGATCGTCTAATTCGATTCGGTACTCGTAGAGATACTACGGTTTTAGGTACCTAATGTGGAGACCCAATTTACTAGCCTAGACGACACTGCTACTAGGCTTTATCTATGCCGCCGCATCTAGGTTAATATAGTCGTTATAGGTAGCAGAGATTAAAGCTAGAAAGCATAACGTCGTTGTAGCTTTATTACTAACAGGATAGAGTAATAACAACGTTAGATTAGCCTAGCTTAAGCAGGTTTTTAATCGCTGTACGCGCCAGAAAGCTCGTTGTTAGGACTGGCCTATATAGGGTTGATGAAGGGCAAGATCACATGACCTTACCCCGCAGTATATAAGGCGGGAACGAAGGGCTGTCTAGAGGACAGCGATTCGTCTCATCACACACACAAGGGGAATATATCAACCTTCTACCTCTTCTACCTAATCTATGCCTACTCTACCGCTCTCTATCCATCTATTCCTAACACTCGTTAAGGTTAGGATTAGCGTCTCTTTATACTTAACGGCTATAGCAGCTACCTTACAATAGATTTTATTAACTACTGCGACTCTTATAGTATCCTTCTAGCTATGTTTCTACCTTATAGTACCTATACTTTGCAGCCACTTAATATGTTATGTTTAAACCTCTCTTAAGCGCCTACTCTACCGCCCTCACTAACCACCTCTAGTAGAGCTAAGGGTTGGTACCTATTAAGAAGAGCAACTTCTTTCTACTATTTTAGGAAGCGTAGCAGTCCTCCTTTACGCTAGAGCTTACCCTTAAGGCCTTTAAAAGTACTAGTATATAGCCTATAGACGGAGAGACTATACCGAAGCAATTTACAGACAATACCTTAGAGGCGCCTGTACAGCCCTCCGCTCTTACTTTAAGCAACTAGCGTTATATAGAGCGTCTCGTACGCTCTGCAGTAAGCGATTAGGGCGTAGATAAGTTAAAAAAGCTCTCCTAAATAGTCCACTCACTAGCCACCTAGAACGAGCTACTACGCCACAAAAACGAGGGCTTAAAGAAGGCTCTTATAGTTAAAAAGAGGCATAGAAAGGTTAGTAAGCCTCTTAACCTGCAGCAGAGAGAGAAGTACTATAGTAGTGCTATATTCTAGTTACTGCGAAAGGTTAGAGAGGTGTTAGATATTAGGGGTGCTGTGAGGCTACTAACACTAAAAGAAATAGGAGGGGCCGGCACAAGCGCCTTAGCACACTAGTACTAGATCTAACACCTAGTTAAACTCCGCACTTAACTAGAGAACAGGACAATAGAATATTATTATCAATTCATCTTATCTATTATTAGGTCTTAATACCTTATTAAATCTAACAATTAAGAGTCTCACTGCCTTTACTAAAGCTACTACTAAGGCTACCTACTAAGGCTACCTAACAAAAGCTATTTAACAACTACACTATATCGCTTATTAATTAACACGATGCAACTGTTATCCTTAGCAACTAGTATAACTAGACTACCTAGCTAACTCAAGTCAAAGCGCGCTGCGCTACCTATAACATCTAGGACAATATAAAGGAAGAAGAACTAGTCCTATTCCTAATCAAGCTAGTTATGCTAGACTTGCCTAAACTATCCTAGTATAGTGCTGCAGCTATAATCGAGAAGGCAACACGCCTATCTATGCTATTAATCTAAGGCTAGAAAGCCTACAAGGAGGATATAGACTACTACAAGACCCTTACTAAGAGATATAAGCTTAATCTCTACTAATATAATACTTAACAGAAGATTGTTTAGCATGTTACCTAGCTAATCCAATTAATAGTTGCGCTCTATCTCTAACGCACATGCTGCCTACTAGAACAGTTACTACGCTAGTAGCTTGCTAGCCTTAAGCTTACTACTAGGGTTAATAATCGCCTTAAAAAGGAACGCACGCGAACGCTACTATACTGCCCTTAAGCCTATGCGCAATACACACAATTAGGATACATAGCTAGTAGAATATAATAAGGTATTATTAGATGCAGCAGTGCATAGAGTGTCTAAGGTACATGATATTAACAATATCACTAAAGACTTCCTGCAGGCTGTAAACAAGGCAGCACCTATGTAGGCTGCAACCTTCTAAGATACTAGAAGGTTTAATCCTCTTATAACAAGAAAGAAGATAATAAAACGCTTCTAGGAATACATAAGCCTAAATTATCCGCTGAAACTAGTAAATAAAAAGCAGGCATTTATTGCTGTAGCTAATAACTCCATATTTCTCGCTAATAGTAGTGCAACCACCTAGGATAGCTAGAAGGACGCTTCTAAAGCTATAGAAAACAGCGCGCTATCTAAACACAGGGAAAGAAACCCTAGTAGAAAGAGAAAGAGCAATTAATCCTCCTCTTAGTCTAGCAAAAGACCTGCTAGTAACAAGGCATCTTTAGGTAAGAAGTGCCTAGCATGTGACTAAGTCCATGACATTAAGGATTGCTAGTATATTAATAATAACTAAGCACCTAAATAGTAGAAGCTAAACTCTACTATGCGCACTCTTATAGCATACAAGCGCAAGCATAACCCTACTCTTTAAGGAGCACTACGAGGCACTAGCAGAACTAAGTCTTAAACCCTAACTGTTAAGAGATTAGAATCCCAGACACTAATTATATAGAACATCTCTGATAACAATCAACAATAACTAGAAGGTCGGCAAATCACCGCAATTACTAAGGCCTTATTCTAAGTTAGTGGCAATTAAGGTTACCCTTTAAAACACTCCTTTATTCTAGACTCAGGATTAACCTACTATATTACTAACAACCTAGAGCGTACCTATAACAATAGACTATATACACCTAGCGACTTTGTATAGGCAGGCAACTCTTAACTCTAGCTTATAGGGTATAGGTCACTAGACCTATTCCTAACTAATTAGAGTAGAACAACTAAGCTTATCCTTTATAATGTTGCTATCTGTCTAGACATCCTATGCAACCTAGTGTTATTCCGCCTTCTTAGGCAGCTAGGCATATAGTGGGAAACTAAGCATGAACCTACTATACTTAGGAGACTAGATAGATCTATCCTAGGAAGGCTTACTAAGCTTTATAGCCAATAGGTGTTAGAACACTACTTAACTATTAACTTAGCTTTCTACACAACAAACTCAAGAACACTAAGAGCACTATAAAGATTCTTAGCTATTACCTAGCACAAGCGCTTAGGCTATCTAGGCCTAGCAGCTATTAAGCACCTTGTTTAGCAAGCTAAGAGAGTGCGCATTAAAGGCATTACTACAGTTAAGTGCAACTTATATAGCAAAGCTAAAGCTAAGCGTTAAATACGCCGCACACTACGCAATAATGACCTAGAACTAGGAGAAAGACTAGCTATTAACTTCTACTCCTATAAGGACTAGAGCATTACTAAGAAGAAGAGTTAAATGCTTATTACCTGCAGGTTCTCTAGACTCTAATAGGACATGTACTTTACAGATAACAGACCTACTAATTCTATTATTAACAAACTTAGAATCTTCTTTACCTTTCTTAGGATCTATCTTAACATCACTATTAAGATTATTAAAGCAGATAATAAGATAACTACTGTTAAACTACAAGTTCAGCGCTAGCTTAACTCTAAAGGGATTATTATTAAGCCTTTAGCTCCTAATACTTAAGCCTAGAATAGAGGTGCTAAACGCTTAGGGGGTGTAAACAAGGAGAAGGCACGCGCTATAAGATTAGATGCTAACCTCTCCTAGGAGCTGTAGCCTAAGATCACTAGAGCAGCAGTTTACCTTTACAACAGAACGCTAAATTAAACTAACAACTAGAAGACACTATATAAGACCTTCTTCACTAGGATTGCTTTCTCTAATAGAATTGTTACTAAACTCCGCAAACTAAACCTCACTTATCTTAAAGCATATAGATGCAAGTTATTTGCAATTACTAATGATACTTACAGAGGGAAATCACGCCTCTAACGCCTAGACCTAAAGGCTTAGGTTGGCTACCTAGTTAGATATAGATTATCTAACATCTATCGCATCTAGATACTATCTATAGCTAAGGTTATTAGCATACGCGATATTGTGTTTAATAAGCACTTAGTATTTAATAGCAAGACTAAGAACCTAATAGACAACCTTATGCATAGTACACTAGAAGAGATTGCAACCTATGTTAAGACTATAGAGCTTCTAACACTACTAACTAATCTAGAGGTTAAATTATTCTTTAAAGATAACACTACTAAAGACTCAACAGCTTAAGAAGAGACTGATCTACCTAGCTATTACTAAGAGAGGAAAATTATAGAGAGAAAGATTATAGGCATATACCTAACACCTCTACTATTACTACTACTACCTACTGCATTGCTAGCTATATTGTTAACCCTAAGTAAGGCAATAGGATTAACGCAGTTATGCTTATCTAAGACTGTTCTATAGGCAGCTGCCTTTATAGTAGGAACTTAGGCTAGACATGTTAGTTAACATAAAGGAGAAGTAGTTGACAAGGCTAAGGTAAAGAGGCTGCTTGCCTTAGGCATTAAGCTACACCGCAGTTAGCTTCTACCTCTACTAACTTATAAGACTAAGCTTAAAGAACACCTAATAGGAGAGCTGTTTAAAAAAGCAGAACGCGACTATTTGGCAAGCTATTAAAAGATAGAATTATAGAGAGAAGTATCCTATGCCTTTATTAGACTAACAGGTCACTAGGTCCTAGACTGTATGTAGGTATATACCTATAAGTTTAACAAGGATTATTAATTCATTAAGTGCAAGGCGCGCCTTGTAGTTAGAGGAGACTAACAGAGACAGATCTCTTCCTAAGACACCTATGCAGCTACCCTAGCTAGCAGATTATTTCGCATGCTTATAGCAATTGCAGCTAAGCACAACCTAGAACTCAAGCAATATAACATTACAAACGCATTTGTTTATGCTACTATAGACAGGGAAATCTACATAAGGATGCCTAAAGGATACTAGAAGATAGGTATTATCCTTAAGGTTTAGAAGGCCTTGTATAGACTGCGCATCTTACCTATGCTCTAGCAGAAGGAGTTTACAACAACTCTTAAAGACCTTAGCTTTACACGCGTCCCTTACGAGCCTTGCTGTATAATTAAGAACAGCATTATTATCTTCTTTTATGTAGATAACATTATCCTAGCCTATACCAAACACAAGACTAAGAAAGCACAATAAGCTATCTAACTCCTATAGGACAAGTATACTATAACTAGAGAAGAAGATCTCTAGTAGTTCCTAGGAGTAGAGGTAATTAGAGATAGAATAGAAGGACTTATTTATCTCTCACAAGCTGCCTATGTAGACAAAATCTACAGGCTAGTAGATAAGCATAAGCTACGCTATGATACACCTATAAGTTCTATTAAACTTAAGCTCTTAAACTCACTGTCAACACCTGCTAAGATTAACAGATACTAACGCAAAATTAGGTTACTACTCTTTGCTGCAGTCACTACTAGACTAGACATTGCTTTTGCTACCTTACGCTTAGCACGCTTCCTCTTAAACCTCTTCTAAGAGTATTACGATGCCGCAGACCGCGTCCTTCTATACCTATTAGACACAAGGTGGCTAGCACTTTAGCTTAGAAGAGGAGACACTCTTTAAGTAGCTAGTAATACATTATTTGCAGACAACACACAAGACAGGAAAAGCTCTTAAGGCTATGCAATTAAGCTCTTTAATAGCCTTATTGCCTAGAGAGCTAGCAAGCAAGACACTGTCACTACATCCACTACTAAGGTAGAACTCCTAGCTCTATCCTAAGTAGCTAAGGAAGCTCTCTTCACATCACGCCTACTTAAAGAGCTCTAAATCTAGCTTCTATCTAACACAATCACAATTTATTGCAACAATATGCAAACTATTAGACTAGTTACAAAAGAGATATTAAAGCTTTAAACAAAGCTTAGGCATATAGACATCTATAACTACTAGATAAGACAGGAGGTTGCAAGTGGAAAGATTACTGTAGAATTCATTTAATTATCGGAAATAATAGCGGATGGCTTCACTAAGGTGTTGCCAGGCAACAAGTAGCTAAACTTCCTTTATTAAGTTAGATTAGTTAAGGTATTACTACACAAGGTGACTAAGGAGGCACTATTAGAAGAACTTTAAGCAAAACTTAAGAACCTTATTATCACCTAAGGTTACTAGCTTATAAATACATCTAAGCTAAGAGAGTGTGTTAGATATTAGGGGTGCTGTAAGGCTACTAACACTAAAAGAAACAGGAGGGGCGGGCACAAGCGCCTTAGCACACTAGTACTAGATCTGACACCTAGTTAAACTCCGCACTTAACCGGAGAACACTACAACACAATAGATTATTATTAATTTATCTTATCTATTATTAGGTTTTAATACCTTATTAAATCTAATAAAGGTATAACTCCTGTTGTTAGCTTAGAAGTTGCTAGTTAATAGATTTAACAGTATATAGGTCACATTTGCCTTAGTGCCTCCGCGCAAGCGTTGTAGGGCAAATGTTAAACTACGCAGCTACTTTTCGGTACGAAAGATGTTCTCCTAAAGCTGCGCTTTCTAAAGACTTAATTGCTACATTAATTAGATCTATGTTGGCTAAGATATTGCGTGTTAAAGTAGTAGCTGTAATTTTATTGTTGTGGTAGGGTGCGGCATTACGCAAACTACGGCATTACGCGACCCTCCTCGGTACGCGCGGGAACACCAAAACTATCTAAACTTCAACACGCAACAACTCCACTAATATAGACCTAATTTAAAGGTGCAATTAAAGCTTATGAATAGCAAGAACTAGGAGTACAATTATTAGTATAAGAGGTAGCAGGTAACTATAGTGTGTAGCGGTCTACTATGCAGAGAAGAATAGATAGCTAATTAGTTCTATAAGCAGAGCACACAACCTACACTCGAAAGCTTAGCCTATAGTAGGAGGATAAGCTTGTTCTATATATTAAGAGTCTTACTGCTTGTAGGCTTCTACCCACTAAGCTATAATCTAAAATTTTGCCTCTAAGGTAGCGCGCAAGCAAGTCTCAGAGAGCTAGGTTTCACGCTTCTTAATCTAACACAACAACAGCCTTACACCTTAATAGACTAACGCTATAGATAGAGATTACTACTAGGCTGATTTAGGACACAGACACAAGGTATTCTTTAAAGAGATATATAATTAGATAGCTAGGCATAATATTAAGCCTTAACAATTATATAATATAGATAAGAAAGGCTTCCTTCTTAGAAGGATTAGGAAGTTAAAGAGGATCTTTAGCAAGGCCTTGTAGGAGCAAGAGGGGATACTATAAGAGGTTGAACCTTAAAAAGGAAATAGGCACGACTACATGCACTAGCCCCGGCCAAAAGGCAGGCACAAGTTAAATTAACGGTGTTTAACTTGCGTAGTCGATATTTATACAGCATAAAGATATATAAGGCGTGACTGCGCCGCTCTTAAACCCACTAGTAGGTCCTGCATAGGTCTAACCTATTACATTACCTCTTACTTAGCTCGCGCTAGCAGAGTACGTAAAAATACTACTTGCCTCTATAAGTCTCTTAACGGTGTAAGCCAAAGCGACTAGCTAGAGCTAGAATCGAACTTTAGACCTTAGGGTGTTGATTCAAAATGTAAGGGGTTGAACCTTAAAAAGGAAATAGGCACGACTACATGCACTAGCCCCGGCTAAAAGGCAGGCACAAGTTAAATCAACGGTGTTCAACTTGCGTAGTTGATATTTATACAGCATAAAGACATATAAGGCGTGACTGCGCTGCTCTTAACCCTACTAGTAGGTCCTGCATAGGTCTAACCTATTACAGATATAGAAAAATATGTAAGATAGAAGCAGAGAGTAGATAACTACTGTAGCTTGCATCTGTGCTAATAGAACTGCTATCCCTCTAGTTATTATCTTTGCCTTAAGAAACTCTACCCTTTAATCTACCTAGGTAAAGGATATCGAGGCTACAAAGCACTTAGCTTATATTAGATTATTACCTACTAGATAGAGTAATAATAAGATAGGCTTAGATTAGCTTAAGAATGTATTTGATTGTTATACAAAGGAGAAAGCCTAAGGTTCCTAGAGGATGCTTATTCTTACTAGCTATAGTAGTCACCTTACCTCTACTTTTATCGCCTACTGCTTCGAGAACAAGATCCTCTTGATTGTATATCTATCTCACGCTACCTATACCCTCTAGCTACTTAATGTAGTTATGCTTTAGTCCCTTTCTTTCAACTATAAGGAAGTTCTCTCTACCTAGGTTTAGGACAGCTAAGGACTCCTACTAGTTAAGAAAATGGATTTCTTTTTAATGTTTTGGACTGCCTAGACTGCCTTATTCACTAAAGGAAATATATTACAGGCATTTAAGTTAACTAGGGTGTAGCTAATAGACCTAGAGCTAGTCCTCAAAAAGTTCCCTCCACCAACAACAGATAACAGAGAGGTTCTAGAATTTGAACAGCTTAAGAAAGTACTTAATTAGAAAGACCTCTAAAGGTTGTTTAACTAAGTTGTGCTAGATAAGTCTACTAAAGAAGTAAAGACTCTGTCTTTATCTCTCCACTATCTCTCTACTATCTCTCTACTCAATTTGCACTTATATTAGCTAAGAACATAGGACTAAGAGCCTCTCTTTAAGGCAAAAAGAAACACAAGGTTAAAGGCTAAGTTCTCCCCTATTTGACAAACAACAGCGGGTCTTTAACTATGTCTCTAGCAATAGTAGAAAAGGCTCTTAAGGCTTTAGCATAGAAAGACCAAGAAGCAGAGGAAGAACTAGCTAGAAAAGCTAGATCAAAGGCTGCAAGGCAGGCAGCTAAAGAGAACAAACTTGCCTTGCAAACAGTAGCAGCAGATAAGAGGAAGGCAGATAAAGAGAGAAGAGAGAAGGAGAAGGAAGAGCGGGCCCAAAAGATAGCTCAAAGGAAGAGAGAGAGAGAGAAGAAGCTAGGTCTATCCTAGCACCCCTAAAGAAGAGGAAACAAGCCTCAAAGCTAGTATCAAACAGGTCCCCTAAGAAGCAGGCAATTAGACAACTAGGTAACGGTGCATTAGGTGTAGGAGGTAGAGGTGTAGGCTCAGAAGCATCAACAGTATCCCTACCTAAAGTCACTAAAAGTAGGCGCAAAGTTAGCCTTCTAAGTAAATTTAGATAATATAACTTTGTTGCATAGATCCTGTAAGCCCCCCCTAAAAGTTTTATATAATTTGGCCTAGTGTTAGTAGAGAAACAATTTGCTGGAGTTAGGTCATGGTTTTAGTATTCCCGCGCGTACGGTGACCGTGCATGTTACTGTACTGTGCATGTGCGCTAGTCGCCCTAGGTCGCTACCGGTAGTCGCCCTAAAAACAACATGCTTAACACTACAAAAATAAGGTTATTACAACCGCTACAATAGCTATTATTGTAAGATTTTTTAGAGAAGCGTGTTAATAGGACTAGGAATGGAACATGTGTGAATCGTGTTGTATTCGGAGCTCTAGAAGGAGCAATCTATGTACTAGGGCGCTAGTAGGCGACGGGCGCTAAGCCTAGAGCGTACTAGCGCGAGGGAAGGAAAACGGGATGGAAACCTGGGGCAGAAACCTAGAGGGCTACGGCCGATCACCGTAGCTGACAGAGCGACTAGAAACATGCTCGCGATAACATTGTATTATCTATATTTGTGTAGAACGTTAATAGTGTGGTTATAAGAGTTAATTTTAGGTAGTGCAGCCTGTGCAGCCTCTAGCAATGCAGCGACACCTTAAGAAACGCCACCGCGTTTCTAGCGCTTAGGCGCAGATAGAGGAGGCCTTAAGGCTCTCCTCGTGCCTAATTAGGACGTTTAGGCAGCTTTTTTAGTGTTTTGAGCTTTAATTTTAGCTGCGCGCTCAGCCGCCTTTTTGGCCTTTGCCTCCTCTTGCACTACTTTAGCTTCCTCTCTTGCAACACGTTTCTTCTTAGCTATCTAATCTTTGTAGAGCTTTGCAGTAAGCCTAAGCTTCTTTCTATTTGCCTTTGTAAGCATTTCTTAGTGTTGTTCCTGCTCCTTTACAGCCTTACAGGCACGGGCCTCTCTAACCTTTTGTAGTAACTAGAACATAGCACTACTATAGCACTCCCCTCTCTGCTGCAGGTTAAGAGGTCTACTAACCTTTCTATGCCTCTTTTTAACTATAAGAGCCTTCTTTAAGCCCTTGTTTTTGTAGCGTAGTAGCTTGTTCTAGGTGGCTAGTGAGTGGACTGTTTAGGAGAGCTTTTTTAACTTATCTGCGCCCTAATCGCTTACTGCAGAGCGTACGAGACGCTCTATATAACGCTAGTCGTTCGAAGTAAGAGTAGAGGGCTATGCGGGCGCCTCTAAGGTATTGTCTATAAACCGCTTTAGTATAGTCTCTCTGTCTATAGGCTATATACTAGTACTTTCAAAAGCCTTAAGAGTTAGCTCTAGCATAAAGAAGGACTACTACGCTGCCCAAAACAGTAGAAATAAGTTGCTCTTCTTAATAGGTATTAACCCTTAGCTCTGCTAGAGGTAGTTAGTGAGAGCGGTAGAGTAGGCGCTTAAGAGAGGTTTAAACATAACATATTAAGTGGCTGCAAAGTATAGGTACTATAAGGCGGAAACATAGCTAGAAGAATACTATAAGTGTAAGAGGTTAGACCTCTATTGTCCTTAGTAGATACACTTTAGTTTATTAGAACATTATAGAACGTTATAGAATGTCCTAGAACGTTATAGAATGTCCTAGAACGTTATAGAATGTCCTAGAACGTTATAGAATGTCCTAGAACTAGCTAGAACAAGATATATTCTTCTAACAGCTAACAAATGCTGATGTATATAGAAACTCCTAGAAGCTAGCAGTCTGCTATAAAGTCAGCCTGCTCTCTAGCTCTAGATAGACTCTATCGAATTTATCTCTGTTTAACCTAGCCTTCCTGCTGTCTTTAGCCTAGCCCCTTACAATAAGAGTCGTAGTAGTTAATAAAATCTATTGTAAGATAGCTACTTGTAAGAGGCTAGGCAGAAGACTGCAGAAAGGCTAGGTAGAACAGTGATAAATTCGATAGAGTCTATCTAGAGCAAGAGAGTAGACTAACTTTATAGCAGACTGCTGGCTTCTAGAAGTTTCTACATACATTAGCATTTGTCAGCTGTTAGAAGATTATGTCTTGTTCTAGTTAGTTCCCGGACATTCTAGGACATTCCATAACATTCCATGCTCTTCTATTGAACCGAAGTGACTCTACTAAGAATAGTAGAGGTCTAACCTCTTACATTACCCCCCCTCTCTAATCTATATATAGCAGTGTTATGTCTAAAGTACTGCTCTTTATCACCTCTTCTAAATCCAGCTAGAAGCTGTTTAGAGTGTTAATTGCGGTATAGAGCAGTAAAGGCTTCCTACTCATCTAAGGCTATGTTATCTTTAAGATTTTCTACTAGCTTAAAGGTTGTAAGGGCATATCTAGTCTATTTAACCTTAAAGAACAGCCTATTCCTGTAGGTCACTTTAGCTATAATCTGTTCCACTTCTGATTCTAGTTCTCTATTAACTAGGACAGGTGCTAGTTAAGTGTCGTTATTAGGCTAGCTAGGGAAGGGATCTAAGGAAGCTAGTCTTAGGCGATCTATATAGAAGACATTGTAGATGCCTAGTAGTGTGTTAAGCCTAACTAAGTGTAGGCTAATAACCTTAATAACTGTGTAGTTAGTATTCTTCTAGTTAAGTTTCTTGTTTAGTCTTCTATTTGACAGTTGCTTTCTATAGAAGAGCTAGACTTTGTTATTTACTTGCAGTGTAGGAGGCTTATGCCTATGCTTATTTACCTAACTCTCCTACTCTTACTATGCTTCAGCTATTGTAGTTTATACTATGTTAAAAGCATGCTTAAGCTTCTTAACAATTGCCTTTGCCTTATTATAATTAGGTCGCAGATGTGCTTCTAGCTCTTCTTAGTTTAGTCCTTAAGAGATATCTAGTTAGATAGGGTTAACATTATAGCTATGTTAAAGGAAGAAGGGTAAGACCCTTGTTAACCTTGCTTCGCGTCCTTTGATAGCAATTGAGGCTATTAGGAGAAGGTCTACCTAATTGCTCTATCCCTACCTAATAAAGGCACGGAGATAGGCTTTAATAATGCTGTTTATCCTCTTAGTAGATCTATTAGTCTGTAGATGCTATGCTGTAGATAAGCGGCGTGTGATGTTTATTATCTTAGTTAGGATAGCCTAGAAATAACTAGTAAACTAGGTACTACGGTCGGAGACAATAGCATTAGGTAGCTAGTAGTAGGCAACTACATACTGCAGGAAGTTGTAAGCAACTATTTCTGCTCTAGTGTCCTTTAAGGGAATAAGAATAACATCCTTGCTTAACTAATCTGTAATAACAAGAAGTGTTATACAGCTATTGCTTTCTAGCAGTCCTTTAATAAAGTCTATTAAGATCTCTTTCTAGATGCGTTTAGGGAGTAGCAGTAGTTTTAGGAAGCCTTGCAACCTATCTCTCTAGGGCTTAATACGTCTACAGATGTTATAGTTGCGGACAAAGCGACGTATGTTATTAGACATGCTAGGCTAGAAGTAGTCTCTTGCTAGTATCTTGTATGTTCCTTCTCTTCCTAGGTGTCTAGTAGCTAGTGATGCATAGATCTTATAGATAAGCCTAGTGCGCAAAGGCTTAGAATTAGGCACCTATTTCCTGTTGCAGAAGTATAGGACTAAGTTGTTGTCTGCATAACACTCTGATATTAATGCCTTAAGTCTAAGGTGTACTAGAAAGCGGCGCTCTCTATCTTTAACATATTAGAGTGCAGTAGAATACACTAAGTCTTCCTGTGTAGCTTGTTTCTAGAGCTCTTCTAGAGCAGCAGGCTCTATAGGTTCTACCTGAGTAGGAAAGGCTCTTAGTGGAAAAATCCGGCTTGAAAAGGTGATAACAGTATTAGTTAAGTCTGCTATCTCTTCTTCTTTGGCAGTAGTAGGCTTAAGAAGCTGTTAATACCGGTGTTTAAGGCGTGCATCCTCTGCATTTGCAGGCAGGTCTTATTCCCTTCTAAAGAGAGCATCTACTCTTTTATTTAGCTTCCTAGGTCGATATTAAAGCGTGATGTTATAGCGTCCTAGTAGGATTAACTATCTAATCTGCCTTTTATTAAGCTTTCTTAGCTTAGTGAAGTACTCTAGGTTCTTGTGGTCTGTTAGGACAGTGAACTTAGTAACTGTCCTAAGTTTAGAGTTCTATTCCTCTAGGCAGCGTATAATAGCTAGCATCTCTTTGTTATAAATCTTATAGTTGCATTTATAAGAGTTGTTCTTGCGTAAGAAGTAGGCACAGGGCCTAAGGACTCTCTTCTCCTCATACTAGGAAAGTACTCCTCTAACTGCATAGCTAGATAAGTCTGTCTCTACTACTATTTCCCTGTCTAGATAGAAATAAGCTAGGATAGGCTCACTAATAAAGACAGCCTTAAGTTTGTCAAAGGCTTCTTGTTCTTCTTAGGTCTAGCGCTAGGTAATATCTCTAGTAAGTCTAGTAAGGGGTGCTGCAGTGTTAGCAAAATCCTAGATAAATCTATAGTAGAAGTTTGCAAATCCTAAGAAGCTGCGTACGCCTTTAACTAATGTAGGTGCTTTCTAGTTAGTAATAGCCTCAATCTTCTAAGGGTCTATAAGCAGTCCCTTCTCTGTGTTAATAATAAATCCTAGGTACTTAGTGGACTTGACTTTAAATTTACACTTCTTAATGTCTAGCTAGAGTCTAGCCTCTCTAAGGGCATCTAGAACCTTGTTAACATAGGCGCGGTGTTCCTAGAGGGAGCTATTAGTGTATATTAGAACATCGTCTAGGTAGGCAGATACAAACTTATCTAAGAACTAACGTAAGACCTAGTTAATGTAGCGTTAAAAGGTGCTAGGAGAGCTAACTATACTAAATGAAGTGACTAGCCACTTATATAGCCTAAAGCGTGTGCGGAAAGCAGTAAGCTATTTATCCCCTTCTTAAATGCGTATCTTGTAGAAAGCCGCAATAACATCTAGCTTAGTATACTACTTAGCCTTGCAGATGTTGTTCAATGTCTTATAGATAAGAGGCAGAGGGTATCTGTTCTTCTTAGTAATTGCATTAAGGGCGTAGTAGTTAATGCATATGCGTAGGCCTCCTTCTAGTTTCTTTGCAAAGAGAACTAGGGCTGCAGCAGGAGAGCTGCTAACCCTAATAAATCCCTTGTCTAGTAGTGATGTAAGTTCTTTGCAGAGCACTAGTAACTTATCTCTAGACATATTGTAGAGAGGGCCCTATAGTATTTGCAGACTCTTCCTATCTTCTTTAATAAGCTTAATATAGTGGTCTACTCTAGAGCGGTGTAGAGGGAGCTTAGCAGCTTAGTTTAGATTAAAGACTAGCAGCTAGTGGCGGTAGCTTAGTGGTAGGAGGTCTTTGATCTGCTCTAAGCTTAATTGTGCTTTAGGAGCTAAAGCCTTCTAGATGTCTGCTATAGAGGCAGCAAATACACTAATAGACTTGTCTTTCTTAGATGCTTAAATATATCTCTGCATAGCTACTGCAGAGATCTCCTAGACTATTAGTGTAGGAGGTAGTTCTCCTTTCTTGCTGCGGAGGCGGATACAGGTCCTTTCTAAGTAGATAAAGATTAACTTCTTTACTAGTGCAATAGTAACATTATGTCTATTAAACTAGGAGCGTCTAAGCAAGATATTAAAACTAAGGTGAGTGTTCTCTATTATATATCCCTATCCTGTGCGTGTGTATCCTTCAATATCGTATGTAAAGTGGCAAGCTTGCCTAATAGTTCTAGTTCCTTCTACTCCTTAGAGGGTCCTTAGAGTAGGTAAATTAATGCACTAGAGTTTAGCTTTCTAGGCAAAGTGGGCGCTCACTAGAGCATATGTTAAGCAACTAGAATCTAGCATTGTAGATGCGTAGTGAGTGTGATTAATAAGCATATGTACAGTAATTGGTTTTGCTTTTATGTAGGGCTGAAATGAGCGCTAGTTTTGCTTTATTCTTAAAGCCTTCTTCTTGTGCTCCTGCTAGTGACTTTAAGCAGGAGCTACTCTTTTTCTAACTTAGTATCCTCCTCTTCTAGCTATAGCATCTCTGCAATCTTTGTAGTTGCAACAGTAGTAGGAGAAGGGCGACGTGCAGGGGCATACTAACAGAAGCTAATAATATGTCTAGAAGCTCCACAGCGTATACACAAGCGGTTGTTCCTGCGTCTCTAAATCTTATTCTTGCTCACCCACTTAGCGCGTTAATTTCCTAGGGATTGAGCAGCATAAACAAGTGTAGGCTCCTAATCTATACTATCGTTTTGCTGCGCGTAGCGTTGAGCGTGAGGTTAGGGTCTCTATAGTGTCTTGATAGCGTCTAGCCTTAACTCTATAGTTTAAAGTAGGGAGGTGAAAGCGCTATACTCAATTAGAAGTAGAAAGACACTAATAAGTCTCTCCTGCATAGCGTGGCTAATAGCGTTTTCTAGGAGTGAAATCTTAATAGTGTTATTAAATAACAATGCTCTAGCATTTGCTAGCTTAGTCTTAAAGCGTAGCAGAAAGCGGGCAAAAGACTTATGTGCCTTCTGCTTGATTGAGTAGACATTAGAGAGAGCTTTTTTCTGCAGATTAGGGTCGCTGTAGGTGCTAGCTAGGTATTCTAGCAATTGCATACCTGAACCACTCTCTTCCTCCTCCTTAGCCCTAACAAAGGCTAAGCACATATTGCGGGCATTGCTGCGTAGTCTTGCAAAGATGTAGCGCAGCTAGTCTATATCTAACCTAATAATCCTGCTATCTGTCTTTATCTTGTTCTTTGCCTCAATCTCCTATCTAGCCTATTTAGAGCGGGTGCTATCAAACTCTAAGAGCTGTAGCAGCTTCTCCTTCCTCTTTTTAGGCTGCAGCGTGTTGATGCCTTATAGGATATTCTAGAGTCCTTGCAGGGGTTTGCTAGTTAATAGCGTTGCCTTGCACTATCTGCTGCATAAAGGCGTAGAAGGTTTATTCTATAGTTAGAGGAGCATTTGTAGCATTGCTGCTGTTAGCTATTTGCTTAGGTTCTTCTATAGTATGTTCTATTGTGTCCGGTTAATTCTAGTAATTCTAGTGATTCCAGTAATGTCTAATAATTCCGTTGATGTCCAATAATTCTGTTGATGCCCAATAATTCCGTTAATGTCTAATGATTCCGTTGATGTCTAATAATTCCGTTAATATCTAATAATTCTGTTAATGTCCAATGATTTTGTTATGTGCTCATGCAGGTATTTAACCGTAGAGGTCCCTGCAGTGGCGTCCTTGTATTCCGTTGTATTACTCTCGCAATTGTTTCGTTGTATTGCTCTCGCAATTCCGTTGTAGAGCACTAGGGGATGGCTACACTAGCTACTCAAGTAGTTAATCGAATTCAAATGTAAGAGGCCAGGCAGAAGACTGCAGAAAGGCTAGGTAGAACAGTGATGAATTCGATAGAGTCTATCTAGAGCAAGAGAGCAGACTAACTTTATAGCAGACTGCTAGCTTCTGGAAGTTTCTACATACATTAGCATTTATCAGCTGTTAGAAGATTATGTCTTGTTCTAGTTAGTTCCCGGACATTCCAGGACATTCCATGACATTCTATGCTCTTCTATTGAACCGAAGTAACTCCACTAAGGATAGCAGAGGTCTAACCTCTTACACTACTATAGCTATTAAGTATAAGAAGACGCTAATCTTAACCTTAACAAGCTTTCTAGCACGTACAATAATTAAAAACCTGCTTAAGCTAGGCTAATCTAATGTTGTTATTACTCTATCCTGTTGCAGATAAAGCTACAAAGACGTTGTGCTTTCTAGCTTTAATCTCTACTACCTATAACGACTGTATTAACCTAGATGCAGCGGCATAGATAAGGCCTAGTGGCAGCGTTATCCTATCTGCGCAGATAGCTGCTAGAAGAGTTATCTACTCTCGAGAGCTATCTTAGAGGGTTGCAGTGACCTGTTTCTCCTCCTAAAGTTAGCAACTAAACACCTGTTTTGAGCCTCCTAAAACGCCTATTATAAAGCCCTTTTTGTCTATATTGTACATGTGCTCAGGTTGTATATTATACTGCTTTATCTTAGCATGTAGTAGGTTAAAATAGAGCCTATACTTAGCCTCAGAGTTAGCTTTGTTGCGGAGAGAGTCTATCCTAGAGGTCTATTTTAAGACAAGATAATCAGCGTGTTGCGTTAAAAAGCGTATTACCTACGACTTGCTTACTAGCTCTGTAGCTATACAGGACGCAGAATTTTCTATTATAACTCTTGTAGGAGGCAGAGCTCTCTTTGTAAGGTCGTTAATGTATTATACAAGCTTCTCCTCTTGTTGTAAGTTAAGTGTCTATTAGGAGGCTTCTTGCACGTGCTAGGGCTTCTAATAACCTTAGTGTCTCTAGGTCAGCGTTAAGTTGCTGATGTTGAACTTTCTAGCAACTGCCTGGTACAAAAAGTGTTCTCCTAGTTGCAGCGATTCGATTTCTGCAATTGCATTATTAATTAGAGCTATAGTGGTTGAGTTATAAGGCGTTGCGCAAAGTAGCTTGTCTGTTGTTTTGGTGGGGTTGGGGCGACTAGCGACTTGGGGCGACTAGCGCACATGCACGGTACCGGTAGCGGCATCGCGAAATCACGCGTCTGACGCATTACTAAGCACACAGCTCCTTGCTGCAAACTTGCCACGACCAGCTCACCAAATCTCCACGAAGGGTATCAAAATGGGCGCTGTCGAGGACGCTGTTGATGCCGCAGCTAGTTTTATCGGGCCGTTCGTAGACAAAGACCGGACGTCAAGAGCGACACACGCAGACCACTCCGACCCAAATGAACTTGTGCGCCAAGCGCTGTCACATCTGCAGGCCATCAACACCGCAGATCTTGCTGCAGACCCTGACGCCCCATACGACGCCTCTCTCGCCGGTGTGGTGTATGGCCTGCTGGATGTAACAACGTCTTTGGGCATCTTGCCTCATCTGTCGCCCGGTGTGCCCTTCAGCCAACGTCCACGATCTGTTTTGACAGTCATCTTCTCAGTTCGTCCAAGACGAAGTCAAGAACAGCTTTCAGAAACTGTTTTGAATCTTTCACCCATTTTGGGACAGAAGAGTTCTGGCCTTCAGCCGCTCCTCAATCAGCGCATTCTCCCAGACATCATCTCTGCCCTCGCAGAGCTAGCGCTTTCCCCATCAAATCTCAAAACGCAGGACGCATTCGTCCCTGTATACCAGAAAGCCATTGAAGAGATACCAACATCGCGTCTTCTTCCAATCCTTACGACCTTTCTCCAGCAACCTCTGCCAGCATGGCTGAAACCAGTCATGTCCAAAGAGCTGGCGATGATACCCCTTCGCGAGCGCGGAATTCGTCACCTGATTGAGTTTTTGGCGCTTGCATATCTCACCCAGAACTCTCGAGTACCTCAGGAAGCCGATGGCCCACAGTCACAGATCCCTATTCCAATAGAGGCTGTAACACAAGCTTCTAAGCTGCTCGCTCTACCACCAGAAGGTATGCACCAGGAGGATTGGCTGCGAAAGATTGCTCCTCAGCTGTGGGAACTGCTAGACGGTACTAAAGGGCCGGAGTTGAGTTGGGCGGCTGGCCAGATCATTGCAAGAGGCATTTTGAGTAAACGAGCAACTGGCGCTCCAGGAACGATCGGATGGGAACTGTTCGCTGGACCTTTGCAGCAGACTTTGGACCCTAGGCTCCGACCGGCTGAAAACAATCATGGTCAGGTACTTGTTCAAGAACAAGATCTGAGCACTACTCTGGGCAGACTGTCCGCGATCGTTTCGTCCTACTCCCATGCTGGTATACTGAGACGTCTTATCGGTCCGGTATTGCTTCCTCTTTGGGCCCTACTGAACTATACTCAGTCTAGACCCGCCGTGAACAAGAAGTGGGCTTTGTTGTCGAAGAGCATCATGTCTAGATACATGTCTTTAGCTTGCGACCCAAAGCAAGTTGACAACATAGCTCAAAATCTCTTTTGGGATGGTAATGGGTCCTGGGCCTTTGGGCCTGGCTCGCAAGGTGGCATAGAGATTCGTCAGCGACACGCGGATCATGGTCCTACTGAAGACATGGACAATATCCTAACACGAATTGGAAGTCTTGATTCAAGAGTCAACGTTCTAGTATCTCTACTTGCAGACGCCAGAATACCCGACGACGTTGCTGGAGCGATCTTTCTACAAGCTACACAGCGATGGTTATCTCCAGTGCAAGGCTCGAAAACATCTTTGACTGACGAGGTCGAAACGAACCCTCTCGCCACTTTGATCGACGCCAAGCTGACTGAAGCCATGGTCAACAAGTTCAAGGATCAGTTCGCGCGGAGTTCACAGCACATAATGGAGTTGATGAGGCAGCTACTCTCGAACTTTGTCAGCGAGCACAAAGTGAAGGTAGAGAAGAACAAGTCAAGTCGCATCAGCCTACGCAATATAGTCCAGACAGAGCGACAAGGAGAAGATGTGGAACGTGATTCCGCAGAAGAAGATCTCGTTTCCTTTGCAACTAGCATTCTCAGCACATTGGTCTCCTCCCCCGACTTCAAACAAACACCCGAGACACGAACGACTCTAGCATCGACTATCGCACCCCTTGTATACCTATCACAAGCACACTCCTCTCATCATATACCACCATTAATCACAAACTCGGCAAACGCGCTCCTCCAGCTCCTCCAGCCACCCACCGCGTCTACACAAATTGCCTCCACCAATCCACTTGCCGACCATCGTACCACTCTGAAAGTTATCCTGAAAGACCTGACCTCTCCGGAGCCTCCCAACCGCACGTGGGCCCTGAATACCCTCCACAAGCTCCTCCGGAATCCCGCCGCCTTCCCAGTCATCGACGTACCCTCCACAGCACACCTCCTCCTTTCCGCTTCCCTCGTAGACCCCGAATCCTACGTACACATCGCCGCCATACCCGTGCTCGTCGACCTCGCAATCCGCGCCCCACACCCCACGGTCAAGATCCTTGTCGAAGCTTTCATCGACATCGACGAGCAATCGCTCAAGCTAAGCCGTGGGCGCCAGACAGACAAGAAGGAACAAGAATTACAAAATGCGTTAGATTTCCGCCTACGTATTGGAGAAGTATTGAATAATATCTTGCTCGCAGATCAATTTTGGAACGAGACGACGCCCTCACATTACAAGCTAGTCAAGACGATAACATCCGCATGTCTTACCCTCGCTTCGCGCCGTGCTCAGCGCACGAATACACTGTCTACGCGCACGAAGATCGCGCAAGCGGAGCAGCAACGTCAAGAAGAAGGCGAAGCGGCATGGGGCGGCCCGATACCAAATCTTCTCGATCCGAACGGTGAGGACGAGAAGGATCAAGCTGAGCGCGATGAGCTGCTGGGTATTGTGAAAGGGTGGGAAGATACGGGCATCGAAGAGGATGTGCGGATCCGCGCTTCTGCGCTGAGTGTGTTGGGTACGGTACTTGAGCATAGACTGGGGCTGATGAAGCAGGTTAGCGTTGATGCGGCGATGCAGATGGTGCTTTTAGTGTTGGCGATGGAGACGGGTGAAGTGAAGGGCATATTGAGGCGCGCTGCTGTGCTTGTCATCATGGGATTAATGCGTGGGCTAGATGGTGCGCTGGAACGTGGAGAGGAGGCTCGTGTTGGGTTGAGTATGGCGCAGCAGGGGGAAGTTGAAAGGGTGGTTAGGTGGGTTGGGAACGAGGATGGAGATGCGTTGGTCAAAGATCATGCAGCGAGTGTGCTGGAGGGGCTGGAGACGCTAAGAATGAAGAAGATGTATCGGGTTAGGGATAAGGGATTGAGGCTGGGGAATGATCTGGGATTGGAGGGAGGATTGAGAGGCGTGGATGTACGGCTTGATCTAGAGGAGAGGAAGGGCGGAAGAAAGATGGTTGTGGAGGAAGTCGAGTAATTTGTGCGCTCCTTGTGTGGGCTATGGTATTCTCGCATCTTCAGACTGATTTTGCGCCCAAAGTCTCCGTGGTATTTGTTCAATTGTTGCGACGAACATGTGGCGGTTGTCCTGTCGCTTTGTCTCAATCCGCCGGTCGACTCATCGATGCGCGCTGTCCATGCGCGACTCTTTTCTCCGCAGATCCTCGTGGCCTCTGGTGTCCATGTGGCTCATTCCAACCAGGTCTACGCGCTTCAGCCGCTCATCTCCGTATCCTTTGTCGCCTTCGGTTGCACTTCTTCCGCCTTCCCGATCCACAAGACGTTGTTGCACCTTATTAGGACCTGGCCAAGTGTGCCTGAGCTAACGCCGCCGACGAATTCTTCCGTGTTGGAGAGCTGTATGTTCATGTAGAGGTCGACTGACACGAGTCTGCCCTTGTACTCGGTCTCGCCCCACTTCAGGCGCACGACGATGTCTTTGTCGACTCTGTAATCTTTGTGTTAGTGTTTGCCTGGAGGACTTAAGGTCACGAGTGGTAATAAACGCGCGACGTACAAGCTCTGGAGCAGCGGTCTGGGGTTGAAGGGTGCGACTGCCTGAAGTAAGTTAGCGGTACGCGCGCAGATGAACACTTGGGGAAGAGCTTACAGCCATGTTTGCGACTCTGTACGGCGAAGTTGTTGAGTTTTCCGACTGTAAAAGGCAGCGGTATGGGTAGTCGCGAGGTTGCCGTGCCTGTAGCTGGAGAAAGTCGTCGGCGAAAAGTTCCCCAAAGCTCCGGCGGCTCTGAGCACGCCCTAGCTCCCTCACCGCGGGGGTGGGGCGGCATAGCCAAAGCAGCAGCTCCAACTTCAACTATCACAGACAATCACCTGATATTACTTTCATCATGGTGCTTGCTTTAGCCCTAACGGCTGAGCTCAATGGGTACTCCCTCCCTTCCTTCCTCCAATCTCACATACTAACGTCGCACAGAGTGACCGACCTCCGCCCGCTCGACACCGAAGACACGCCCTTCTTCTACACATTCAAAGTCCAATGCACGTCATGTCGCGAAACACACCCCAACTTCGTATCCATAAGCCGCTTCGAGGTGAACCAAGTCAGCGGCAGCAAGGGTGAAGCAAATTTTGTCTGGAAGTGCAAGAACTGTAAGGTCGCTCTGCCCGTCCTCGCCTCCTCTCGACGCATCTAAAGTTCTTATAGAGGGAACACTCGGCAAATTTCAAGGCGGCGCCTGCCACATACCCGCAAACCGATCCGCCCAAGACGGTAAACATACTCGAGTTTGATTGTAGGGGGCTGGAGTTTACTGAGTTCAAGTCCGAGGTGGGTATTTGGAGGGACATGGATGAGGCATGGCTACTGATGTTGTGCAGGGCGAATTCCTAGCGACTGGCGCAGAGACTGGCACCAAGTTCGCGGGCATCGACCTCGCCGAGGACGAGTGGTTCGAGTACGATGAGAAAGCAGGGGAAGAGGTCAGCATCACCGGCGTGAAGTGGGAGATTCGAAGAGCATAGGGAGAAGCTCAAGAGGAGAACGATGAAGGCGCCCGCTCACAGGACTCGTCATAGATAAGACAGCGATCGAGGCTTCAGCAATACCAAGGAGCAAGACAGGCAAGACAGCTTTATGAAAATCTTCTACAATTAACTGCAAAAAAGAGGCAAGATACCAGCCTGCACCCTGCGGGTATTGCATCCAATCCAACATTTCAACATCGAAGAAATCTTTTCAGCTACATGTACCAACGTGGTGTAGCGACAGTGATATTCTAGCCCCTCACACATAACAAAGGTACCCTACACAATCCAAGAACATAACGTGCAACTGACTCGAATAGGAAAACTAAAGTACACGTTAGATGACCCATCCGAATAGACTTGAAGAGCATGCAACTTACACAGAACAAAACACGTTCAAGACCAGGTAACCTCTGTCGACGGCTTGCCCAGCTCAATCGTATCTTTGGGCGCATCGCGCTTCTCCTTGCCCCATGTGATGACTGTCGACGGCTTGCCTAGCTCGATGGTGTCCTTTGGATACTCATCGCGCTTTTCCTTCCCCCACGTCACAACGGTAGATGGCTTACCCAACTCGATGGTATCTTTGGGGTATTCCTCTCGCTTCTCCTTCCCCCATGTGACGACGGTGGATGGCTTGCCTAGCTCGATGGTGTCCTTGGGCTTCTCGAACTCAACTCCGCGCTTGCCCCAAGTTACTTCCGTCGATGGCTTGCCCAGCTCAATCGTATCCTTGGGCTCCTCGCCCCGTCGACCCCACGTCACAACAGTCGTCGGCTTTCCAAGCTTGAAAGTATCCTTTGGCTTTCCGGCCCCGGCCTCACGCTTCCCCCACTTGACGACGGTGGATGGCTTGCCTAGCTCGATGGTGTCCTTGGGTTTTTCGAACTCGATGCCGCGCTTGCCCCATGTTACTTCCGTCGACGGCTTTCCCAGCTCAATGGTGTCCTTGGGCTTTCCAAACTCGATTTCGCGCTTACCCCAGGTAACTACAGTCGACGGCTTGCCGACCTGGACGGTGTCCGGGATGGTCTCGTCTCGCCTGGACCATATGACATCTGTGGATGGCTTGCCGAGGACAGGTTCGCCAACGGCGACAGTTGGGGCCTGGTGACGGTTAGTGGAGAATATCATGAGTTACGGTAGTCGACGTACGATGGGCGCACCGTTACCGACAGCCACCAAGGCGCCTGCGGCGAGGACGGAGACGAATCTGTACTGCATGGTTGATGCCAACAGTGATATTGATGTTCGGTATTGTTATATGACGAAGTGGATACTAGTATCCAGTCGAGCAGGAGATCGGGGTCGAGTTAGGAGTAAATAAATAGTTTGATATAGCAAGTTCCAGAACGAAGATTGACATTGTAAAAGGACGAATCCACCTGCCTCATATACCCATCTCTGTAATTACTGATCCCGTTGCCACCTTTCATCTGTCCGAGTACAGTAGGTAGCAGTCTGGTGTTCGAGGCCAGAGATACGGGCAATGCAATTTGGATAAAGCACCGCTGTTCCGGTTCCGGCATAGTGTGTGAGTGGGCTGGCCAGCGTTGAGCGACGATACATATTGGGTAGCAGTGTTTTGACAAGCCGCTGATGTGGGGTGATTGCAAGATACGGTACAGTAATACAGCCAAGCGACGTCGCTGCGTTGCATCATCTCCCTTGGGCAGGATTTGAAGCGCCCGTGTGGACTCGTGTACTATGATGTACCTTTTACTTGCCCTGTTCTTGTACTTCAGCTTCGAGGATGACCATATCGATCTCGTGGACGTCTTGTCTAATTCTTTTAGAGTTACTCTTGTAGAGGTAGAAGTCGCAAAGCCTGGCTCGATACCAAGCTTCTCTACCACAACGTTGAGAACTGAGTGCTAATGTCATTCAGAGCACGGAATAGGCCAGTTATTTTGCAGACCATGCGTGCTCTAAAGAGGCCTTCTTTTGAGGTCTGCATCGTCGGTGTTTGCTCCCAATACTGATTCGGGCCCGATCGCACCTCATCACAATATGAGCATCCGGCATCGAACGGCTTCTGTGCAGATACATCCTTGCTAGAGCCATCACGACTAAGCAGGGGGGCGGTGATGGATGTGGCATGTTCAGTGTACTGCGTGGATGACTGAATTATCTCCTTATTACATGTGACGATCTCTACACGCAGCCATCTGCCGTTGTGTTAGGTCTCGTAGTGCTTGGAGTTCTTTGGTGATGTTGAGTAAAGACGTCGACCGATGGAAGTCGACCAATACACATCCGTGCAAACGAGCGCGGAGACCCGAAGGTGTTCTAGACTCCAGGACTGCGAGGAAAGCCTCGCTGGGCAGACCTGGAGAGCATTGGCCTCTTGGACACGAAGCAGGCATGAGCGAGCTGCATTCTCGTGGTGGTGGATCCATGGCACGAAAAGCTGGGGAAATGAACAAAGCACAGCTGAATCGAGTTGGGCACCTCGGATAGCGGTTGCTGCACCCTTGCCTTTACTCCGTCGTTGATATGATCTCCATAGTACCGCATGCATCTATTTTCAGATCGCATCAGCACTGGTCGAAACGCCATTTCCAGTCTGAGTAGGTGCAGAACTTGAGAACGCTGCAGGGACGGACAAGCATCGGGGCCCCAATTTACGCACATGGACCTGTCGAGAATAGAGAGTCGAAAACGAGCACGAAGATCCGGGGACATGCTGTGCGACAGGAAGAAATGGATGTACTGGAGATCAAATTAGCAGCACACTGCAGCCACCCGAGCCGCAAACAAAACAAAGTCAAAAGAAATGCAGATGCCTGCATGTGCAAATCATCCAAACGAGAACGTCATGGCCAGGCCCTCTTCACAACTACCAGCGCTCTCGAGTTGGGAGATACGGAAATAGAACCGTCGATCGGTCTCGCCGCTACTAGCACACTCGTGCTCATCTTCTCTTCCATACGCATGAGCAAATGAGATTGGTGAATGGTTGGGAAACAGGGAAGTTGTGGGAAAGTGCTGAGCTGTCGAAGCGAGGTTGCAGATTGTGGTACGGTGCGGTTAATTTAAATAGATCGATGGAAATGCGATCAGAGGCTTGGCGCATACACAACCAGGTGACATGCCATAGGTACGGCAGGAGCGATAAGGTTGTTCTGGTCGCAGTTTGTCATGGTTCTGATGTTCTTAAAAACATGCCAGTAGTAGGCTCACATGCAGACTGTGACAGCCAAAGATAGTTTGTGCCTAACTTCCCCTTCTTCTTAGAGGGCAACGATTGCTCTCGAAAATATTATCTCCATGCAAGTTTGTAATCTAGTCATCTGCCCAAGACCCACGATATGCTGTTAATGATCCCTACCATGCAACGCCAGTCTGATGCTTGAATTCTACATTGTTTTACAACTTTGTAGAGATATGACCTTTCGTTCCTCAAAGCCAGCTGCATCAAGGCTCAGGATCCTTCGGCTTCTCCCCAAGTTCATGCTCAAGCCAAGATGACCACGCTTCTTTCGGATCCACGATGTCTACCTTGTTTGAAAGGCTAGTATTGGGTTCCGTTTTGTGATCTGACGATGACGCACCCAGGTTTTGGTTGAATGGCTCATCCCCGTACTCAATCTCAGCCGGATGACGCTCGCTAGAGGTGTCGCTGGGGGTGGTCGTGTCGTTGAGATACCCAGACACTGCAATCATGACGTTATCTGCTGCCCAGGCCGGTGCCAGGTTGTCTCTCTTATGCTGCGCCCAAACATTCGTTTGCATGGCAGCTTTGAGAATTGCCTTCTGGTCAAAGCCTCTCCTTGTAACCTCATTGAGAATCTGGTTGAAAGCGACTGTGTTGCCGGTTACCGAACACAGGCTGAGCATGTGCTGATATGCCTTTGCTACATAGCTTGGTTTGGCCTTGACCTTGATCCTGTTGATCTCTTCCCAGATATAGGTACCGCCTTCCCAGTCAGCACGACGTATACAGTCGCCGAGGAGCCTAGTGAGCGTAGGAATAGCAAGGCCCCAACCATCTGCTTTCATCTCGTAATAGACGTCGAGGGCACGATCAAACCCCGCAAACTTGACCACACCATCTATCAGCGCTGCGAAGACCATAGGCGTAGGGTGAATCTTTTGATATACTTTGTTTTCATTCACCCTGGTCAGTCTGCCCTCGCTAGCTTCGTTGATACTGATAGTAGGGTTCGCGAGCGAGATTGCATCACCCACACCCCGCATCCTAGCCACGAAGCGAGAGAAATCGTCGGGGCGGGACTCTACTGCATAATAGTCGAGAATCTGTTTGCATAACAGCTCATTCGGCCGGATCTTGCACGTATAAAATGCAGAAATCACGTCGTCGACCAACGTAGGGCGCCGCCACTGTATGAACCCAGATAACAGGATATTGAAGGTCTGGAGGTCCGGAGCAGCCGTTGATACGAGAAGGTTGTGGCATATCTTTGCGACCACAATGGCCATTTCCCTTTCATTTCTATTTTTACATTGGCGAAGAAGTTGCGCGATACCCTCGTTCATTTGCTTGGCAATGGCGTAGAAATCGCCATCAGCGTCCTGGATGTAGCCTGGGACCCCTTGGTAGCCCACATGAATCCTTTGCTTGGCAATCTCCTCAGCAGTATTGGCCACGTCGGTGACATGTAGTCGCTCGATGTCCATCAGGAAGTCAGTGTGAGCCCTCTCGGCTTCATTGTCTCCCAGGGCTGCGGTATCTCGCACAGTTGGAGACAAGTTCTTGATGAGACTGTATTCACTTTTGAAGAATCGCGCCAGATCGACATGTCTGATCAGTCTGTGGACCAATAGACCTGTTGATAGTTCTTGCATAGCCAGCTTCTTCCGTGTCTGTCGCCTGCGCAATGCAGTCCAACGTAGGGCGTCAGGTGCCCACAGTGACTGTGGGGGAAGATTGTGTGGTACCAAGTCTCTTCCTGTATTTGCGGGCCATGCTAGTGCCTGTGCTCCCGGCATTCGTGAGTCAAGGTGTAGTACATGCCAATTATGTGCAGCATCATCGAGTTGCGGCGCATCCCGTATTTGCTTGGTAACATCGTCGTTCACATCCATACTCGTGAATCGCCGAGCCATATCCCACTCAGACTCGTTTACAAGGTCATCGACGGTCGGCGAGCCGTTCGCTTCGCCAACGTATTCAGGTTCGTCAGTCTGATCGCTTGCTCTGGCCTTTCCTGGAGGATGTTCCAACGCATCTCGCAGCTGCGCAAAGGCCTCCTCCCATTGTTTGTTCCTAGCTAGTTCCGTTTTAGTGTCGGTGGTGAGCCCGGCAGCGAAGATGGTCGTGTAGAAGAAGGTAGAGGTAGAGGTCCTAAACGCCCACGAGCTGCCGAGGCTACCAAGTCCCTGGTGGTCGGCAATGGCAGTGGCCTTCGAGACACACAATGTGCATCTACAGGTACCCGGGACCTGGGCGGCCCGGGACCATAGTGCTCGCATTGCTACCGGGGCATAATGCGCGGATCGTGGAGGGACGGCGAGGGGCCGTATCGCCGAGTGAGGGGCGACGCGACGCAGGTTTGCAACAGCGATGGATCAATTGCGATAATTGGACCCGGGAGTAGCCGACAGGCAGCTTCTTGGAGTCGTTAAGGGCCTGGGACGTGTCTTTGTGTAGTTCGCGCAAACCTGCCAATTGTTTCGTTGATGGTTCGATCGCAAAATCATCAATGATGTAAGCAAGGCTGGTGCCAAGACTAGTATGCACACTAGAAACTTATCGATTAGTTCAGTTGCTTACTCAGCGCAAGACTCAAGCTTTCTCAAAATCCCTCACTAAACCTGCACAACCACTGCACGAGAAGTCCCGGAGGAAACGCGTATGCCAAGCAAATATAGAAGAGCGCATACTCTGTCCATTCTATCCTACGTATATCCCTAGTTCTATTCCATTGGCCTGAACCACAGTACACCTCTCACCGATACGCCTTATCTTTCCGAGCAGAATACTACGAAGACTTTCCGCTCTCGAACAACACAAGAAAATATAGTGTTAGCTATATGCACTAGCTCTAGAGATATTGGCAAGAAACCGTAGTGGCGTACTCAAGTTTACCTCCTGGATCACCTTTCGAAGCATTATTCCGATAGCTTCTTCGGCGAGTCTACATCAATCTGGATCGCCGTTGATCACAGTTCATCATGGTCAAATACTATCCCTCCCTCAACGAGAACCACGTCGAGTTCATCACCACACAACCGCTCTTCTTCGTTGCCAGCGCCCCTTGGGCGGGTGATCATATCAACCTCTCTCCTAAAGGCCACCCATCACGCACATTCTCCGTACTTGGACCCAATACAGTCGCCTACTTGGATGCCACAGGCAGTGGTTGCGAGACCATCTCGCACGTCTACGAGAATGGACGAGTGACCGTTATGTTCTGCTCATTCGGATCTTCGCCACAGATCATGCGGCTGTTCTGCAAGGGTCGGGTCGTGGAGAAATGGGATCAGCACTACCAAGAACTGAGGGCGAAGATGTCGACTGAGAATGGTGACGACATAGACATCACTGGAGCGCGAGCAATCATTGTGCTCAAAGTCAAGAAGGTACAAACTAGCTGCGGATTCGGGGTGCCCATGGTCAGCGATGGACAGACAGCTCCAATTGGTGATGCAGTCACCATGGTCGAGCACAACGAGGACACTCGTGCGAACGATGGATGGAAGCCGCGCGAGACAATGGACAACTGGGCGCGCAAGATGCTCGAAAAGCAAGAACTCATGGACTATCAGAAACGATCAAACCATCAGTCACTGGACGGCCTTCCAGGCATGCTAAGTGCGCGGCGTCAGCTGGACCAAAATGTCGCAGTCGAAGATACGAAAGCCTGGCTCAGAAAAGTCAGCCGGCAGCAAGACGCCGTCCTCTTGGGTGTTGGACTGGGTATGTTGCTCATGATCTTCCTCAGTCTTACTGGTGTCTTGAGCATACATCCGACCTTTCTCTATCACCTCGTGAACTATCAGAGGAGGCAGATGGGAATACCGGAGGAGTCGGTGCACAAATCGGAGCTGTGATGATCGAAAATTACGAGGAAAAGCTTGTAGTGTTTATTCCGGCATCTTGTATAGTAAAAACAAAGTACGAATAGCGTGCGTCACACCCTTGTTAGGCGTCTCGGAGGTTTTTACGGCAGCATGTCGAACACCTTCGGATTCGACTGCGACGAACGAAGCCGACGTTTACCAATTACTATAACATGCGATGAACCGACAAGATGATATACGTTCAAATACAGCCAAAGATGTGAGCTTTATTTTATCGATTCTGCCATGTACCATCTTTGAGATATGCGCTTATTGCTAGACCTCGATTCGGAGGACCTACCACGTGACGGCCTGCAGGACGGCCGGCGTGTCAACCTTGCGCCTGCCCCGCTTACTCACGACGTTCCCGTACCGCAGAACGCGACTGCATATCAGCGCGGCTCAGATTCAGCATACCATTGCTCCAGTATTACCGACCCAAGGTCAACCTCTCATTGTCCATGCGACTCTTACGAATAGACGGTGAGGACCGCTTCAGCCTCGTTGAGTTCATGGGTGAGGACACTCCACCTTACGCTATCCTGTCACACACTTGGGGACATGATAATGAAGAGGTTACTCTAAATGACATTACCAACAATACCGGGCTAAACAAATTGGGGTATGAAAAGATACGCTTCTGTGCTATGCAAGCAAATAGAGACGGACTCAGCTACTTCTGAGTTGACACTTGTTGTATAGACAAAACTTCATCCGCCGAGCTCACCGAATCGATCAACTCCATGTATCAATGGTACAAAGAAGCTACAGTCTGCTATGTGGCGCTAATGGACCTTCCACCACATGCCTGGCGGACGGATGAGCTTTCTCAGTGTAGGTGGTTTACAAGAGGTTGGACACTGCAAGAACTTCTTGCGCCGCAGACCTTGGAGTTCTACGACGCTACATGGAAACACATTGGCAGTAAACATACACTTGCCAACAAACTATCACGTATCACTGGGATAGACCGATTGTACCTGATCGGCGGAGACTTAACCTTTACTTCAGTGGCTACAAAAATGTCCTGGGCTGCTCGTCGGCAAACAAAGCGTATCGAAGATAAAGCGTACTCTATGCTTGGTCTCTTTGACGTCAATATGCCCTTGATCTACGGGGAGGGCACCAAAGCCTTCCGACGCCTTCAGGAGGAGATCATCAAACAGAGCAATGATTTGACAATATTCGCCTGGGACTCGCGAACGTTGTTAGACTCCACTCAGCAACTCTTGATCAACTCCCTCGCTACCTCGCCTGCGGCATTCGCTTACAGTTCGCAAATCTACAACTACACGGACGACTTTGCCGAATTCGCGATCACCAACAAAGGTCTGCTGATCTCTGGCGATGTTCCGTTACGAACAGCCCAGATAACGACGTCCGATCGTCATCTCACAGTCCTCTACCTAGTGTTTCTGGGAAGAACAGGCAGCTACGATACAAACAGTGGTCCTATCGATAGAGGAATTTTTCTCCATAAGATAGGACCGAAGTTGTTTTGTCGAGACGGATCCTTCGACCTCGAAACGAAGGTCGAACAAGGTCGCGTATGTGAAGTCAGCGAGACCTGTATCCTGCTTGACACAATGCCGGCAACGCATGGCGCCCTCCAATACCGGAAACAATCTGTACATGTTCCCTCAGACGCCGTCGCCGAACTCAGGTACACGTATCCAGAAACTTTATGGGATGAAACCGACAGATTGTTCCTACGGCCGAAGCGGTACAACTGGGCCGAGTTTCCCATGGTCCTTGTCATGAAATTTAATGTCACGCTGGACCACGCAGTAGTCGCTCTAGCAGTCCTATGCCATCATCTCCACGATGGGCCAGCGTTGAAGATTTTTGGTCAACACCAATACCCTCAAGAATTCGAGGTGATTTCTCAGGCAAAATATCGGGAGGAGGGTATACACGTACAGGAGCTAGATCTGCAAGCACGAAGCATTCGACTCATGACCAATACAGTCAGGATCAAAGTTGGGGATCAGTACCACCAGATCTCAGTCTCGCTCCGACCGGATACAGTGCGGACATTTGCTGGTACGGTCGATGTATCGACGCTGACCTTCGTTATTGATGGCAGGGACACGCGGAGTATGGCTCGTGTTGTTGTATAGCAATGTGATCGTCGATCGGAGTTTGAACAGCGCTACCTATGTCCGCCTACGAAGTACATAATCAGCACTCAATACTGCTACAACGCCTTCTAACTTAAAACTATAACGTAAACCACTACCGAGAGCGCCAACCCACCAAACCGGCCACTTTTTCTTCGCACGACCAACTCATGTTAACGTAAACCACTGGTAGTGAACTCGCTAAACTAGTGAACTATGAGGCGTTTGTAGATAGGAGTCAAAGGATAAGTATACTGAGTGGTATTTGTGACGGTATAAATACCTTGTATACGGAGCGGTACACAAGGTCGGCCTTTTTGTACCGTTACAGTTATGAGCCCGGAACCGCTTAGACCAGCGTCAGCAAATACAATCAGAACTGGTAGTTAGGTGTGTGACCACAAGCGAGAAGACTACCAACAAGAACAACAACCCTACCGAAAACCAGCGTTTGAGTCACTAGAAGAGCAAGAACCCTGAGGAGGGTGAAAACCTACGGACCCTGGAGAGGGGAAAACTCACTTGGTAGTGTCAGCTCTCACTACGTCTACGACTTCATTCGAGCTGGGGGGTGTGTGACGGTATAAATACCTTGTACACGGAGCGGTACACAAGGTCGGCCGCCTAATTGGTATCCCAAAGGGGCGTGACATGAACCCGCTAAACTAGTGAACCCACCAAAAATACTTGATAACTCCAACTTATGCTACGCATCTTTAATTTTATCGCTATTTAACTAGGAGCAAATGTACGTTGTGCTAGTATCTAATTTAGATGATACCTCAGTATTCTTTTTACACGTGCGCGCGTTATGCCTAGTTGCGCCGCAGTTCCTATAGCGCCATAGAGCTAGTTAGGCTAGTTCTTAACTATTACTACTATAAGCTTTTTAGATCGCTAAGGCGCTGTAGACGCCTTAGTAGCTACCTGCGCTGCTGCATAATAATTAAATTAGGTTGGTAAATTGGGTCTCCACATTGGGTAGCTAAAACCGCAATATCCCTACGAGTACCCAGCTGAATCAGACAATCTATAAACTATTTTCTAGCTCTAGTTTCGGTCTATAATCTTGCTGTATAATATTTTGTTATACGTCTAATACTGTAAAGGTTGTTTAGGTTCGGAGTTTTATATGGAGCCCCAGTGTTTCAGATGTGGGTACCTAAATAACTTTTGTAGTGTTCGACGTATAACAACATGTTATATAGCAAGATTATAGACCTATACTAGGAATACAAAACAAACTATAGATCATCTAATTTGGTTGAGTACTCGTAAAGATATTGCGGTTTAAGCTACCTGATGTGGAGACCCAATTTACCAGCCTAGTGCATTTCTATACTCTATAGTACTACTCTACGAAGTCTACTTCCTTTTGCGCAATTTCCACTTAGTCACTACTACTAATTGCTCTTTAAGCTTATAGATCTAAGTACGTTAAAGCGCATATTTATACAGTATTAGCTTACTACCTTTTATAAGCTAGAAGAACCTAGCCTAAGCTGTAATAGGCAACGAAGTAAAGAAATCGCGTACTAGCTTTAATTAAGATCTATTAAGAGGAGGCGTGGATTGTAGCCCGTATGTAGAAACAGGCTATTCCTCTTCTAGTAGGAGGCTACTATTACGTGCTGATAACGTAATAGCCGCAACGGAAGTAGGGTAAAGAGTAGAGAAGATTCTAGTATATAGAATTTATATACTAGTTACAAGTTTAATGGTTAGACACTAAGCTATAGAAGAGAAGAAAGTCTCTATATACATTGTAGAGTAGCTCTAGAAGGTTCTTTGCTTATAAATACAATCTAGTTCTAGAGCACTCTATATGCGTAATCCAATGTAATAGATTTGTTAGATTTGATAAGGTATTGAAACCTAATAATAGATAAGATAAATTAATGATAATGTGTTGTATTGTGTTGTTCTCTAGTTAAGTGCGGAGTTAAACTAGGTGTTAGATCTAGTACTAGTGTGCTAAGGCGCTTGTGCTAGCTACTCCTATTTCTCTTAGTGTTAGTAGCCTTACAGCACCCCTAATATCTAACACACCCTCTTAGCTTAGATGTATTTGTAAGCTAGTAACCTTAGGTGATAATAAGGTTCTTAAGTTTTGCTTAAAGTTCTTCTAATAGTGCCTTCTTAGTCACCTTATATAATAATACCTTAACTAATCTAACTTAATAAAGGAAGTTTAGCCACTTGTTGCCTAGCAACACCTTAGTGAAGCTATCTGCTATTATTTCCGATAATTAAATGTATTCTACAGTAATCTTTCCACTTACAACTTCCTGTCTTATCTAGTAGTTGTAGATGTCCACATGCCTAAGCTTTGTTTAAAGCTTTGATATCTCTTTTGTAACTAGTCTAATAGTCTGCATATTGTCGCAATAAATTGTGATTGTGTTAGATAGAAGCTAGATTTAGAGCTCTTTAAGTAGGCGTGATGTAAAGAGAGCTTCCTTAGCTACTTAGAATAGAGCTAGGAGTTCTGCCTTAGTAGTGGATGTAGTGACAGTGTCTTACTTACTAGCTCTCTAGGTAATAAGGCTATTAAAGAGCTTAATTGCATAGCCTTAAGAGCTTTTCCTGTCTTGTGTGTTGTCTGCAAATAATGCATTACTAGCTACTTAAAGAGTATCTCCTTCTCTAAGCTAAAGTGCTAGCCACCTTGTGTCTAATAGGTATAGAAGGACGCGGTCTGCGGCATCGTAATGCTCTTAGAAGGGGTTTAAGAGGAATCGTGCTAAGCGTAAGGTAGCAAAAGCGGTGTCTAGTCTAGTAGTAACTGCAGCAAAGAGTAGTGACCTAATTTTGCGTTAGTATCTATTAATCTTAGCAGGTGTTAACAGTAAGTTTAAGAGCTTAAGTTCAATAGAACTTATAGGTGTATTATAGCGTAGCTTATGCTTATCTACTAGCCTGTAGATTTTGTCTATATATGTAAGGGGCTAGGTAGAAGACTGCAGAAAGGCTAGGTTTAACCGTGATGAATTCGATAGAGACTATCTAGAGCTAGAGAACAGGCTGTCTAAATAGAGAGACTACTAGTTTCTAGAAGTTTCTACATACATTGGCATATATCATTATTTATAATCTTTTGCAATTGCTAGAACATTCCGGGACATTCTATAATACTCTATAGTGTTCCATGCTCTTCTATAATATTCTATGCTCTTCTATAATATTCTATGCTCTTCTATAATATTCTATGCTCTTCTATAATATTCTATGCTCTTCTATAATGTTCTATACTCTTCTATTAAACTAAAGTGACTCTACTAAGGATAGCAGAGGTCTAACCTCTTACATTACCCCCTCTCTCTAATCTATATACAGTAGTGTTATGTCTTAAGTACTACTCTTTATCACCTCTTCTAAATCCAGCTAGAAGCTATTTAGAGTGTTAATTGCGGTATAGAGCAGTAAAGGCTTCCCACTTATCTAAGGCAGTGTTATCTTTAAGATTTTCTGCTAGCTTAAAGGTTATAAGGGCATATCTAGCCTATTTAACCTTAAAGAACAGCCTATTCCTGTAGGTCACTTCAGCTATAATCTGTTCTACTTCTAATTCTAGTTCTCTATTAACTAGGACAGGTGCTAGTTAAGTGTCGTTATTAGGCTAGCTAGAGAAGGGATCTAAGAAGGCTAGCCTTAGGCGGTCCATGTGGAAGACATTGTAGCTAATAGCGTTTTCTAGAAGTGAAATCTTAATAGTGTTATTGAATAACAATGCTCTAGCATTTGCTAGCTTAGTCTTAAAGCGTAGCAGAAAGCGGGCAAAAGACTTATATGCCTTCTGCTTGATTAAGTAGATATTAGAGAGAGCTTTTCTCTAGCGGTTGGGGTCGCTGTAGGTGCTAGCTAAGTATTCTAGCAGTTAGGTACCTAAGCTATTCTCTTCTTCTTCCTTAGCTCTAATAAAGGCTAAGCATATGTTCTAGGTATTACTGCGTAGTCTAGCAAAGATGTAGCGCAGTTAGTCTATGTCTAATCCAATAACTTTGCTATTAGTCTTAATCCTGTTCTTAGCTTTAATCTCCTATCTATCCTATTCAGAGCGTGTACTATCAAATTCTAAGAGCTGTAGTAGTTTCTTCTTCCTTTTCTTAGACTAGGGTGCATTAAGGCTTTATTGCAGAGCATTCTAGAGGCCTTGCATAGTCTATTAATTAATAGCATTGCTTTAAACTATTTGCTGCATAAAAGCATAGAAGGTTTGCTCTATAGTTAGAGAAGCATTTGCAGCATTACTGCTGTTAGCTATTTGCTTAGGTTCTTCTATAGTATGTTCTATTGTGTCTGGTAATTCTAGTGATTCTAGTAATTCTAGTGATTATCAATATTTCCGTTGTTGCCTAGTAGCTCCGTTAGTGTCTAATAGTTCCGTTAATGTCTAATAATTCTATTAATGTCTAATGTATACGTTATGTGCTTAGGCAGGTGTTTAACCGTAGAGGTTCCTATAGTGGCGTCCTTGTATTCCGTTGTATTGCTCTCGCAATTATTCCGTTGTATTGCTCTCGCAATTCCGTTGTAGAGCACTAGGGGATAGCTACACTAGCTACTTAAGTGGTTAATCGAATTTAAATGTAAGGGGCTAGGCAGAAGACTGCAGAAAGGCTAGGTTTAACCGTGATAAATTCGATAGAGACTATCTAGAGCTAGAGAACAGGCTGTATAAATAGGCAGACTGCTAGTTTCTAGAAGTTTCTACATACATTAGCATATGTCATTATTTGTAATCTTTTGCAATAGCTAGAACATTCTAGGATATTCTATAATGCTCTATAGTGTTCTATGCTCTTCTATAATATTCTATGCTCTTCTATAATATTCTATGCTCTTCTATAATATTCTATGCTCTTCTATAATATTCTATGCTCTTCTATTAAACCGAAGTGACTCTACTAAGAATAGTAGAGGTCTAACCTCTTACACCACTAGTTTCTAGAAGTTTCTATATACATTAGTATATATTATTATTTGTAATCTTTTGCAATAGCTAGAATATTCCGGGATATTCTATAATGCTCTATAGTGTTCTATATTCTTCTATAATGTTCTATACTCTTCTATAATATTCTATACTCTTCTATTAAACTAAAGTGACTCTACTAAGAATAGTAGAGGTCTAACCTCTTATATTACTGTTAGATATAAGGTACTATTAGACATTAAGTTTAGGGCCTGTTAGGAGAAAGTGCGCTTATGCAGGTGCCCCTCCATTGTGGAAAACCACGAACCTAGAGAGAAGACGAAAAAATAGAACAATTAAAAAAAAAAAAAAAAAAAAAACACGATAACAAGTATTTCCTAGGCAAAAAACACCAACTTTGGGCCTACCCAGCGCGCTTGCTCTAGCGCCTCTGGCATCCCAAAACCATTAGAATCTATCTTAACCTATTGTACACTACACTTTTCTCTGTTCCTACAGCCTCTAGGCTCGTGGTCGAGAAGTGCAGCTAGGTGCAAACCTGCTGTTCTTCTTGTTTAGAGTTCTCGTATTCAGCGCACAGACTACCCTTATCTTATTAGATTTTAGATACCTAACAACAGCAACAAACACACAAAACTGCCTTTTTGCTCTATTTTCTGCTATCTAGACTCCTTACTCTCCCTAGAGGTTAACTAGTACAGCTAGTAAGGAGAGGAAGAGAAGAAGGAGAAGTAAAACAGAGCTTCTCTTTTTTCTTGTTTTTCAAGCCTGCAGAAGCTAGTAGACCCTAGGTAACTCTACTTAGTGCAAAAACAAGCTCTCTTTTAGTCATTTCTCTACTCATTTTGTAGCGGAAATAAGAGAGAAGGAATTTCACACACACACGCATACATACATACATATATACATACAGCTACTAAGCCTACTATAGCTTCTACTATTCTCTCTACAGGATCTCTATAAGCACGTGTAACTCAGCACGCTATACAACCTAGCGCAATAGAGATAGATGTACTGTTGTTAGAAGAAGAGGATAAAACAGAAAGCAGCTAAGATAAGCTAGCTAAGCAGCCTCTAAAGCAAAAACTAAGCAAAAAACGAACACTCGATTAGCGCTCTCCACAGAAACAACAGCAGGAGGTACTAGCTTAGAACGTACCTTTTTAGAAAACAAGATAGCTATACTACATCTCTTAAGGCATAAAAGCATTTCAAGAGGCTCTAAAGCTAGCAGAGAAAAAAGACGCTATAGCAGAAAGTACAACAAGAGAGCTTCTTAAGTAGGCAAAGTCTATATAGCAGAGGAAAGCAGAGTTAGCTCTAGCAGCTACAAAAGAGCTAGCAAAGGAGATCTAAGCTCTAAAAGAACACGTGCTAAAGGCTATAAGCAATACTGTAACTGCTACAAACTCTACAAAGTTAGCAGGAAAGAAGACATATACTAAAGCTATAGGGCTTTGTATAGCTACACAGTCTATACTACCTTAGCAGCAGCAGCAGCAGTAGCAACAGCATTAACAGCACTAACAGCGTAAAGACAAAGTAACAGCTACTTAACGCCAAAACGACCTAAAAAGGCGACAGCTAGTGCTTCTAGTAGAGAGAGCAAATAAAGCAGCAGCAGAGGTAGTAGATCCTCTAGCACAGAGGAATGCTATTAATGCAGCGCTTTAAACAGTATTAAACGCAGTAGTAGTTATTGCTAGCGTACGCCTAACAATAAGGAAAAATCTTATTCTTACTACTATAGAGAAGTTTACTACAGACTTTCTTCTGCAGTATACAGATACGTAGAAATTAGCTGTATAGGTTACCTGCAAAGGCATGCAAAAGCAGAAGAACCTAGTATAGGTTATAGCACACAAAGTCTACATGCACAACGAGTTTATTGTATCTCCTATAGCGCTTAAGAAAGAGATTAAGACCTTTAATAAGGTAACTATTAAAGGCAATCCTAGGTGGCTAGCAAAGAAAGAAAGGCTTAAAACTGCGCACCTACTACCCCTAGATCAAAGATATGCGTCTATTGTCTTTGAAGTAGAAAGCGAGCAAGAACGCTAAAGGCTTCTATCTCAGAAGCAGCTTAGTATTGCAGGAAGAGTAGCCTACCTTACAAAGTACTACAACATTTTAGCAAAAATATAGTGTTAAGGCTGTTTCAAGCTAGGGCACAATATAGAGATGTGCAGAAGTAAAGGATGTAAACTCTACGTAGAGTCTTACTACACAAAAGATCACGCTAGCTGCAAGGAGTGTAAGACTATAGGTAGGCTATGCTAATATTAAAAGCTATGCTGTGTTAACTGTAATAGAGAACATATAGCTACAAGCAGGTAGTGCCCCTACCTTACTAGTACAACTTCTTCTTCTTCTTCTACTTCTTTACTATGTTAGAACAATAAAAGAAGCAGTATTACAGTAAAGATATCTTAGATAGTAGCACTACTACTAAGATAGCAGAAGAGATCTCGTTTCTGTAGCATAATGTAGAAAAGAGACAAGAGATACAATAAACTCTCCTAGAACTAGTATTTGCAAAGAGGACAGATCTAGTCCTTATACAGGAACCTAGCGTATAGCTAGATAGTAGAGAAGGCGTGTAGTTCTCTTTTCTACATCTATCCTATTCTCTAGTCTTGCCTAAATTAGACAAGAGGCCTAGAACAGCTATCTACATTCGCACAGAAGCTGCTATTAAGCACAAGCAAAGAGACGACCTTAGCACAGACAACGACCTTCTAGTACTAGAAATCTTAGGGCCTACAGAGCGCTTTCTGCTTCTTAATATCTACAACGAGAAAGAACTAGCAGAGGACTCTACCTCACAACAACAAGGAGTACGAACTATAGAAAGAGCTCTTCTACACCTTCAACTTACACTACCTTTTCTTATTGCAGGCGATTTTAATAGCTATCACTTTTTCTAGAATACTGCAATACAGAGCCCAAACCAAGAGGCACAGCAGCTAGCAGAATAGCTAGAAGTACATAGCTGCAAACTGCTTAATACTGCACAAGAATAGACCTTTTTTAGGTCTAACTTACGGTCTATATTAATTATTGACCTAGCCTTTGCCGCAAGCTTTAAGAAGAATACCTAGGATACGTAGTATAGAGCAGAGGATACAGGCTTAGATTACATTACTATTAGCTTCTCCTGCTACATAAAGCACATAGAACGGTTTGTGAATTCTCTACAGAATAGGCTCTACGCGCTAGACAAGGCAGACTAGGAAACATTTGCACTAGCTCTAAAAGAGCAAGTAGCAAGCAAAAATCTTGTGCAGATGCTAGAAACTGTAAATGCGCAAGTAGACAAGCTAGAGCTTAGTAGTCTATCTCTCTTAAAATAACTATAACAGGACCTAGACAACGCTGCAGATCTTCTTACGCAAAGCATACAAGAGGCTATAAAGAAAGCAATACCTAAGGCACGACAATGTAAAAGATCTAAGCCCTAGTAGAGCAAAGATCTAGCAGAGCAAAGAAAGTAGGCAAGCAGAGCAATAAGAGTGCAGCAGGAGTTCCCTACGCCTACAAACGCAAGAAAAGCAAAAGCTAGAAGAGATTAATACCTACAGGCAGTAAAGCTAGCAAAAGCAAGTCACTAGGACAGCTTTCTGCAGAAGGCTAAAGGCAAGGATATCTTCAAAGCTCTAAGCTATACAAAGCAAAGAACTACTAGGCTTATTCCTAAGCTGTAGTATAAACAGCAGAGAGAGCTAAGAAGAGCTACAGAGTTTAAAGAGCAATGCACTGCTTTTACAACAACTCTCTTTTTAAGCCTACCTAGCACAAATACACGCCTTAATTGGACTACCTATAGACAAGGCAACTAGGAATAGCAAGAAGAGCGAGATAAGATTAAGGTGTACAACGCTATCTTTACTAGTTCTCCTACAAAAGCACTAGGCACAGATTAGCTCTCTTTTGCTATTCTACGCAAGGCATACAACGCAGAAAGCAAGGTCTTCTACCTTCTTTATAGAGCTCTTTTTGTAGCAGGCTATTACCCTAATAGCTAGAGAGAAGCAATAGGTGTAATACTACTAAAAGCAAACAAGAAGGATTACTCTCTACCTAAGGCCTATAGAGTTATCTCCCTGCTTAACTGCCTAGGCAAAGCATTTGAAAAAATCCTAGCTACACGGCTTAGCTACCTCGCTAAAACAGGAAATCTCCTTTAGGATACACAGATAGGAGAGAGAAAACAGAGATCTACTCTAGACGCCTGCCTTCTTCTATAGTCAAAAGTTTAAGAAGCATAGAAAAAGAAGCATACTACTGCGCTACTGTTTGTAGACGTAAAAGGAGCTTTTAACTACGTATTAGCAAATTAGCTCCTAGCTATGTGCTACAAACTTAAGCTTCCTCTAGCCTTAATTAGGTAGATTAGCTTCTTTCTATCTTAGCGCTCCGTACAGCTAAGATTCAATAGCAAAACTTAGCCTCTACAGAAAGTTAAGATAGGCATACTACAAGGATCACTAATCTCGCCTATTCTTTTTCTTCTCTATATTAGAGATATTTGCAAAGTAAGGCCTAATACTTTTACCTTCTCCTATATTAACGATATCTATATTAGAGCAAGCGCAAGGTTAACAAAGAAGCTTAAGCAAATACTTAAGGAAACTGCAAGAGCTATATTATAAGAAGCTAGAGAAAGCGCAATTGAGTTTAATGTTAAGAAAACTAAACTCCTCTACGCTAGCCGCAAAAGAGAAATTAATGCAAAACCTGTGCAGGTAGAAGAAAGCCTAATATAGCTAAGCAACTGCGTACGCTAGCTAGGCTTCTTCCTAGACAATAAGCTATCCTACAAAAAGCATGTACAGACAAAGGTTGCTATTGCGCAATAGGTCTTCTACCGCCTTTAGAGGCTAGGCAATACACAGCGAGGTCTTAGCACATAGGCTATAAGGCAGCTCTATATAGCGTATGTTTCTGCTATCGCAGACTATAGAGTGCAGCTGTAGTGGGGAAAGAGAAAGCAATCCCTACTTCGAGAATACTAGCAACTACAGAACTTAGCGTTACGTT
Organism: Ophiobolus disseminans; assembly: GCA_010093685.1. Lineage (NCBI taxonomy): Eukaryota > Fungi > Ascomycota > Dothideomycetes > Pleosporales > Phaeosphaeriaceae > Ophiobolus > Ophiobolus disseminans. The sequence continues at coordinate 1,903,222 of MU006216.1, forward strand.
AGATCCTAGGAGCTTTTAAAGGATCTCTAACAAAAGCTATAGAGATTAAAGCTGCAATTCTGCCTCTACATCTGCGAGCAGAAAAGCTCTGCTAACAATATGCTATTAGAACTCTATCTTTTGCAAAGAGCTATCCTATTAGGAAAGTAATACAGCGCTAGAAACAACTTTATATATCTACGCAGCTTAGAGAACTGTCTAAGAGAACATAAGGGCACAGCAACGTTGAAGAAATCTCTATACTGCTAGCAAAGCTATAGAGCAAAGCTGCCTCTACCTACGCTATATTTACAATCCTAAAAAACAGTAAATTAGAAACAGTAGACCTGCACAAGCAATGGCTACAAGATCTATAGTACAAAGAAAAGGCGCCTATTCTATTGTATACAGATAGCTCTAAGATAGAGGAAAACGTAGCTGCAGGTTACTGTTAAGTCTCTATACAAGGGAAATATATCTAGGCAAAGAACTTTAGCCTAGAAGAGAAACTAGAGATTATAGATGCAGAGCTTATTGCAGCTTACTAGGCTCTTAAAAGCCTACCCTAGAGCCTACAGGGAGAGGAAATACACGTCTTTATAGACAGTTAAGCTGCTCTAAAAAGACTGCAGAAAATCTCTCTTACAGGCGGCTAAAGAGTCTGCTATAAGATAACAGAGCTATGCAAGCAGCTAGCAACGCAGAACAAAGTCTCTATATCCTAGGTCCTAGGACATAGAGAAATCTAAGGCAACGAGTATGCAGACAGGCTAGCAAAGGCCGGCCTTAAGAGACAGGCTAAGGATCCTCTTACATCGCTAAGCTACCTAAAGAGAAAGACTAAAGAGAAGATCCTAGTAAGCTAGAAACAGGAGTAGAAGGTTACTAGGCCTAAATAGAAGGGCAGGGCCTACAGTGAGGCTACACAAGAAAGGCTAAAAATCGCGTACAAGATGTAGCTACTCTCTAGAATAAGGAGAGTGCTAGCTGCCTACTACTAGCTTAAGCTAGGAAAGGGCTTCTTTAAGCAATTTTCTAGGGCTATAGGTAAGAACGACAAGGGAGAATGCTTTAGCAGTTGCAGGGCCCTACAGACGCTAGAACACCTTCTCCTACACTGCAAGCACTATACAAAAGAGAGGAAAATAATGTTAAATACACTAGACGTGCATACTCTAACGCTACAACAGCTATTTAGTACTGCAAAGGGAAGTGCTGCGTTAGACTTCTTAAGGAAAACAGAGATTGCTACAGCAAGATAGCTGCTAGCAGCAGGAGCCCTCTAAGGGCATATAACAACGACAAAATCGCAAAGAAAGATAGAAAGAGAGAATAGGCAGGAATGCACAACGCAGGTGAAAGACTGCAGCTAATAGCACTAAGCGTAGACTCTAGAAAAGAGAGATTAGCAAGGTATGCGTAGCGCTCTATAGTCCCTAGGACTGCATAAGCTTTATTGTATTTATGCTAGTAATAGGTAGTGCAATGTAAATGATATAAAAAAAAGATAGCAATATTATAAAGGATAAGGTTAGTTGTTCTGCTCTAATTGCTTAGGAATAGGTCTAGTGAACTATATCTTGTAATCTAGAGTTAAGAGTTGCCTGCCTATATAAAGTCGCTAGGTGTATATAGTTGTTAGATAGTATAAAGTTTAATCTTGATGTAATTTTGATCGTGTTAATTAATTGTTCTGTTTTTCGTCTTCTCTCTAGGTTCGTGGTTTTCCACAATAGAGGGGCACCTGCATAAGCGCACTTTCTCCTAATAGGCCCTAAACTCAATGTCCAATAGTACCTTATATCTAATACACCCCCTTAGCTTAGAACATGTTACAAGCTAGACTAATTTCTAATTCTAAGTGTTGCTATTCTATCTAGCAGTCCCTCTATGTCTAATTCTCTTAGTGAAATGCGTTCCTTTGTTTCCACTATACCTAATTGCTCTAGAAAAGAGTTCTATTTCTTGACTAGTAGGACCTTAGTAAGCCTATCTGCGGTTATCTAGTGTAATTGAACATACTCTACCCTAATGACTTTATTAGATACTTCTTATCTAAGCTAGTGATAGTGGATATCTACATAGCGTAACTTAGTCTAGAGCTTTAATATCTCTTTAGTAACTAGGCGGATAGTCTAGGTATTGTCGCATTAAATAATAATTGTTGGCTCTAGTAATTTGATTTCTAATTTAAGAAGGAGTCTTAAGGTAAACATAGCTTCCTTTGCTACCTATAAGAGGGCTAGGAGTTCTGCTTTAGTTGTAGAGGTAGTGACTGTGTCTTGTTTGCTTAATCTCTAAGCAATAAGGCCGTTGAAAAGCTTAATAGTGTAGCCTTAAGTGCTTTTGCGGTCTAGTATGTTGTTAGCAAATAATGCATCACTTGCCACTTTAAGGGAAACTCCTCCTCTAAATTAAAGGACTATCTACTTTGTTTTAAGCAGGTATAGCAGCACCTAGTTAGCCGCGTTGTAATACTCAATCCTAGGGTTTGTAAGAAAGCGAGCTAGCCTTAATATTGCAAAGGCAATGTCTAGCCTTATTGTGACTACTGCAAATAGAAGTAAGCTAATTTTCCGTTAGTATTTATTAACCTCTAATAGTGTAGCATAGCTAGTGTGTGGCTTAAGTTCAACTATTGCTATAGGGGTATTATAGCGGACACTCTTGTTATCTGCAAGTCTGTTTATCTTGTTAATATATAAAGCTTAAGAGAGTTAGATAAGGTGCTAATCTTAGAGTCTAATAATCTCTACACTAAGGAACTATTGCAGGTTATTTCCCCTAGTAATAGTATACTTTTCTTTAAGTATGTTAACTGCTTAAGTTGTAGCAGTGATTTTTGTCTTGTAATATACTACAATAATATTATCTACATAAAAGAAGAGAATAATTCTATCTTTAATTATGTAGCATAGCTTATGCAGCACCTCTTAGAAGCTAATAGACTTAAGAGTTGTTGTGAACTCCCTCTACTACAGCATAGGTAAGATTCGAAGACTATATAGGGCCTTCTGAATTTAGAGAAGGGTACCTTTCTTCTAGTAACTATATAGCATCCTTATGTAGACTTCTTAGTTAATTAGGGCATAAACAAACGCGTTTGTAACGTCGAATTGCTTTAGTTCTAAGTTATACTTAGTAGCTATTGCTATAAGCATGCGGAATAAGCGTCTAGCTAGTGTAGCAGCGTATGTGTCTTGTAAGAAGATATTCCTTTGCTAGTCTTCTCTAATAACTAAGCGTGCCTTGCACTTAATAAAGTAGTAGTTCTTATTAAGTTTGTAGGTATGCACCTACATGCAGTCTAGGATTTAGTAGCTAGCTGATTTCACAGCCTTTGATAGAACTTCCTTCTAGGATTTTATTTGCTAGTGGCTAGTAAGGTGTTCTTGCTCTGCCTTCTTGAATTAATCTTCTAGAGAATAGGCTTTAAGATTTGTATGCATTGTTAGTAGAGGTAGAAGCTAACTAAGATGTAGCTTTAAGCCTTTAGCGAGCACTCTTGTTAGCTGTGCCTTGTCTAGAGTCTCTTCTGCATGTGTTCTAACAGTTCTAGCTTGTGTTCCTGCTATAAAAGCAGCCGCCTATAGGATTGTAGTAGATGTTCCTTGCTAGCTTTGCGCCTCTTTAAGTAGTTCTGTTATAAGGTTAGCAAGAAGAGCTGCTAGAGGTAGTGTTAATAGAGGTGTTAGGTATGTGTCCCTAATCTTCCTTCCTTAGTAGTACTATACTATATCTTTATTGTTTAGGCCTGTAGTGTCTTCTGCAGTGTTATCTTTATAGAAGGACTTAGTCTCTAGTTTATAAGCTTAGGTTAGTAACTTAATAGTCTTAATAAGGGTCGCAATCTCTTCTAGTATGCTGTGCATAAGGTTATCTATAAGGTTCTTAGTCTTGCTATTAAACACAGTGTGCTAATTAAACACAATATCCCTAGTGCTAATATCTTTAGCTAGTAATGGAATCCAAATGCGATAGATATTTGAGGACTAGTAACTAACTAGGTATCTAATCTATACCTTAGGATTAAGGCGTTAAAGGCGTGATTTGCCTTAGTGTGTATTATTAGACATTACAAAAGCTTTGCAGCTATATGCCTTTAGGTGTGTGAGGTTTGGCTTTCGTAGTGAGGTGACAATACTATTATTTAGAGCAACTCTTGTAAAGAAGATCTTATATAGTGTCTTCTAGTAGTTAGCGTAGTTTAGAGTTTAGTTGTGAAGGTAAACTGCTGCTCTTGTAATCTTAGGCTATAGTTGCTATAAGAGGTTAGCATCTAGGCGCATTGCGCGTGCTTTCTCCTTATTCACACTCTCTAAGTGTTTAGCACTACTATTCTAGGCTTGTGTGTCTAGGGCTAAGGGCTCAACAATAATTCCTTAGGATACTAGCTATCTCTCTACCTCTAGTTTAACAGTTATAATCTTATTATTAGCTTTAACAACCTTAACTGTAACGTTAAAGTGGTTCTTAAGGAATAGAAAGAAGTTAGATAGGAGTTTGATAATAGTTTTGGCTAGTCGGTTATCTATAAAGTAGAGGTCCTATTGCATGCTAGTGAATCTGCATCTAATAAGCATTTAGCTCTTTTCTTTGCTAATGCTTTAGTCCTTATAGGAGTGGAAGTCGATAGCAAGCCGTTCTCCTAGGCCCTTATTATTAAGGCGTGGTATCCTACTAATTTGTCGCTTTGCTTTAGCTCTTCTACATAAGTTGCATTCCACGGTAGTAATACTCTTAATTCTTACCCCCTTAGTATGCTGCACAAGGTGTTTAATAGCTATAGGGCCTGTATAACCTAGTCGCTTATACTAGACAGTAGCTAGGGCTAGCTTCTATACCTTTCTAGTCCTTATTGTAATCTAGTGTATAGCTTATGCTAAGTGGTGAGGTGAGTTGTGTTTAATAACCTACTAGCTATGGATTTCTTCTAGGCTTCTGATAACTAATCTATTAGACCTTCTAAGTGCTATTAGATCGTGTTAGTTATCCTACTAGATGCCTTATTGTCTTAGCAGTCGAAATAAGACTAGGTTGCATAGGATATCCGGGCATAGAGCAGTATTGTGAAGGACTAAGCTAGTTATGCTATAAGTTCCTTATACCCTAAGTTCCACTAAGCTATATCCTTTAATCTATAACTTCGTGTTTCCTGCCTATATAAAGTCGCTATATATAGGTAGCCGATAGTTATAGAGGCGGTTAGGATTATTAGTGATATAGCAGGTTAATCCTAAGTCGAGAATAAATAAGAGGCGCAGTGGGTAGTCGCCGTAACTGTAGCAGTAGCTAGCCTTAATAGATACAACTTAGAAAGCAGCATCTACAGTTGTAATAGACTAACCTTCTAGTTAGTCTTTAATCTTAGAAGTATTAGGAGTTTGTGACTTCTTGATGTGTAGAGACTTAGAGCGAGCTTAGCTCTAGCCTCTTAATGCACCTATAAGTGTAGCGTTATGCTTCTTCTTTATTTTAATAAGCAATTCTACGTGTTTGTTTGCCTTCTACCACTCTAGTACTTATTTATTATTAATATACTAATAGTCCTTAATGTTGTAGCGTTGGTCACAGGCAGGGCACTTAGCCTTAGCCTAAGCAGGTCTATCTTCTAAAGCCCGCTTCCTAGGGTTTTTGCTAGGTTAATAGTAAGGTTTTCCTCGTTGTCTAGATAGCGCGTTTTCTGCAATAGAAGCGTTCTTCTTATTGCCCTGCGTAGTTGCACTACTATTAGCGAGATATAAAGGTTTATCTATTACAAAGGCAGCTTTGTTTTGCTTAGTCCTAAGAGGATAAGTTGTTATTATGTATTCTTAGAAACGTTTCATTATCTCTTTTCTTGTTATGCTAGCTTTATAGCGCATTGCTTAAAACAAAGCTAACTATATAGGCACTGCCTTCTGCACAGCTTCTTAGAAGTCTTGTGTAATAGCCGTGATCTAAGTTACCTTAGCTACACGGTATATCTCTGCCTTAGTAGCAGCCTAGTCGTATTCTACTAGCTATATATCCTATCCTGCTAATCTCGTAAGAGGCTTAAGGGCTGCGTAGTATTATGCGCGTGCGCGTTCGCTTTCGTGCTTATCGTTAACCCCTGTTGTATTCTTAAGGTTAGTAATCCACTAGCGAAGTGAAAGGTTTAGGAGGCAGCAGGTGCGCTAAAGGTGCGGTGTTATAGTTAACTAGATAAAGGCTACAATGTGTTGTAAGCTCTTCTTCTTATTCTTATATATATACCTTATATTCTTAAAGTGTCTATCTAGCATCTTGTAATGCTTATAGTCCTCCTTAAAGGCCTTTATTCTAGCGGTTAAGAGTTCTAACACTCTTGTTAGGATCTATATATTAACTACTAGGGCATAGTTAGCAACTAATAGAGGTAAAGGTACTACTGATTTTGGTGTTGGAAGTGTTGTTAAGTCTAGATCAATCTTGTTCTAGATCTTATAGATAGTGCAGCGTGATTACAGCTGTAAAATCCAGGCTGTCTAGTTAGTGTAATCTCTTAGCGCTGCTGTAGCATCGCGTGTTGTTGTAGTTACTATTGTATTTAGTAGGGGCAGTAAGACTCTTAATTGTTAGATAGTATAAAGTTTAATCTTGATGTAATTTTGATCGTGTTAATTAATTGTTCTGTTTTTCGTCTTCTCTCTAGGTTTGTGGTTTTCCACAATAGAGGGGCACCTGCATAAGCGCACTTTCTCCTAACAGGCCCTGAACTCAATGTCTAACAGTACCTTATATCTAACAATAGTCTGTTGTTATAGGTGCGCTCTAGGTTGTTAGTGATGTTTTAGGTTAAGCCTACGTCTAGAATAAAGAAGTGTTTCAAAGGGTAACCTTGATTGCTACTAATTTAGAATAAGGCCTTAGTAATTGCGGTGATTTAGCGACCTTCTAGTTATTGTTGATTGTTATTAGAGATGTCCTAGATAATTAGTGTCTAAGAGTCTAATCTCTTAATAGTTAGGGTTTAAGACTTAGTTCTGCTTGTGCCTTGTAGTGCTCCTTAAAGAGCAAGGTTATGCTTGCGCTTATATGCCACAACAATACGCATAGTAGTGTTTAGTTTCTACTACTCTAGTGCTTAGTTATTATTAATGTACTAGCAATCTTTGATATCATAGACTTAGTCACATGCTAGGCACTTCTTGCCTAAAGATACTCTATTCTTAGCAGTTCTTTTCCTTAACTAAGAGGAGGATTGATTTCCTTACTTTTATTATCTCCTTTCTTGTTATAAGAGGATTAAACCTTCTAGTATCTTAGAAGGTTTCAGCCTATATAGGTGCTGCCTTATTCACAGCCTACAGGAAGTCTTTAGTAATATTGTTAATATTATATGCCTTAGACACTCTATGCACTATCGTATCTAATAATGCTTAATTATATTCCACTAGCTATGTATCCTAATTGTGTGTATTACTCATAGGCTTAAGGGCGGTGTAGTAGCGTTCGCGCGTGCGTTCCTTTTTAAAGCGGTTATTAACCCTAGCAGCACCTGCACCTGGGGAAATTTGAGCGCCAGCGGGTATTGACTGAAAAGCGACGTGTAGGAAAACATCAACAAGTCTTGTCGTAGTGAAAAAGCGTGCCTTTTCGCCAGCATTGTCAATGAATGGCGATTGAAGGGACATCGAATGCGATGTTTCTGTTCCATCTTACCGCACCATCACCAACCTTTGAGGAGAAATGCGTCGCCATCCAACCTAAGCGAGTCATCACCAACGTCACGCGCAATGTCGTCCAGTACATTCGAGCCGGCACAACCCTGGCCCTCCCAGACAACGACGCAACATGCAACCGCGGAACGCAAGTAGTGTCCTCAAATATCTGCCGCATCGCGCTATCAATACCAACATGAGCCCACTCAAGAATCACCTTTGAAGCCTGGCTCCCTGAAACCTGGACTGGCCGCTTTCTCGCAACCGGCAATGGCGGACTTGACGGATGTAAGTGCACTGCGCATTGCGAAACCGCTTGTATCGCAATTTTTGACCTCGAACACAGGTATCAAGTACGAAGACCTCGCGTACACAGCTTTTAACGGCTTCGCATCCGTTGGTTCCAACAACGGCAAAAATGGCACAAGCGGATTGCCTTTTTACAATAATCCTGAAATTGGGCTTGATTTTGCATGGAGATCGTATGTCCCTCTTGATAGTCGAGTAATTATATTCTAACGTTCGACGTGTAGTCTACAAACCAGCGTTGAGGCGGGCAAAACACTCACCGCAGCCTTTTATGGAGAATCGCACACCAAGTCATACTATCTTGGCTGCTCACTAGGCGGGCGCCAGGGCATCGACAGCGTTGATAAATTCCCCGATGACTTTGATGGCATAGTCGCTGGAGCGCCGGGTGTGGATTTCAACAACCTTGTTTCGTGGAGAGCAAGGTTCTTCCCCATCACTGGTGCCGCCGGATCATTGAACTTCATTCCCGCGACGGCGTGGAAAACGTGGATTCATGATGAAGTGCTGCGGCAGTGTGATAGTCTCGATGGTGTAGAAGATGGAATGATCGAGGAACCGGGCATGTGTGATTTTGATCCGCAGACGTTGCTATGCAAGGGAAATGGCACGGAAAAGTGTCTTTCCGAGCAATAGTTTGGCCAATTGAGTGCAATTTATAGTGATTATAGGTACGAGGATGGCGAGTTGATATTTCCGGGTATGCGGCCTGGGAGTGAGATTACAGCTGCAGATCGTCTCTACTCTGGTGCGCCATTCGCGTACTCTGAGGTTCGTGCGCTCTTCAAATCGCGGACTTAGACATCGCAAGGATTCTAACGGGAAATTTAGGATTGGTTCAAATACGTCGTCTACAACAATCCTTCGTGGGACGCTTCGAAATACTCCCTCGCTGATGCACGTGTAGCAGAAGCGCTGGATCCTGGAGAAATACGCACCTATCCGTCTTCACTCTCCTCTTTTGAGAAGCGCGGCGGAAAGCTGCTTGTTTACCATGGGCAACAGGACAACCAAATTACCACCTTCAATACCAACCGCTTCTACGAACAGATGCGCGGCCAACGCAGCTATGAGGACATGGACAAGTGGGTGCGCTATTTCCGCATCTCGGGCATGGGACACTGTAACTCCGGACCGGGGGCGTGGGTTGTCGGACAGGGCGGTGGTGTTGCAGCACTTGGGGTGCCGTTCGACAAAGAAAAAAATGTATTGACGGCGATGGTGGAATGGGTAGAGAGAGACATTGCGCCAGAGTATCTAGAAGGCACGAAGTTTGTCAATGACTCTGTGGTATTGGGCCCGGAGTTTACGAGGAGGCATTGCAGGTACCCGTTGCGCAATACTTATGGTGTGGTGGAAGGTAAAGATCAGCCGAGTTGGAGATGTCTTTGAAGCTCTACTAGTAATATGGAATCAAGTATAGAGCAATCCCCCCCTGACATATGCAACGCACTCAAGTGTTTGTTTGGTCTTGCCCGCGAGTCATGCTGATAGTGGAGTGATAAAGGGCGGAAGGGCGCCGACTAACAGCACAAAAAAACGCAAACCTCTTATTGAAGGTAGAAACATCATACCCAATCTTCAGTCTTACAATCGAAGACACAGCCAACCATTTGTCACTCACACAACCATGATTCTTCCCGGTCGCATCGTCTTCAACCGCAGCATCATCACACATCTCCGCTCATCCCAGCATCAAATCCAACCCTGCGGCATCGACCTCACACTCAAACGCGTGTTGAAATGGACATCTACAGGGACCATCGACTTTGACAACGCGCACCGCAAAACCAGCCAAACCGAGGAGCTACCGTTCCAAACTACTCCGAACGCAAAGCCAGAAAGAGACTCCTTGCACTTGCCTCACGGGTCCTACCTCATCGAGTTCAACGAACGCATCGCCATGCCGCTCGATGTCATGGGCCTGATCCATGTGCGTAGCTCGTTGTTTCGGTCCGGTGCTCTAGTTCATGCCGGAGTGATGGATAGTGGGTATGCGGGGCCTATCGGAGCCATGTTGCAAGTAGTCAATTCAAAGGGATTGATGTTGTTGAGGAACGCGAAGCTGGCGCAGATGGTTGTGAGTGAGTTGAGTGAGAGTGCGGAAGGGTACAAAGGAGTGTATCTAGACCGAGAGTTTGGTGCAGTTTAGATTGAGTCTTCATGGGTGACCCGCTGTACTGGTTTATCTCCAGGTATTTGATTTGCGATACTCGTTCGAGCACTCATCGCCTCTCATGAAGGACCGATGTTTCAAGGCAGGCAAAGAGGAGCCATCGCGGATGATTGAAAGCGCCAGGTGGACCGGTGTGTGCGATCCAACCGCATCCAAAACACATCTGCATTCAAAGAGTTGCAATGTTAAATCGTTAAGACAATCAACCAGACCACGTGTGTTACCATGATCGAACATGAGGTGGGTCGGACGCAGAACCCGCAACAAAACACTAGGTAGTCAAGAAGCACCAACTGTGCTGACTAGTCATCGTCCGGCTGATCATGATTCTGCCATGAGTATCCGTTGGTCTTGTGATGACACCAGCAACAGCTTCACAGCTTCAGCCTCCTGTTGGGATCGCGATGTCAAAATCATCGCTTGTGAAATTTTAATTGAGCTACCACAACCGCTTCTCCGCCTCCCAACCCCAGCTCCGATGGGATGCCGGTCGCTTTTTGACACTCACTCCCTAAAGAGCCAACTCAACGATTGGACCATTGTATTTCTTCCTGCCGTTCAAGAGGTAGTAGACAACGGCAAACAGTACTGTTCCACCAAAAGTGACTGAACTCCAGTTCATGGACTGTGCAGTAACCGCAACGTCAGCTGGAAAGAATGCAAAGACCCACATGATGACCAGATACACGCAGGCAAACGCGTTATTGGCCACACCCAAAGCGCCAGGAACTTTCCAAGGCCCCCACTGTAAAGTGTCTGGGCCAGCTACGACCACAGTGGAACGAGAGTCGTGTGCGGGGATGCCTTGAAGACGGCGCCATAGGAGCAAGCTAGCAACGACAAAGTACGAGGCATAAAGGCCACCGATGCTGAGATTGACAATGTTGTTGAAGGCAATGGTCGAGCCAAGCGAAATAAGAGACAATGCCATTGAAATGAACGCCGTAATTGCGATTGTGTTGACCGGAATCAGGGTTTTGGGATTGAGCTGTTCTCAGTGTCAGCTGCTAAAGTTCTCACTGACTTAGGAGGGATCGTTACCTTCACAATGAAACTTGAAAAAGGTAGGGCATCGTCTCTTGCGAACGACCACATTTGTCGGGAGGTTGCGGCCAACATGCCGACAAGACAGCAGAAGCCAAGCACCCAGATGAGCAAGGTCATGACTGCGCCTCCGGTGGGGGAACCAGTACCCCTGAGAAACACGTAGATGTACGCAAATGAATACTTGCTTGCGCCCTCTAGAAGCTCGTCCACCGGGGGGAGACAGAATAGGTAGGCGACCATCATGCCCAACCCGAGAGTGCCATTCAACAATACACTGATTTGAATAGCGCGCGGTACTACCTTGGACGCATTTCTGACTTCTTCGGCCATCTGCATCGAGGTTAGCATGCCAACTGATAGTTTACCCAAATTTCAACGTACGTGAACACATGAGTCGACACCTACACAAGTTAGTTGTGACTTCGACTTCACTATGACCAAATACTCAAGCTTACCAACTAGACAGAAAATGGTTGATGGCATCCCAACTAGGAACGAAATTCCCTGAGTGGGCCATCCTCCAGAGTTGATCATTGTCGTGAAGACCGAGGCAGTATTATGAGGCGAAAGGTATACAAGTGGGATCAGGATGGCGAAGAATCCCAGGACGTGCAGGATCAAGATGAGGCCTTCGAAGTGCGCAAGTGTTTTGCTGCCTACAGTGTTGATGACGACAGCTAAGGCGAGTAATGCCCAACCGCAGAGCATCGCCTGCCAGGGTTTCCCGACATAGTCTTCGTTGAATATCAGAATGACGCTCTGCACTACTACTCCAGCCAGATACGCTTGGGCGGCGGTGGTCGCTTGCCAGCCGATGAGTGTTACCCATCCAGTGATGTAACTCAGAAACTTTCTGTAGGAAGGCGGAGACAGCAAGGCGACCCAACTGTGGATGCGTCAGCAAGGACCTGTTGAAAAGGACTTTTGGCGCCATGACTTACTGGTATTGTCCACCAGCAGTGGGTGCCATTGAGGATAACTCGGATAGAACGGTATAGATCGAGAAGGAACCCAACCAGATAATAATGTAACCCCAAAACATACCCGCCGGACCGCCATTCAATAAACTCGGAGTAGACACGCTGGTCCAGAATCAGCGTCAGCGGTTAAAGATATTCCCGATCGCTACGTACGAAATACTGCCTTCCCAAGTGACCAATACCGTACATGAGAAACCAACAATTTGCATGAATCCAAAGTTGCGCTTCAACACCGGATTCTTCCCCAAGCGGATGAGATCCCTCTGATCTCGAGTGTATTCATCATGACTTTTATTTTCAACGACAGTCGTAATCGTTTCACCCTTGGTACGGTTGTCGAGCTCCATAGTTGTGGTTGAGTGATGCGAGGAAGACACAAGCATGGAGAATGCAGGTGAGAACGCCATTTATCAAGTCTCTCGGAATGGCGGAAGTATGGTAGGGTTCGACGCGGCTGTTTCGCCATAGGCATCGCTAGACGCACTGAGGGCCGATTCAAATCCCTCTGTGCATTTCGTCCGTAGCATCGGGCGCTTAATGTTATGGAGATAATCTTCCGTGGACGCGGTTAAATCGTGCGATTGCTTCCTCGTGCGCGTAGCTAGATGGCAAGCTATCTAAGTAGCGATGGAACAGTCTCATTTTACTCATATCTACTCACATGTTCGTGGTTTTGTGTCACTTACAGCACACCGTGCGGTACGTCCGGTGGCGGTCCGACTGCTTCCTTGCTCCTAAGCACGCCGTACCTAGCAATCTTTAATCAATCTGTCCTGCAGGGTCCGAAAACGACTGGGGGATAGTGGTGCTAGATGCGACACCGCGCTTCTTCCACCTGCCGAGATCGTACCACTCATTGATCAAGTAATCCAACTCGGCTTTGCCTTCTTAATAACTCGCCGATAATGCTTGTTTCATAAAAGCCTGTCCCGCAGACTGCATCCTAGACCTAATCCAACTACAACCGAGTGTGCAGGACATGCGCAAGCGTGCCCATGAGGGGATGGAAGCCTTCCAAGGTTGCCCTGCGTTCATGCCCTATCAGCCCAAATCATCACACGCATACTTTTCGTCCTCCCTTTATTCTACTCGTAGAGAAGCAGATAAGCAAGTACCCATCGGCACTTTTGCGGTGCAGCGCCGCAGACGTGCAGGCGCTCATGCTGGATAGTTCTGTCACAAGGGTCTGTTGGCAGCTCGGACGTTTCCCCAAAATAAGAAGAATCGCCTCGTCCCGCTGTGGATCGATCTACCGCTTGGACTTGAATGATGAAAATAAGGTTTGGACGCTTTCTTTGGTGGACGTCTCGCTTGGCAGGCGACCCGAGCCTAAAAGGTCCGACTGATTTTCCGCCTTCATCGCCGCCTCCCCGCCAGCCAATAACGCAAACGCAACTCGGGCCTATCCATTACAAGATATCAACTCGGGAGTATCTTTCCGCCTATGAAGTCAGCTAGAGCATGAGCGCAAGTGCGCTGTTGTTGATGTTGGTTCAGCCGCCTTCGGTACACCTGCAACATTTGAGAAGGCACTCCCGAGGTTTTCACGGTAACCCCCAATTGCTCGTTCACGCAGTTCAACGCGCCGCAACACTTGAATTTTGAACTGGCATAAGATTACGTGTGTACGCAGGTTTGTTATTTCAACCTTTCTGAATTAATGAAGCCTGGTTTGAAAAAGTTCTGGACAACTACCTTTCAAGATGATAGATTAAACTGAGGGTTTGATGTTTTTGAGACAGCATGTGCACAAGCCAAGTGATAGTGGCTGAAGTAAGGTTGGAGGAGCCTATAGGTGTGCTCTGTACTCGCTTGTGGGGGCCATCTTCAATCAATACCAGGATGAGACCACCTGGGCAGGCATTAATGCTATACTGTACGGTCCGATTACATCGCGAGCGACTCAGGAGACGCGTGCGTTGGAAGGATTTTGACTTGCGGCGCAGTGATAACAGCTCACGAGAATTGTGTAGTACTTGTCGACCTGGATCCCACATACAAAGCTCTCAAATGCTGTTGAGCTCGACCACCACCAACAGTGTGTACGACTATGTCTTTCGCGAAAAACTCCACAGACCTTGACGGAACTCCCAGATTTGATGGCAACCATGCAGCACCAGTCATTCAGATCCTCGCATGGCTGTTCCTCGTATATATAATACTCTCTGTTGCAGCACAATTTGCAACGAAGGCGGCCATGGCGAGGCGCTTTGTTGGGGTTGACTTTGTCCTGGTAGCTGCACTGGTAAAACGACCTGACGCGAAGCCTTCTAGGCGTACGTACAACTCTAACTTGTGTCCGTGCAGATCTTAGCTATAGGACAGACCGCCACACTCCTGTGTCCTGCTGGTCAACCACTTGGGAATATACGGGGTAGTTTGTCAGAAGAGGCGGTCATGGGGGCATGGAAGGTGAGACAATATTCGAAAGACTTGTGAATTGATGTTGAGAGTCTTAGGCCTTGTACAGTGGAGATATCCTCGGTATCGCCACACTTGTTGCTGCGAAGGCGACAGTACTCGTCGCGTTATTGACATTGACTCCTGTGGTGAAACATCGCATCATGGTGCATGTTACATCTACTGTCACTGTAGTGTGGGGGATAAGCGCCATGCTTCTCATCGCATTCCAGTGTCCATCGCCAAATAGATGGGACATCAGCAACCCCAGGTGTATGAACCTTGTGAGCTTTTATCACCAATCCTACACTCACATCCTGAACTTACAGAAACATAGGGCATTATTCGAATATACATCGCGGTCCTGAACATCTTGACCGATCTCGCACTCGTTGCCATACCCACATTAATAGTTCTCCCGCTTCAAATGACGAACGGGAAACGGCTCGCCCTCTTGACAGGCTTTTGGTCTCGCCTCTTGTAAGCTCAGCTATTCCCATCTGCAGGTTCGTATCCGGCTCTCGCTAACATCCTACGTTGCACACAGTGTGGTTTTTACCTCGATCGCTCAAATCGCCTTCATAACCCGCTTCGACGCACGCAACGACCACCTCCATGAAATCTGGCGCATCGTCGTCTGCACACAAATCGTTCAGGTCGTGAGCATGATTACTTCCACGATCCCCTTCCTCAAGCCCTTCCTGATGAGTCTCGAGTCCGGCCTGCTCAGCGCAGAAACCAAGGTACAGCGCACAACTACGTCTCAATCTGCGTCTGGCGGTAAAACGGCTCACTCATCGGATTATATCAAGATAGGAGGCGGCAACAGTCAAAAGTCTTTGATCGCTAGGCAATCGGTCAAGGAAAGCGACATTTGGGTGAGACAGGATGTGGAGGTGAGGAGGGGGTCGAGCATCGAGTTGCAGCCAGTAAAGCCGCAAGAGCTTTGGGAACGATGAAAGCTTCACAACCTCGGGGCATTTAGTTCGCTTCATCGCCCAATTGCGTCTATTAGTTGTAGCGTTACACTTTGTTGCTGATACCCTTACGAGCGTGTACATAGTTTTGTGCGCATCGGCTTTCTATTGCCGAGGCACATTCAAGCCATGAATCAATGCTAGGCTCGGTGCGGCCATGAGATTGAAACCTTCACTTCTCAAGTCTGTGAACATAGCACCCACATCTCTATGTCAACCTCTCCTACACGATAACGAACGCAGGACACGTTTCCATCTCATACGTCTCTTCACTGAGGATCACATTTGCGCTATTGCGCACTTTCGTCAACTGCTGTACAAATCTTCAACCCTAGTTCACCGCACTTAAGTTATGCTCCCATGCCTTGGTAACTGCAAGATTTAGTGAACATGTCTCTAGTGCCAATCTTCGCGCTACCTCCCATTTTTACAGAATCGAGATAAGACTTTATTGTACATTTTCGCGCTACCTTCCGAATGAAGAATACCAGCCTCCCCATCCCGTGCAGTAGAATCAAGAAAACCTTCCCCGGGCTCCGCACGCGCTCGACCCGAGAACGCGACCGCGGTTACAACAAACTTCGTTCCGAAGATCAGCGTCCAGCTGAGAGAACAGCATGGTTGGTGACGCCAACAAGATACAGGATGCTGAACTGTATCGTGCCCGGTTCCAAGGAATTGGGTTAGATCAAACCTTATGTTCTAGACTTATAATGACTCGCTGCGCATGATGATGTTGTTTATCATTAATGTACAGTATAGGCCTATACGGTAGACACGCTACCTGGAGGATTTTACGTTCAGCGCGGCATGCAGCATCTTGATCTGTGCGAGCGTTTTCGTTGAGCAATGATGCGTACATTATTCAACCCGGTCGTTATCAGGCATCTCCACGCCTACGCCTCATCGATGCACGACCCTTCAACGCAGTCGAAATTGCCTGACCTCGCCTTCCCCGCGCGACTCCTCAATTATCGATTCAGACGCCCAAGCACGAGCCAGAAGCTCAGATATGTCCTCCTCAACTGTCTAAGAACGAAAACAATATCGGGATCCGTTTCGAATCGAGCGAGCACGTCGTCGTCACCAATGCTGTCCGCTGTTATGTCGATAGTGCTACCGCGATAGAGGAACGGAGATTGCGTTTCCATTGCGGCTGAGACAGCATGCAGTATTCGGGCCGTGGTTCTGTGTCCCAGAGTGTCCTCGTTTCGAGTTCCCAAGGCTGAGAGGAATTGCAGCCGAGCTGTAGTTTCGGCACGCGCCTCAGTTTGCATTTGCAGCACCAGGGTGTCTAATTGGGCCATGTAATCATCGGGCAAGAATGTCAAGGTGGTGTGATTGGGAAAATATGCGGCGTTTATAGTATCGACGAAGATGTGTGCCATGTCTTCTATGCTGGCCGGATCTTCGTCCTCAGCTACCCATTCCAGCTTGTCGTATGCCCTTCGATGACCTCGGGAAGGCTTGGTGCACCCGTCGGCACCTGATTATGTGTGAAAGTATGAATTCGAGTGAGCCAACATATTGGTGAAGTCTTTGACATTCTAGGGCATCTACTGCTATCTCCTGCAGGGAGTGACCAAGTCGCAGTGGATACACTCGGAAGCGTTCCAGTTGCCGCGCTTCCAGTAGGACCGACTAAATCAGAGGAAGGTTGAATGCCATTGTGCATGAGGGAAGAGGTTCCTGGAAGAAGTAATCGCACTGGCCCAAGACAGCGGCCTCGGATCTCGAGGATGCTGTGGCCCTTTAAGTCAAAAGATGAATGTATGGCTGGCTCCAACATAGATATCTCCCATCTGGCCGACCTGCTAGCTCTTCTTGTCTTTATCGGATTAATTCGAACACACAGCATCTATCCAGCAGGACGTCAGTCCAATTTTGCTTCATGCGGCTTTTGTGTGTTGGTCCTCGGCGCAAAGTCGTTGTCGAAAACATATTGGAGTGTAGAATAACTCTGGTTATAATCGCAGATTCGAGGACTTATAGGAGTGTACGGCGTCACGTTCGCATTGCCACCATGACCCATCCGATCTCAGCTGAGATGGATATAGTGTGTTTTGGACAATTTTTGCTTGAGGTGAAGTAAAGCGCAGCACAATGAGGTCATCACGAGTTAGCTAGTTTTGTGCCTCGGCGGTGGGGTCCGCCCGAGCTTGGCAACCCAGGTGCATCAACCATCACCAAGTTCGACTTGAGCTTTGTACAACCATGGAGGACTACAAAGCAAAGTACACGATACATGAAGCATGCCGTGAAGGCCAAAGTACACACATTCTTCTACACTCCACATCACATGACTAACACGCCCAGCATCGCGAGTCGACTCCCTCCTCGCCGCCAATCCCAAGCTCGCCGCCCTCCGCGACCCCGACGAC
The DNA here is from genome assembly GCA_010093685.1 of Ophiobolus disseminans. Lineage (NCBI taxonomy): Eukaryota > Fungi > Ascomycota > Dothideomycetes > Pleosporales > Phaeosphaeriaceae > Ophiobolus > Ophiobolus disseminans. The sequence continues at coordinate 1,921,135 of MU006216.1, forward strand.
CGGCTGCCCCTCCACTGGGCCGTGTCCTACAACCACCTGCCCATCGTGCAGACGCTCGTGCAGCTAAAAGGCTTCGATGCCGACGCCGCCGACGGCTCCGGCTGGACGCCGCTCATGATGGCGTGCTCGCGCAAAGACGCCGAAGCCATCGTCACCCTCCTCCTCGGCAAAGACGCCGATGTAAACGCCAAAAACACCAACGGCCAAACCGCCCTGCATTTCTGCGCCTCCAAATCAAACTTCGATATCGCACGCAGGTTACTTGGTCAGAAACTGCCTGCCAGCGCGCGCATAAAGGATCGGAGGGGCCAGTTGCCGCTTCACCGCGCCGCAGCCGTGGGGAATGTGCCCATGATTAAAGCACTGCTGGACGCGAAGAGCCCGCTGAATGCGACGGATCTGGACGGCATGACAGCGCTGCATCATGCGGTTAGTGAGGGGCATGGCGATGCGGCGTTGCTGCTGTTGACGCGGGGGGCCGAGTTTGATAGGAAGGATAATGACGAGCATGTACCGCTGGACTTGGTGCCGGATGCCAAGACGAAGAAGTTTATACTGCAGGCGGCGGAGCGGGAGGGCATTGATTTGGAGTAAATGTGCTGATGCAGAACACGGCGAGAATGATCAAATAGCATTGCAAAGGAGCATTGAAGTTATACCCTGGGACTGGCGTTACTAGAGAGCATAGTTTAGCATGGTTACGACTTCGGTCGAAGAGTATTTGAATTGTTTGAGTGCTGTAACAAGGTCTACAAAAGGTGCTCTCGGGAAGAAAAGTAGCTCAATGTGACTCCTATGTTTGCTCATTTGCACAATCATATACCAGCATCAAAAGGTTTATAAACGTGCCAGCTTCACACCGAAGATGCTACAGACCAGCCTAGGACGTTTGGTGGCGGAGAGTGGGACGATATGTTGGTTTGCGTGCCGATGGCGCAAGAGGTCAGTGTTTGTGGTAGATAGAACTCGTGCATCTGGAAGTTTCCTGTCCACTCTTGCTGTGAGCCCCTCAGCCCCTTTCCGGTGCTTTCACACTGCCTCATCCTGAACAACAACAAAGGTCCAGCGCCGTGACACCTTGACGTACACTTCCCCGCAACTGTCTCTCAACGATGTCGAACCATCGACTCGTACTTGGCCCCATGCCTCAGCCGCCTGTCTTCCTGGATCACGGAAGCCGCAACTTCTCTCCAGGCGAACAGCGCAACGTCAGCACCACATATACCGCCCCTAAGCCTTCGGATCCCGATATGCCGCCAGAGATATTGCAGACTATCTTCCGCAAACTCGGTCTCTACGACCTCGTCCGCTGCCGACAGGTCTGCAAGACTTGGGCGAACGCGCTCCCTGGCAATGATCCTGTCCTGCACTGCAGACTCTTCACGAGCTCGAAGAGAGTTGTAACAGCGACGAACAATTACGTGCCGACAATCCAATTCCAGCTCCGCTTTGACGGCTTCAGCTGAACCGCTGAGAACGAGCTACCCAAGATGCGCTTTGCACTGAGCATGAAGAATGAGTACTTCAAGCGCTGGAATATGCCGCGACGCGTCAAGTTCCACCCCATCGTCCGCAACTTGGGGTTGTTCATGGATCTCGTGAGTCAAGGCAGTGCGCACATTGTACGGGAGAAACACTGACTTTGTACTCCCACATTAGGTGAACCCCTGCTTCGGCTTCCCTCCCAGCTACCCACGAGCTAAAAAACTTACAGTCGAGCCGTGGATGGTCTTTCACACACTCGAAGAACTCAACAATAAAGTCACCGACCTCGAATACGAGGACGGGACCTGGAAAAATCACCTCATGTGCCGGCCCGCCATCGACCGTGTCGACGTGACGTTGCGATAGCACTAAGACATAGACATCTCCACGACGTGCATAAGCGACCGGATGGGAGAGGACGTTACGGTGGGCGAGTTTGTGGATACCGTGAGGAGCGTGTTGTTACATGCGGTTACTGATGTGAAGAAGTTTGCGCACACGATTAAGGTCGAACTTTGTGAGGAATGCTCGTATTCTTTGGCTGAAGATGAGCAGAGTGATAGCGGTGATGATGAGGAAGAGGAGGAAGACATCGACTAGGAAATCGAAGACAAGGCACAAGGATCGTCGATATAATTCTTGATGTGTTGATGTAGAAACGAGAATGACTATGCAAGAGAAGAATTGAAGAATTGATATTTGGATACCTGGTACCTAAGAGATTAAGAACAGATCTGGTCGATGCAGTTGAGGCTCTTGATTCAAGCTGCAATCGACACCTTTCTGTTACTTGCCTAATTAGGCAAATTCTTGCGATGTTATGCAAGTGGTTGAGATGAAGCAACACAGGAGTTGACGGTGAGTGTTGGAGCACCAGCTCGCCAAGCAAGCAGCAAATGACGTCCCAAGGTCCCCGCAGCACCCCCGAAGCACTTCCACATCCCACCACCGAACTGACCTCACCACCTCCACCTCCACCACACACCACGCTCCAATGACGACCGCCTCGCCCCTCCCCTCCAACTTCTCCGCCACCTCTACACTCCCCCCAGGCGCCACCGCACCCTCTAGCCTCCCCTTCATCCCACAATACTCGTTCCCACCCTTCTTCACCCTCCAGCCCGTCGCCTCCACCCGCTCCTCCCAACTCTCCTCATGGTCCACGCACATCCAATCCTACTGCCAGCACAACCGCATCTTCAGCCTCACCCTCGTCGACGCCCTCAACACGCCGCTCTTCCACAACGCGCAAATACACCGCCGCTTAAACCTGCGCGACGCCAAAGTTATACTGGCATGGATGGCCAGTGCGGAGGGCGGCAATAGGGCCGAGTTTATTAGCACTTCTACGACGAAGTCGAAAAAGGCGGCGAGTGGGGAGGAGGATGGCGGGAAGTGCTGGATTTATTGGCGGAGGCCTGAGGAGTGGGCGGCTGCGCTGGAGGAATGGGTGGATCGGACGGGGCAGAAAGGCACGGTGCTGACGCTGTATGAGATTGTGGAGGGGGATGCATCGCTGAAAGAGGAATTTTGGAATATGGACGAGGATTTGTTGAGGAAAAGTTTGGCGGTTTGTGTGCGGAGGGGAAAGGCGCAGATATTTGGAGGGGAGGGGAGTGAGGGTGTGAAGTTTTTTTGAGTGATATCATATCTGTGGGTATTTGGGAAAAGATTATCAAGGCCTGGCAGGGGAAAGAAGACTTGGAGGAAGAAGATATGCCGCTTCGAAGAGAAGACGACGAACGACACGTGCAAACGCTGCGGCTATCAGCTCAGCCGAATGTTGAGCTCAGTATGAGCTTGTGGTGGACATGGATGTGCGCAAGTCACAGAGCAGAAGCGCGAAGGCCAAGACGAGAAGAACAAGTGCCTGTGGTATCATTTGTGTTGACGACGAGGTTGCCCAGTGTTCCAACATTCAAGATTTCGGGGATCGCGCGCTCAGTATCATATTACATATGACAATATAGCAATGTCTGCAACAAACATCATGATGGCAGAATGTGAAGCGATTTCGCTCCCATGCCTTTGTTCGCCAGTTCCCATATCGAAACGCCATCGCTCAGTCAGTCATGAACGCATAACCTGTCATTTCCCAGCCTTGACCCCCTCCTCGATCAACTCCCAATCGTCTTTCCAATGTACGTACTGGCTCATCGCGACACTCAATATCCACTCAGTCTTCACAATACGAGGAATCATGTCATGCTTCTTCGCCAGCTCCCTAAACTTTACCCAGTTGGCAAAGTCCTTCTTATCGGGATCGCTAATCAGATAAAGGACATCGCCTTCATCTTCCTTCTGGTTTTGTGACTCCTCAGTAGCAAGGTTCTTGGAACGCTTCGAGGCTGTTATACTTGTCGTGCGACCTTTCCACATCGCACACTTGCCGCCATTAGCTTCGATGATTTCTTTGTACGTGTCAAAACCACCGGCGACGTTCTGCGTGCAGAAGATGGTCCAGTCTTTAAGGAGCCGATGCTTGTTCTGCTTAGCGCGATCCATGGCTTCGTCCATGCGGAAGCCGTTTGCGTCTTCAAAGTCTTTGGCATCGAGGAAATGCTTTTCAGGCAGAGGTAGCTTGTTGTTCTTGAGGGCGTAGTCGAGGTAGGTTGTTGAGACGAGGGTTGGCGCGCAGGCTAGTGCTGCAACGAACTTCTTCGTTCGGACTGGCTTTGGTGCGCACAGGAGGTCGACCTTCTTGAAGTCGTCCGTGATGAACAAGCCCATTTCTCGTAGGCGAGCCTTTTCCTTGGATGCTTTCTCGTCGTTGTTCGTCCATCGCTCGTCTTTCGAAACCAGCATGCGAAATTTGATGGGCGCGAGCTTGTCTTTTTTCGCCCTTTTGCTCTTCGATGGCACATCTGTGACGTCCTCTTCTGTTTCGTCGTCGTCCTCAACTTCGTCAATTGACCGCTTGCTGGCGGTAGAATCTCGACTCTTTGACTGCTTCGGTTGATCTTCGACCTCGTCATCAGCTCGCCGCCGCCCACCGTGAATAACACCGCCTTTGCGCTTCATTTCCTTCTCGAACTTTGCAATGTCGGGTGCCGCATCATGCATCTTCACCAATGCTCGGTCCTTGGCTCCTCGGCTGCCAGGTGTTTGATTCTCCTTATTAAAGGAACGCGAAGCCAATGGTGTCTTCACATCGTCGACAGCCTTCGTCCGCTTAGCCTTGTCTGCCACTGGCGAACTCCGGGCTGGTGCATCGCTATTGATCCTGCTGGCTGGCACGCTCGATGCTGGCACACCGTTCGGCTGGGTTGTTGCCTTTGCTGCTTTGATAGCCTTCCGGGCCTTCGAGAAATACATCTTCTCCACCGCATCGCGATCGAGTTCCGTGTGTCCCAAGACTTCCCCAAGATTTGTGCGCGGCGGAAAATATGTGTAGCGCGCACCCGTGGTCGGCATCATCTTACATTTTGCATAGCTTTCTTCCAGCCAAAGGTGGTTTAGAACCATTACGCCCCACTCGGTCGCAGCTTCGCACTTCTCGCTGTTCTTGTGCGCTGTGATGAGATGTGTGTTGTCTTGTTTGAACGTCTTTGTGAACTCAGCGCCTGTCGCCTTGACCAGGTTCTCGAGGTAGACCCGCGCTTCGCCGGTATAGCTGGAGATGCTAATCTTGTATTCTTCAAAGCCCGGAATGCCGTTTTTCGGTCGTGGGTAATGCATCATGCGCCGCATTGGATTCGTCCAAACATTGTGTGTGATGAGGTAGTATAGCCAGCTCAGATTGCCAACATCTTTGCCGTCCTGGGATGTCTTGATGTAGTCATCTCCATACCGGTAGGTGCAGACAAAGATGTCTGCTAGATCGGTCTTGGCCACGACATCACCACCACCAGCCTTGATCATTCCTGCAATGATCCCCCTCAGCTTGTTACTCATGCTGAGATCCTCGCTGAGCTTTACATTCTTTCCCGCAAATGCTTTGATCGCACGCGGTGGCTCGAGATGGGCTGACAGGGTGGGAAGTACGGGGTCGTTGATAGGATCTGGGCTTGTCGCCTCGCGGATTTGCTGGCTCGTTCGTGCCGCTGGGATAGGAGCCTTAGTATTTACCAGATTTAGAATTTCTGGGTCGGGCAGGGTGTATGGGCGTTCTGATATGCGACGACCGACTTTGAGACAGTCGTCGAACCTAGGCATATTAGTCGGAGCATGTGCCTGCGTGTCCACCTCAAACGTACCAATGGGGTAGCACGATCATGAGCTGCAGCCTCTTGCTGATGGCGAGCTGGCAGCGCTCGTCAATCAGATCGAGCGCAATGAGATGTGTGACTTGCTTCGAGAGGCTGGGCGCAATCTGCCCTCCCATGGCGACGACTCCACCCTCAATAGCCTCTTTGTCGCCCGTCGGGATGTCACCGCAGCAGATGACCACATCGCTCATGAAGAGCGCAGGATCCGGGCTGTATGTGCGTGGATTCTTCATCTTGTGTATACTGAGTGACGCTGTCACCCATGTCGGCTTCACAACATGTATCATCAGGTCCAGTGCGCGGTAATAGTCGGGAAAGTCGGACGTCTCGGAGACAATATACGTGATTTCTTCGAGTCGGTCGATGCGGCCTATAGACGGATCGAAGGGGATGATGGTGCCATGCTCGGCGGCGATTTGCTCTCGCAACTGGCCTCGCGTTAGTCATACTACCATACATTCTCGACGCGTCGAGTACCTTGTCCAAGCTGTCTTCTGAAAGGCCATTGGGGATTATCGTGAAGCTGTGTTCCTCGAATAGACCCTGTGAGGCCTCCATCATGGTTGAGTCCTCCATTATGGCATATGGAGTGGAGCGACGTGGGTGTTGTGGGGTAGACGAGTCGATATCACCGTCGTAGAAGGTGCGTAGACGCATCATCGCAAGTCGCGCTTTCCGCGCGTCGCGCTTCACGTGACATCGCCCGCCCCAATCCTTCTCACTCCCGAGGTTTGTCCTGCATCCAAAGAGCCGTGCCCGACTCTGAGTGTTGAGATGATCACTATCATTGACGTTCCCATTTAATTCCCATCTTCATCCCATCTCAGTTCGAACACAAGATCTAGGCTCTGCAATGCAGCCCTGGTGTTGTGTATTGAGCGTGGAGCCGTGAACCTCGGCTGTCGTCCCCAGGCTGAACGGTAACTCGTCACGACACCTCCTTAGACTGTTAGCAGATCTTCCCACTCCGTCGGCCATCTGTTCTTGTTATACTGACTCCCAAGCACTTGCCTGTAGCCTCTGTACCGCCAGTAGCATCATCATCCACATCGTCTTTACATTTCTAGGGCTATCACAAGGCTCTGCATCCAAATCTATCATCATCATGTCTGCGCGATACTTTAGAAAAGACGAGCACAAGCTGGAGGCATCGCACATTCGTAGTTTTCCCAGGTCGACTGCGACGAACCAGGAAGAAGTGCTCCACCTAGCAATCAACCAATATACGCCACTCAACAACTCCAGCCCGAAGCCGGGAGACATCACAATCATCGCGGCGCATGCAAATGCATTCCCAAAAGAGCTATACGAACCTCTTTGGGATGAGCTCCTCCAGAGATGCGAGCAGTACGGCTTCGGTATCCGAGGCGTCTGGATCGCAGACGTCGCCCACCAAGGGCAGAGTAGTGTGCTCAATGAAGACAAACTGGGCAATGACCGTATGCATTCCATCTAGCACAAAACAGAGTCTATCAGCTAATCTATCGAAGCTGCATGGCTTGATCACAGCCGCGACCTCCTCCACATGGTCAACACCTTTCGAGCCCAAATGCCCCGCCCGCTCTTCGGCGTGGGCCACAGCATGGGTGGAGCTCAACTTGCTTACCTCTCTCTCCTCCATCCCCGTCTTTTTGAAAGCCTCGTCCTCATCGACCCTGTTATTCAAGGCAGAGTCTCTCTTCTTGGTAATGTCTCGCCGGCTGCTGCGTCAGCTAGACGACGCGAGCGTTGGCCTTCGCGCGAAGAAGCTCTCAAAAGCTTCAAGAAGAGCAAGTTTTACCAAACCTGGGATCCACGGGTGCTAGATTTGTGGGTGAAGCATGGCCTCCGCGATGTGCCGACCAAGCTGTATCCAGATGCGAAGGCGCCAGAGGTTACCTTGACGACGACGAAGCATCAAGAGGTGATGACTTTCTTGCGGCCAAACTTCCCCGCAGCGCCAGGCGACACTGAGCCTTCGTCTGCAGAATTCACCAAGACAAACCTCAAATTGAATCGTCGGACACATCCTGACCTCGACCCATCCGATACACCACAAGCTCCATTTTACCGCGGTGAAAGCACGATGATTTTTAATCAACTACCTCATCTCCGTCCGTCGGTTTTATACGTGTTCGGTTCAGAGTCCTTCTTGACTAAAGACCCCACCATCATCGAGGAGAAGATGCGAATCACGGGAAGCGGTGTTAGTGGTAGCGGTGGTCACGCAGAAGGGCGAATTGCAAGTGTCATAGTGCAGGATGCGGGCCATCTTATACCGATGGAGAAGGTAGAAGAGACTGCTGACCACGTAGGCACGTGGTTACAGAAAGAAATCATACGGTATCGGGACTGGGATAAGAAGACGAAAGAAGAGTGGGGAAAGAAGAAGGGCCTTGAGAGGAGTGTTTTGAGCGAAAGATTTGTGGAGGAATTGGGTAACGTGATGAAGAAGGAGTCGAAGCTATAACAAGCAGCCTGTAAGAGAGTGTGTCTAATTTACTACCATAAACTCCAACCCATCCAACCGAGAATCCACACTACTTCTTCTTGTCCGACCCTCTTTACACCCTTCTAGTCACATGTACTTCTCCACGATCCCCTCGCACACCTCCCACAACTTCTCCCCCTTCCCCTCCGCAATCGCCCTCTCGAGATCCGCATTATATCTCCCGACCCTCCCCCACGGAATATAATACCTCCCGCTCATCTCCGGTGCAACCTCCGGCGACCACCCCGCATACAACTCCGTCCACGCCCCCATCTCAGCAGGATGATTCATCAACCCTGCAACCCATTTTTCGAACCCCGTGCGATACCGCACTAGCTCTGTGAGTAAGTTGCCCGGATGCAAGCTCGTGCTGCTAATACCTGTCACAACTTCTAGTTAGTACATAGTCTCTAGCAAACCGAATGAATTGCTGTCCACTCACCGTCCCCACCCCAGCGCCTCGCACATTCCACACCCAACACAATATCCGCAGCTTTGCTCTGCGCATACACCGGTGCGCCGCCAAACCCTTCGCGCAGCATCATCTTGCCTTGCTCGCCTGCAATCGTGTTCTGGACGAAACCAAGTTGCTCCTTCGTGCCAAACAAATCCGGCGCATGACTTGCGCACCACACAATTCTCACGCTGCTCGTTTCCGCCTTCCCCACCGTATCCCTAAGCATCGGATACAAAAGCACACTCAACAAAAACGGACCATACACATTTGTCGCGGTCTGCAAATCATATCCTTGGACACTTTTACTCCCGTCGGGCGGATACATCACCGCCGCGTTGTTTACCAAGACATCGAGCCTCGTTTCCTTGGCTAGGAAGGCGTCGATGGCGGGCTTGATGGTGGTTAGGTTGGAGAGGTCGATGTACAGGAACTCCAGGCGGCCGGTGGATGTGGGGTGCAGGGCTCGCAACTGCGTGATAGCGGAGCGGGCTTTGGACTCTGTGCGCCCGGCTAGGTAGAGCGTTGCGTTGCGGGAGAAGAGGTGGCGCGCGAGGTGGTAGCCTACGCCGGTGTAGCCGCCGGTTATGATGTGGACCTGACGGCGTTAGAAAGGGGCTGGGGAGTGGAGGAGGGGTGGGGTGGACTTTTCCGGTCTGATCGGGGAGGTGTTTATCTGTAAAAGTTGGAGGGGGAATGAAGAAGGATTGATCCCAAAAGGAGGAGAACTTCTGGCCCATTGTTGGGTTCTACGTCTAGAATTGGGGATGAAGATGCGGTCGTTGTTGCTGGCGGGAAGAAGTAGGATGTGCTGTTCATATACCACAATCCTTTGACAAGACGGGCTCTGACCTATACATCTCGCCTCGTCTCACTTGAACCCGTCCTAGCACCGTGATTCCGACGATCAAGCTTCACATGTCTCAAAAGCCACGTCAAAGGGCTACTTGACCTGCAAAGAAAGGGCTAAAGGGCTATCGATCGCTCTCCATCATTCGCCAGTTGGCCAAGTCTGTAGCGAGCTGCACTCCCATATCGTGGTAGTCGTCGGAGCATCAGCGTGCTTTACGCCCTAGATGCGGGTCAGATGAAGCTATACCACATGAAGCAGCATGACCGAGCGCTACAGTGTTTCGGGCAACCACTTCGTTCCAAGCATTTGGTCAAGCTTCCTTACAATGAAAGACGTAAGGAAAAGGTGAAGCAAGGTCTTGAGTCACCTGTAGCTGTCGCAATTGCTCATAGCGGTAATGCGTGAACAGTAATGATGAGGCGAATGTTGTCTTACTGTATTACTCATTCCTGCCTATGAGTGGCTAGCCTCCGGACAGCCTTGCCATCTCCTGCCCGCCCACGCTAGAAATTGCAGTGCAATGCTCACTCAGAAGTGTACTGTGAAGCGCTATCAATACATGAAAAAAAGGATCTCGCAATCAAAAATCGCTCCGGCGCTATGCATTGCTCCATGGACTCCAGATATGCAAGCATCCCAACCAAGTATCATTTCGTAGGAACATCTGGGAATAGAATGTGGATCATCTCATCCAGAAGCGTAAATGCAATGTGTGTACTGTAACAGGTTAGCGCGACGTACGTCAGATATCACGCCTCGAGGGATACTCACTTCAACCGCGCATTGTTCACCGTCCCTTCCAGCTTTCTCGATGCAATCTGCGCGTTCTGCCTCCCCACCACGCTACTCGCCAACTCAGGTACCAAAGTATTGAGCACGGTTGCCGCTTCCTTCCTACTTTTCGTTTTGTCCTGTGGCGTTCTTTCGACGCCCTGCTTGAGTCGGCCATTCGGCCACATCGAGTCTTTGAGTGTGTCGATGTACTTCGTAATGTTGTTTTCAGATAGCAAGGTATTAAACAACTCGCGGACCTTGCGCTCAATGGTGCCACCCAGAAGCTGATGCAAGACGACTATGACGGCGCGCCCACGAAGCCAGTTATTCTCGCGGTTGAGTTCGAAGGTCTCGAGAAAGAGGTCTGTAATGGGCTTGACGAAGGGTGGCAGTTCTTGCTTCTCGAACGCCAGGAGCTCGGCTTCCGCTTCAGCGTCGCTATTCGGCTGAACACCTAGAACGCTTGATGCAGCCAGACTTCCAGGTTGTGGACCGGCAGCGGTGGCAATACCATTCGTACTAGCGAGTTGAGTTGTCGCCGCTGAGATAAGGTTCTGCCCAGCGACAGAGAGTTGGTCAAGGACGGGTATGTTGCCCAGAAACTCTTCCATGCCATCAGCAACCGAGTTATAGATGCGCGACACAAAGTCATTTGAATTCAGGTTCTGATTTTGCAAAGCATCAGCAGGATTTATTGCAGCCTGGGAAAGGAAAGCGCGTAGCTCGCGGCTTCGACAGACGGCGGGAATCAACAGTAGTTCCTACAGCATCCTCGGTTAGTCATGTTGCATGTCAAAAGAGGTGACAGTGACCAACCCGCAAGTACTTCTCCAGCCCAATCCTCCGCTTGTGAAGAAAATCTTTCTGTAGCTTGAGCATCATCTGTCGCCGAGGAAACTCTAAGTTCCGAACTTGAGGAAAATTTCCCCGTAGTTTCTTGTTGAGATCGTGGAACTCGCTGTACCTTCGCGAGATGACCCAGGTGGCCGCAGGCATTTGATCACCTGCACGCCGTCTGACTTCGATGACATCTGCAAGGTATGTCAGTACTTGCATTGCCGTTCTGAGGCGACCAACATACACATGGCGTACTCCTTCCCATCGTCTTCAGTGCCAACCATGATTGATTGTATGAAGACCGTTGCACGTCCATACAAGCTGTTATCGCTTTCCTGGACGATGTACTGCTGTCGCTGTAGTTCCTTCCTCTGAATCTCTCTTTGCAGACTAGCCTTCGACTTGCGCAATATTCGAAGCTCGGCGGCATTGTTTGTCAGCTCTGCCTTGGATGTGAGAGAATCTACGATCGACTCTTGAGTAACCAAGCGCTCAATATCAGCCGTGAGCGCATCGATAGCCTCTGCAAGGCCCAAATCGCCTGGAGCCGCCTCATGAATCTCTTCTTCGTCCGTTTTGTTTCGAGACACGGGGTCTTCGATTTCATCCTCCAGAAACTTCTCCTCGTCGCCAAAAAGGTCGTCGTTGAAGACACCGCGCGTTTTGGGCTCGCCCACAAGGCCTAGGGACGCAATACTTGGCTTGAACCCCTTATGTTGTGTGAAGGGATTAGGAGATAAAGCTCTAGGCAGATCCACCGATCCTCTCTGTGAATCATTTTCCATAGGGGTAGCGAGATTGCCCTCGTAGAAGATGGATCCCTCAGGCTCATCCATGATGTCGGTTAGCGCAGCTTGCATGGCATCAACAACACGAGCGTCATTGCCATTGGTGCGCTCCGGACCATGGTCGGAGTCGAGACTTGCAGTTGAGTGTGCTAAAGGATCCGTGTCATAGTCATCATCAAACAGAGGTGTTCTTGAAGTCAATGTTGTGCCAGAATCGAGAGATCGTCGGATAGGCGGGTCCATGCTTCTGATGGCTCCCTGACTTTTTAGGTCTGTAGAAGAGGCTACTGATCTGCGTAGATCGCCTTGAGGTGGCTGTAACGTAGGTCTCTGTCCTGACTGTGTTCGCATCATTGCAGGCGCTGCGTTGGAGAAGTTGTCAAGGGTCCGTGCGACGGTTTTAGTTTTGATAGCACTGTCTTGGGTGTTTGCTGCTTCGTCCATGGCCAACCACTTGTAGTACAGGTTCGATTTTTTGAAACGCCGGAAGTAGGGCTCTTGTAATTGGTCGTAAGCTGCCGTTTGAGCCTCTAGTAGAGCCCGCCGCGCATTGTGGTACTGCAGCGGTGTTGCGGCTCGCCCAGCTTTCAGGAACTCCGAAACCGCCTTGCGAGCTTCGGGCAAGATCTTGAGCTCAGGCTTGGAGAGATAAGCCTCGTGGATCTGAGCGAGATCCGTGCGATCGGATTCTGTCCACGGAGAGAAGGAGCCAACATGTTCTGGGGCTTCCTCGGTGTCTACCTCGAGCGGATTGCGAGTACCATCGACCACGATCCAGAACTGCACCAGCCGCATGAGGTCGGATTGGTCCATGAATTCCATGAAGCACGACAGGCCTGAGGCGTCGTACAGGACTTCCCGCAGGGTTGCGTTTGTGAATTTCGAGGATGTGCTTCTGTGCTTGGGCTTTTCTTGGGCCGCCACCTTTGCCCGGACGGTCCCGCCGGTGCTGAGGTTGGCAACTTTCGAATCTAGTATTTGCCGAGCAGTCTCCAACCGCCGAAGATAGACAGGATCCTGGCCCTCAACCATTGCATCTTTCCGCAGTTGGCTCGAGATTTCGCTGCGGAAGCGACGGGCGTCTGCCAGGGTGTTGGTCTGCCGAATAGCCCGTATGAAGCGTTCGAATCTCCGCTCGTTATCGCCGGGCGCCAGCTTGGGGAACTGGACGTTCTTGGGGTTCTTCGGCGAGGGTGGTGCATGCTCGTCGAGTGCAGCTCGCAGTTTGCGGACCGTCTTTCTCTCCTGCAGCAACGAGCGGCCGTAGCCCTCCATGAGCTGGTTCCACGTGTCTGGGTCCGCGAGCAGGTGCATCACGGGCGACAGGACGGCACAGGCGACAATCTCCTTGATCAGGACGTTGACGGCAGCGCTGGTAGTCATGCTTGGGGGCAAGACCATGGGCAGCAGTTTCGCGACGATGCTCCGCAGGTGCTGCTGCTGGATGGGCGTGGTGTTGGAGTAGGCGAGCGAGGCCGCTGGGTGCAGGCGGCCGTCCTTGTACTTTGCGGCGATGGCCACGTCCAGCTCCTCCGAGTCGGTGACGTTGCGCGACAGCTTGCGCCCACGCACGGCGCGCTCGGCCTCGTAGGACGCGCGCAGGTGCTCGGTGAGGAGCGGAATCATGCGCGACACGACCGTCTCCACCATGTCCACGGCCAGTATGCGGTCGCGCAGCTCGCCCAGGGCGGCGCGCACCGCCCTGTCCACCTCGTTCACAAAGGTCGGGCTCTTGCTGATGCTGCCGTACCAGCTCTTCACAAAGTCGCGCAGCACCAGGCCGACGAGCACGTCGATGCTGTCCGATATCACAAAGGACGACGGGTGCAGCGGCTCCATCATGTACATGTTGCGTTTGGTCAGCGCCTCTCTCTCAGCCCTCCACCTCTCCGGCGCGAGGAAGGCGGCATGGCGCGGCCCGTAGTCGACCGGCCCGCCGCTGCGCACGTCGGCGCTCCATGCCGTCGTGAATGTCAGCCATGCCAGCAGGGCGAGGGTTGCGAGCACGCCAGCGACGAAGGCGTGGGGCAGGTAGTGCAGCTTGGGCAGCCAGTGGGTGACGTAGCCCCAGGCGATGAAGACGGCGACGGCAGCGAGAATCACATCTCTGCGCTTCAGGGCCATAGTCGTGCGGGCGGCGCCTGTTCCTGTTCCGGCATCTTGGGTGTCTTGGTCCAGCTTGCGCGAGGCTTGGAGTTTGCGATGCCACTTTCGCGAGCTTGGACCGCTGACGTACCACCACGATTCCAATGTTAAATCAATTCAATTCTGTCTATGCCGCTTAACTAAATGCTTCAACTCCGTACAAATGCATAACGACTTGTGTCTCCATAATTACTACCTCAAAACTTCTGTCGTCCAAGGGTCGGCTTCCAATCCAGCGGGTGCGTCTCCTCGCTCGCATCGGCATCCTCCTTCCACAGCTTTATACTCTTGTCCGACTCTCCCGTTATGAGTCGAAGCCCGGTCCGATCAAACGTCGAGCACATGACACCCGCTTCCGCGTCGAGCGAGCCCGGCTGTGCAATAGACTGTTGGCTCTGGAAGCAATGCCCCGTTTTCCAGTCGTAGAAGCATGCCTCGCCGTTGTCTGACCCCGCAAACATAACATTGTCCTCGTTGACAGACAAAGTATTTACGATGCTGTTGACCGGTCCAAAATTCAACATGAAGTCGCCGCGCGGACACATCCACTGCTTGATCGACTGCGAACTGCCGCTGCTGAACGTGAATTCCGTGGGGTGTATAGCGAGTGCGCGAACGCTCTTCTTGTGGTGGGTGAGCACTGTCTGCGTCTTGCCTGCGGTTAAATCGTAGAGCCGGATTGTGCTGTCCATGCTTCCCGAGATTACTTGAGGGTCGGCTTCCTGGCATTTGACGCTGGAGACAGTGCCTTTGTGCCCGCCGAGGACATGGATATTACTGCGTGTCCGCATATCCCATACCCTGACCACGCCATCACGTCCACCCGTGCAGAGAACGTCCAGCGTAGGATGTAGCGACAAGCTGTAGACACCAGAAAGATGCCCGTGGTAGTGGCGGATGACCTTGTTCGTCTCGAGGTCCCAGCACTTGACCATCTTGTCCTCGCCGCAGCTGAACAGGTAGGGATGTCGAGAGCTGACTTCCACGCCCCGGACACTGTGATATGTTAGCTTGAGTCCGATGCAGTTGCAGGAAGGTACTTACGAAGAGATATGTCCTGTGAGGGTAGTTTTCAGCTGACCTGATGCTACGTCCCAAACTTTAATTGTTCGATCGCCTGCGCCAGACACGAAGAATTGGTTGTCCGGATCCATAGCGAGAGACCGAACCCAGCCCATGTGCCCTGCAATGACCCTGTAGCACTTCCACGGTCTATGCCACTCGGGCTTCGCTTGTCTGACGGTATCTTTCCTGACGAGGGCGCTGGATGGTGCATCCTGCATCGGTGTAGGTCCCTGGGCATTCGGCGCGGCGCCCTTGCCGCCAGCTCGTAGCGTCAACTGCATCGACTGTGCATCTCTTGCCTTGTCCGCCCGGTCCGAGGCGCCCTCGATCGTCTTCTGCATCTTGGGGTCCGACGCCTTCTCTTCCGCATTTTGGCTCCTGATCTTCTTGCGCCGCTCTACCGCTGTCGTCGCCGCTGCTGCCATCTTCGCCGCTAGGGCGGGAGGGAGTTCGCGCACGTGCTCGTACTCGTTGCGTATTCGGCTTGCGACACCGACCTGGTGGGCGGCATCCGAGGGCGCCGTGGTGGAGGGTGTGATGGAAAAGGCAGAGGAATTGGTGGCATGGTCGAGGGCAGTAGGCGACGCGAAATCGGCGGCGAAGATTTCGCGGGTGCGCTTTGCGGATGTGCGGACGAGCTGCTCGACGGCCGTGGGTGTTTGCGCTGATGTGGTTTGCGCCATAATATCGGATTATAGTGAGATTTTACGAGTTTGGGAGGTCGCGCGCGCTGATATATGAGCTCTCGATAGATCTGGGAAGGTAGCGACGAGCTTCATGTGATGGTGGGTCCTATGGTGAGATGTGCTGTTCAAGGGCTTCGCGGTCGCGATTCCATGGTTGAAGATTGAACTTTCCTTAGCGCGACTTTCATGCCAAGACAATCTTATCGCCTTTATCGGCGCAACGAGGTCAGTCTCGCATCATCTTGAGTTTTTACCAGCAATACCACACTTTTGTATCCTTCAGGAGACATATTACGATCCTGTTGTAAGTCATAGTAAGAGCCTGGAAGATAGTGTGTATGGTCTTTGCCTCCTTCAGCCTCTGAGGAATGTGTAGCTACCTTCAGGACTCAAGATCAAGCACCCGACCAGAAAGCTGTAGCTGATCAGCTTACCGCGTCAGCTTACCGCTTTGGCCATGAAAACTCGATCAGCACGCGCTGCTTCCCTCGCCAACACTAACTGCAGGCCATTGTCCTGGCTAGGATGTTGAGCTCGGTCATGAACTGAACGGCACAGGCTCCGCACGTGAGAGTTTGAAGTACAGAGTAAGCCTGTCACTGGTCAGAGCATCATAATCCGTTCCCTCGTCTTTCGAAGCCATTGTTTTCATCTTGTTCTTGATGACCTACTCTGTGCTTTGCAGCAGCAGAACTCTTTCTGGATGCGCCTCGTAGCTGGATAGGTTTGAGCGTTGCAGAACATTTCCGTTGAGATCGTCTGCTTATTCCCTACCTGGTAGAAATCTGTCTACCTGTGACGAACAATCCTGGGGTAGAAGCACATGCAGCCGAGGAACATCGTATGGGGAAGCCGAGCCGTCACATGTCGTATAGGAAACTTGTTGACGATGCGAGGATGACGCAGGAACATATCATCCATACATCGGATCTACCACTGCATGTTTTTCGCCCAGTAGACTGCTTTCAAGTCTCGGTCAACTGCAGAATGCGACTCGGGGTGGAGACGTTGTAATAAACAGACGCAGGTACGTCAATCCGACTCTAGAATTGCCTTTGCGCGAACGAGAACCTCAAGGCAACGTTAGGGTCCCGCTCGGATGTCACCGGCTGGGCCGTGCATGCGCGCGATCTCCCGAATCGAACTGGTAGCACAATCTGGAGACGAAATGAGGCATGGATGCCACGGAAGTTTGCCCAAGAAGAGTTGGGAGTTTTGCGGGGTTACGTTCTCAGGCCATGCACAAGTATTGATTCTGTTGTGTCCTTGCCTTGTTGCCACCACAATCCTCACTCGAACAAACGCAACTATTTTTAAACGTCGCTCTCTTTGTTTGCGTTTTGCGACACCGCATTTCCGTTGGTGTGGAATGTTCGCAGCTTCGCGTCGACCTGCTTTGTTCCCCAGAGTCTACGCGGCGCGCTTTGCCCAAATCGGCTCGCTTCCGGTCCTGGCTCCGGCTACACGAGATGATCACCGCCCCTGACGCCAACGAACAAAAGCTTGTGGCGTCTGGGGCACCGGCCTTGGCGCCTTAGTTAGTTGACACCGCGTATGAAGGGGAAGGCCCCTGCTCGCCACAAACGTAACCGCCATCCAGTGACAGCCAATGGAACCGGTGGCTGCACATCTCTCCGATGCGAAACAATACCAACGTTGCCGCGCTTCCTCGGGCTGGACCACGGCGCACTTGTTCATGACAGGCAATTACTTCTGGGCATGGCTCGATGTCATTTGTAGAGCAGGGATTTGATCATGCATATGTCGCGGCTGTCTGGGGAAAGACGGGGAGCACTGCCACATGCAGTAGCTTGCCCAGACGGAGCACTGAAGATCTCGATGGTCGTAGGCTGTAGCATGTGATGAAGGCCCGGATGCGGAAACACCCTTGGCCACAGGCCGTTCCTGCCCAAGCGCCGTGCCACTACTGTCATCCAGTATAAAGAGCTGGGGAAAGCCGCGTCGAGGTGCGCAAGCCTCACTGTCCTTTCTCATATCCTGTATAAAGAACCCTTCGTTACGTCAACTCTACAATACTCCACGCACCAGTCACCATGAAGACCTTTGCTATCGCATCCATTTTGGTTCTGGCCTCCGTTGCCTCTGCTCAGCTTGATAACATCCCGTCTTGCGCCGTACGTCAACCGATACTGCCCACTCGACTCCATCACTGACGTCCAACAGTTGAGCTGCTTGATTGGTCCCCTCACATCCGACGGCTGCTCCGCCCTCACCGACTTCAAGTGCCATTGCCAAAAGGGCGCCTCCCTCCTCGCCACCGTACAGCCCTGCGTTCAAGGCGCCTGCTCGGCCGCTGACCAGGCCACCGTCATCTCCGCCGTCCAGTCGACATGCGCGGGCGTCGGTGTTCCCATCAACATCCCCAACGCCTCAGGTGCTGCCTCTTCCGCTGTCGCCAGTGCTAGCCAAGCTGCCTCCTCCGCTGCTGCCAGCGCCAGCCAGGCCGCTTCCTCCGCCGCTGCGTCTGTCATCTCCAGCGTACTGTCTGCTGCTTCGTCTCAAGCCGCGTCTGTCTCGTCGGTCATTGCCTCGCGCGCCTCGGGTGCTTCGACTGCTGTTGCGTCTGCTTCAGCCACTTTCAACAGGCCCTCGCCTTCGGCTTCGCAGTTCACTGGCGGTGCGCCCCAGGCGACCAAGGCTGCCGGCCTTCTCGGAGTCGCTGCTATTGCTATGCTCGCTTTGTAAGCGTGTCGTTGAAGAATGAATTTTGGATCATGTTGGTCTGTGTAATGAGCCGTACGAGCGAGATGATGGTTTTGTAAAACTAGTGGCTGTCAATACCGAATAGCGAAAAGGTGGTGGATGGAACACTTAATATATACTTGCATCCAATATCTTCTCACATCCTATTACACTGGAGTTGCCTAAAAACACGCAACTTGGTCCCCGTGACACGAAAATGTGGTATCGTTGCAAACAGCCAACCTGATGAAGTAGAGGGCCGACGCTGAGCCTTGACTGTTTCTTATGAATTGGAATGTAGTGTTGTCGAAATTGATATATACGCTTTCTCGTCCATCTTTGGAGGCCGTCGCAAATAATACTTTCTATAGAATAATTGAAGTAATGAAACCTAGATAGTGTTGACTAAGTTAAGTAATTATAGCTAAACTTTCTTCTATGTTCTGAATACTGAAAGTGTTTATTTATCTCTAGACAAATTAAGGCTTTTAGCGCTTTAATTTCATGTGTGCTACTGCTAGGGGAAGAGGTGCGCTACCTAGGTGGTGGCTTCGTTAGCGTGAGATGACGTCAACAAGCGTGTCGGAAAGAAATCGTTTTATCCCTATCTGAACTTCCACATCACCACCACGTGCATTCAACACCTCTCACATGGACAAAAGGTCACGACAATATTGATGCGGTAACAATCTATAACATATAGTTGTTGAATAATCAAAGCAGTCCCCAACTGGTATTGCAGCCATCGGACGCATTTAAATTCCCGCAAGATATTCACACCTGTGGCAGCCACCAGACTGATAATCCATCAGAACTGGTCTTCTGGAACGATGTCGACTTCTAGACTGATACAGAAAAGAAGCAAGTCTGTAGCGTGAGTCATCCTTCTGAAGAGTAGTGCGCACAAGCCTAAACATAGACAGCTGCCGGAGATGTCACTCACGAAAAGTGAAATGTTCAGGAGAAAGGCCATGTTCAATTTGTCGTGACGCTGGGCTAGATAGCGAGTGTGTCTATCCAGCACGTGATCGACAGGTAAAAATAAGCCAGCGGTATGTTTTATCCTTCTCTTATGTCCGGACAGGCGACGCTGATCGAAGAAAGCTCTCTGGACGCCCTTATTGCGGAAAATAGTCGGTTGCGGAATGTCGGCGGCACAGAAGAGGCATCTTCGTCCCCTCTTCCATCCAACACCATCGACGGTAGTGATACAGTTCATAACCCACTCTTCGACGAACGACCTTGGTTTCATACCGTATCTTCTTCAGACATACCGATACACATTGGCGAAGCTGCGGACGCCGCCTTTGCGACCAGATTCCGTCAGACCCTAGGTACAGGCTACACTGACCATCTTCCACGAATGAGCTACATACCGGATGCCCCACTTATGATTCTACCGGAATCTCGATATGGATGGCCAACTCCAGCAAGAGCGCGCTTCTTGGTCAAAGTAGCTTTCAGTACCATTTGTAGATACTATCACATAATTCGCAAAAGCGTGGTGCTAAAAAGCCTGGATGCGGCTATCAGTAGTGGCGGCAACGGTGACAGGCTCGTCATAGGCAAATTGCTGGCTTTGTTTGCGTTGGGAGAAGTTTACTCGGCAAAATTTGCGTCACATCACATGGCTTTCCCTGGAATGGCGTATTATACCCACGCAGGGAGATTGGTCGGTGAACCGATGGAACGGCCACAGTTGGATGCGGTCGAGGTTACACTCCTTCTCGTTAGTATCCCACGATTCGACATCTTGCAGTCAAGACTTATTATTGTCATCGTAGGCCGTGTATTCATTCTCACTGAACAGACGTCACTCAGCATATATCTTCGCTAGCTCTGCGATCAGGCTCAGCCTCATCATGGGGTTGCAGCTAGACATCTCAGACCAACAGTATCGAGATTTTCCGGCACGAGAGCATCGTGTACGTTTATGGTGGACAGCTTATATCATAGATCGGACCTGCACATCCAAGATCGGGCTTCCTGTCTCCATTGCCGACGACGACATTCAGGTCGATCCTCCTAGCGTGGAAGGAGCGGACAGGTTGGATCCAGAGGACTTTGAAGATTCCGAGTACGAGCTATGCAGTGTTACACTGTCTAAGATAGCTGCGATGTCCACAGAACAGATTTACAGCAGGAGAGTCCATCAAAAACCCTTCTCTCAGCGCGTGCAGGCGATCCTCAAAGACCTCAACAGATGGATGGATGAACTGCCGGCCAAGTATCACTTAAAGACTAACGGCTCTTCCTCGCTCCAGGAAGTGCACATCACTTATCTGCATCTCAGATTCAACCAGGTATGCATGCCATGATCTAAATGAGAGAAAGCTAAGAGTATAAGGCGATTATCCTCGCCACCCGACCGCTTCTGCTTCACGTGCTCAGTATCCACCGGCAAGCTTGGACCGACAACAATGAACCGAGAACTCTTGTCTCCGAGACTGCGCGTATTCTTGCAGAAACCTGTATCCAGTGCGCTCGGCACTCGTATCAGATTGTTACCGATACCTGGGTCCATGGAACATTCGCCACCTTTAATTACTTCCACACACAGTTTCTCTTCTCGTCAGCAACCGTTCTTGCAATTTCTAGCCTACTTAGCTCCACGGAAAGCGAAAATGACAACAATAAGTATGACAGCGCAGTGGAGCTCCTACGACAGCTAGACCAAAGCGGTAGCTTTGTTGCTAAAGAGTTCTGCGAACATATCGATGCAATGCAGAAGAGTATGGCTGCCGTCTACAATGGTGCCACAACTCGGACGATCACAAGCTCTAGATTGGGCGCCGATCAAGGTGTTGCGACCTCATTCCCTACGAATGGACCCACCGCAGGTATGGCACTTGCAGAACCGTCATTCCGAGATTTTCTTGCCGAGACAGACCTGGACATTCAGGGTTTTGATGACTCGATCTTCGATGAATCGCACGCGTTGTATTGGCCCAGGATTGAAGACGCCATCTCGGCGATTGCTTCCAGCAGTGGGTGAGACAGCGATGTATACCCATTTGCACTCAATATGTATCTACCTGTCACGTGGAGCTTCAGAAATCAACGAAGTCGACTGAGTGCATGAAAATTCTAGCTGGTATTTGTCTTCGGCATCGTCGTCTTAGGCAACCTGTCACGACCGCGCGACTTGTAACTCAGCCGTGTACCAATTCTGGATGGCCCGAATGTCGTAACTTAATGCCACGGTATCAAAAGTCTTGAGGTGTTCTTTGCACAGAGCTCCGTCATTCGACAACCGGCCGACCCATTTTCCATGTTTTCTGGCCGCGGCAACAATCTTTTCAATTGCATCTACAAACTTTGGCTCGGTTCCTTTCGCAGGAACATATCCAAGTAGTGAGAAAGCTAGGTCATTTGGCCCGATAAGAACCATATCTGGGGATGAATCAGCTGTTTTCTTGTCATCATTGAGAAATCTTAAGCACCTACCCACACCCGGTACCGCACAAATGTCATCAACATTCTCCACGCCCTGGCCGGACTCAACTTGGATGCAAGTGATGAGCGTCTCATTCGCTGTCTTCAAGTAGGTCGGTATATCAAGATCGTGAGCAATGGCCGGAAACGCTGAACCTTGCCCTCTGAATCCTTGTGGTGGGAACTTGGAATAGGAAACAACAGCTCGAGCTTCTTCTGCAGTGTTGATCTGAGGTACAACAATACCACTTTCATAATTTTTAGCAATGCGTTCTAGCAGGGATTGTATCAATCACTCACTGTGCACCAGCATCCAAAGCTCTTTTGATCAGATCCGAATGCGTCATCCTAATACGAACAAGTGGCGAAACGCCCAAAGCAGCGATAGCGGCTGTTGAGCTGTGCATGGAGTCGTCACTGATATGGCCATGCTCGCAATCGATGATGATTCCCTTTGTGATTGTTAGTCGAATGTCTCAACTTAGTACAAAAAATGCTAACATCGACGCCGGTTTGAGCAACGACCTGAGCTGTGCGGAACGATGGAAGACCAAGGAATGTCATGATAGGCTTCGAACCTGCACGAAGAGCATTGAGAAGGCGCAGGTGTGGATTCTTGATGGAGGTCGTCATGGCGGACAGGAAGTACATTTCGGTGCCTGAGCACTCGAGATTCTAGCAACAAAACTCGTGGATAAGATGATAGGAAAGACTTCAGGAGTGGCACTCGGGAATGGCAATGAACGTAGACAATATTCGAGCGATAAGCGAATAGATGAAAATATCTCGTAATAAAGCAGAAGGGAAGCTGGAGTAAAGTCAAAACTTTCAGTGCGTCGGCAAACACACCTCACACCGAATGAATTCTAGAGGCTGAATGGAGGTCTAAGGTTTTGCCGAAGTCGTGTTTACATATTACGTAGGATCTTAGCAAGAACTCCGAATTAATAATCATCCGCTTCTTGAGCTTCTGTCCTGTTACGTGGAGAGTTATCATGCTTATTTGCTCGACCAATTGAAGGCGCAGATCTGATGTTCTGAGCAACGCAAAAGTTTCCCCGCCGATGACGCAGGAACAATCTGTCCACGTGCTTTACAAACTTTCAAATCTGACTCTGTGCGTGAGTCGAATTCGGCTTCCTGCACATAGCTTTCTGATGCTGGGTTGATAATTGCGATGTATTTCCTTTGCACGTTATTTTCGGCGTTCCGCGTCAACATCAGTGTCTAGCTCCGGTGTTGGTTACGGTAGTAGTTTCCAATATTACAAATTCATGCTCGGGTAAGCGCGTTGTCGCCGGTACCACAAAACGGCAAACTGAATTTTCGCCGAGGCCCCTTGCGTTGGTCGTCTAAGCATACCACCGGTAGGGTATGAGCACTTAATAGTCAAGGTCCTATCTAACAGTTATCGAAGTCACGCATTCATATTTTCCGTTCTCTCAGAGCGTTTTGTTCATTAGCACGCACCATGACGTTCACTTACGCGACAATTCCCCTCCGTGTGCAGGGCGTCAACCTACAAATCTCAACGATTCACAAGCCTAGTGCCGACCCACCGATATTTTTCCTTCATGGCTTTGGCTCTTGCAAAGAAGACCTTGCCGATGTAGCTGTCAACCCAGTTCTACAGCAATATGGGTACCTCGCCTACGATGCTCCGGGGTGCGGCGA
The DNA here is from genome assembly GCA_010093685.1 of Ophiobolus disseminans. NCBI lineage: Eukaryota > Fungi > Ascomycota > Dothideomycetes > Pleosporales > Phaeosphaeriaceae > Ophiobolus > Ophiobolus disseminans. The sequence continues at coordinate 1,944,712 of MU006216.1, forward strand.
CACCCACAGCGACAGCCTATCTGCCAATGATATTCCTTTCCTAGTCGCAACTGCAGAGGCAGTCCTTTCGCACTTCAATATCACAGGATTCCATCTTATGGGCCATTCCATGGGTGGGCTTACGGCATTACTTCTTGCGCATCGCCACCCTGATCAGGTCCAGAGCTTCGTGAACATCAAGGGGAATCTGGCACCAGAAGATTGCTTCTTGAGCCGACAAATCATTACTTTTCCTTCGGACGACCCAGAGGCGTTCATGAATGCCTTTATCGTTCGCACGCGCAGTCTCAAGTCCTACGCCAACCCCTTGTACGCGAGTACACTGCGCTACAGAGTACGCATTGACGCCGTGCGCCCTATTTTCGAGTCGATGGTGAAGCTTTCGGATGAGAATGACTTAATGGAATGGTTTCACGGTTTGCCGTGCCCCAAGATGTTCATGTACGGAGAAGAGAACCGTGGCTTATCATATTTGGGACAACTGGGGAAGAAGGGCGTTGAGTTGGCAGAGATACCGGAGTGCGGACACTTTCCGATGTATTCAAACCCTGTGGAAATGTACCGTCAAATAGCGTGGTTTTTACAGAGCGTTTCTGTGCCGTAGTTGACAGGACGTGTATCTTATTGGCGTCCGCTGTCACCACTCATTCTCTTCTCAGGTAGAATGATATTTGATGTGACGATGCACTTCGTATGTACTGTGCATCTTCTCGATGCTGTTTCCTCGAATGTTTCACAGCTTTCCCTCTGGTGAATGACTGTATTCCCATGTAATGTAATGAAAGGGTCGAACAGAGATACACCTTGAATGACTGGAGACGACGTTTGAATGCAGGAAGCTTCACAACTGGATTTTCAAAACGGCTTTACTGCGTGATCAGTGTGGATTCGAGGATCAGTCGCTTGACCTTTTTGCGTGATGCCATACGAATGGTAACATTATGGGATGGATCCTTGGTAGCTTGTGTAGTATATGGTGATTGTTAGTTAGAAATGACTATTATGTTGCTACGCATGGCCGGTGACATTATCTCCATGTGCACATTTTTTTGTCGCGCCTTTTCTAGCAAACAATGTTTTGCATCAGGTATAAAGGTACGTAGCTTATGCTATTTCGTGTGAACCAATCACCTCACCAAATACCTGCTTAATTGCGCTTGCCACATAATCGGCATTCCCCACGTTCAAACCGCAGATGCTCGCCCTGCCAGAAGGCAAAAGGTATATATGAAACTGTGTTCGCAAGCGGGCGACCATCATTGCGCTAAGACCAGTATAGCTGAACATACCAATCTGGCTCTCAATGTGCGACCAATCACCTGGTGTGTTCTGCTCCTCCAACTGCTTGCAAAGTATGCGTCTCATAGCTTTGATCCTTGAGCTCATCGTCACCAAGTCTCTTTTCCACTGTCTTTTTAACTCATCATTTGCCAAGATCGTTTCAACGATACGGGCTCCGAAACGTGGGGGATTGGAGTACTCCGCGCGAGCAAGAGTTTTCAGTTCTGACAATGCACCTTGCGGAGAAAGGTGGCGTGGCACGACAAGGTGTATAGCACCGACACGCTCGCCGTATAATCCGAAGTTCTTGGAAAACGATTGTGCGACGCAGAGGCCTGGACACTCAGAGTCGGAATCGAATAGCAACTCTTCCGTGAAATATCGAATTACCCATGCATCGGTATCTGGATCGCCGGTCGCAAAGCCCTGATAGGCGCTGTCGAAGACAACATACAATTTCTTCCTCAGCACAAGTTCCATAACCTGCGCCCACTGAGATCGGGAAAGGTCTACCCCCGTAGGGTTGTGAGCGCAAGCTTGAAGGATCACAACGTCGTTGGCCTCGGCTTTGTCTTCTAGAAGAGACAGCATCCCATCCAGATCCACACTTCGTGATTGTGGTTCGTAGTATGGGTAGTCCTCGAGGGGTACGCCAGTCTGAGCCCATATGGTCTGATGGTTGATCCATGTAGGCTCAGGTATGAAAACCCTGGCAGGGCGCAAGTGCCGTGCCAAAAATACCGCCACCATATGGTTTGCTCCAGTGCCAGAGACCGTCTGGATCGACGCTATGTTCTTATTGAGCTTTGTCGTGAGTTTTGAGCCGAAGGTGAGCAAAAGAGCTAAATTGACGAATGCTGGGGAGCCTGCGATGCCAAGATATTCATGGTTATCGTCCTTGAGTCGAGCTTTGGCCTAGTGAAAAGTTAGTCTTTAACAGGACCCATACCAAAGCAGATGTCTGTAACTACCTCTTGCACACTTGGAAGCACCCAGGGAGATCCGTTTTCATCGCGATATGCTCCTGCGATCAAAGAAACTTTGCTTGGGTGCGGATCTGCGTCATATTCGGCCATCAGACCGAATGCAGTATCCACGGGAGTGATCGGGAGGTCCAAGTACTGTTCGCACATTTTTTGGGGTGAAATTATATCCAGGTAGAAATATCGCTGCTCCACAGAAAGTGTAGTTAGAGCACGCCCAGTACATATAATAAAGATGTTGTTCCGCAGGCACTTTCTTCTTGCCTCTAATTTCCGCCGACAGAACCCGTTGGCAGGTGACATTGTCTCCGGGCGGCGGGATGAAGTTTCGCGCCTTCTTCATACTATGTGTCAATCGCGCGGTGATGTTGCAGTATCGTACCTTTCGACACATATTCTGGCTGAACAATGATGTAAGCTGGTGGTCGGGTGAGGGTTTTCCGCCCAGGGAACCTTGTAAGATGCCGAGCCCCACGCGGCATTGAGCTGCTCATGCCGAGAAGCAAACGGCGGAACATCGCTCTTCACCGAGCGACCCCTCGATAAATGGTCCAGCTACCACTCGCCAGTCATCATGAAAACACATGTTCAGGATACCGTCTACTCCTCTCTCAGTGTCGTTTTTTTTTCACCCTTCCAATGAGTAAATCCAACGTCCTCGACCGCCTCGGTGCACTCGATACCAATACTATATCTGATGCGCTGGATTTCTTGGGCCTCAAAGGGGCCACATTCGGTCTGCAACCACTTTGGGATTGTCCAAAAATTGTTGGACGCGCTAACACAGTAAGATTGGGCCCAAAGATTGATGCTGCTCCTACAACCCATCTGCTCGCTCCGGTGATTGATGCGGTCACGACAGACGATCGCATTCTGGTAATTTCTGGTGGAACCGACGGCATATCGTGTTGGGGCGACATCCTCGCCAATGCCTCCGTCAAGAAGCACATTCGTGGAACTATCATTGACGGTATGAGTCGTGACATCGATGGCAGTCGCGAAGTTGGATACCCTGTCTACGGCCGTGGTGTAACCATGATCAGCGCGCGCGATCGAATAGTGCAGGTCGAGTCTGGAACTCCTTTACAAGTGCGTGGTGTTACGGTCTCGCAGGACGATTATGTGATTGCCGACAATTGCGGAACAGTATTCGTACCAGCTGGGCGCATCGATGAGATACTGGAGTTCGCTGGGCGCATCGAACGTCGTCAGAACCTTATGGTCCAAGCCGTACGAGCCGGAAAGCCTGTGACCGAGGTCATGCACGACACGCAATTCGAAAACATCCGTTACGAGACCCCGTTACAGGCCGCCGATGTAACTACGAAGAGTAACGCCAGGCAAGCAAGTGTTGAGGATCAAGAGTTGGTCGCACTTCTCGCCAATTCAGATACCCCTGGAGTCTCTGATGCCCTGGACAAGCTCGGCATCCGTGGACAAGTTTTCAACGTTATGCCTTTGGCCAATTACAAGAAGGTTCATGTTGGACCGGCTTTCACAGTACGTTACGTACCTGCCAGCGATCCACCAGGAAGCGTTGGTGATTTTATCGATGATGTTGCCGCTGGGGATTTTGTAGTCATCGATAATGGTGGCCGCATAGACTGTACTGTCTGGGGAGACATCATGACCCAGTACGCTGGCTTGAGAGGTATTGCTGGGACTGTCATCGATGGAGTATGCCGCGATGTCAACCGCGCAATCGGCGATGACTACCCGATCTTCTCAGTTGGGCGTTGGATGCGGACCGGCAAAGACCGGGTTCAAGTTGGAGGTGTCAATGAGACCGTCGGCATTGGCAAGGTCCGCGTCGAACCTCGAGATATTGTTGTGGCAGATGCGAATGGCGTTGTTGTGGTTCCTCGAGATCGAGTCCGGGAGGTGGCTGAGGTAGCGAGCAGGATTGAAAAGAGCGAGGAAGGCATCCGGAAGATGATTGCCAACGGAGCTACAATTGCTGAAGCACGAAGAGTACATAGATACCATACTTTGCAACGTTAAGTTTAGAAGAAGCACCAGGTGCGGCAATAATTCGTGCCCGCTTACATGAGCAAACCCCAACAAAATGGCGCGCCTTCACTCCCCCTATACAAATTACTATACAAAGTCAGAATTCATGCCATTTTAGGCCATTTTTTAACGAGAAGCTCATGAGCGCTTGTGAGGCTGTAAAATAGTATATATAGAGCTATACAGGCCTATTTTATAGTGTTGAGATCGCGTTTTTCACCACATTTCGGAGCGGATTTTCTCTCCTCCGTTGACAGTAAGCTCATGGCACCTATTAGGCATCTCAGCTATACGATCTCTTATCTCATCCATCGTAATTGAAGCCCACACCTCGCAGAGTATTACTTTAAGATGGCGTTTAGTACCGTCCCACCTGCTCTCGCCCTCCTCAGGATACCTCAATTGGCGCTTTGCCCGCTGTTTTAGTATAAGCCAGAGGCCCTCAATAGGGTTGAGATTGGGGCTTTAAGGAGGGTGAAGGATGACTGCAATCCAGTTAGCCTTCCGTGAGTTTTGAGCTACGTTATTGCGAGACTTAGTACCGTGTGATGGGTCGTTATCCTCTTGTAGTCGCTATGAACGAGGCTCGCGGAGGCGAGCTTCATGTATATACCGGATGTAAGTTAGCAGTATATTCTCAGTATAGTACTCCTGCGTCATGTGATGCCCGCTGCCCTGCACCTCTAGAGGTGGAGGTCTTGTAGCCTCCCACTCCTTAACCCGCTCGTAGTATTTTTCTAGTGTTTCGTACTTGCTCTTGCGTGGTTTTGGCGGCGGTTTAGGTGCTTCTAGCATGTCCTTTTCATCGTTGTAGAAGCCAAGCTCACCCTTACAGTACTAGTTCACGGTAGCATACATATAGAGCGTAAGGGAGCTGCTCTTACGCGGTTTACGCGTGCGCTGGTTACCGCGTGTAAGGCGCTCTCCGCAGCGGCGTAGTATATGAGGTTGTTGAAAATCCTCTGTCGGGTTGAAGTGAGCTTCATCACTAAACCAGACGCTATCCCAGAAGCCCTTCACGTCCTCATCCTTATAGCTGTGGCTATACTGCACGCGCAAGCTCTTGTTTGTAGTAGAGACCTCATCAGAGTATGCGGCAACATATACGTGAGCGTTAAGGCGATTGCTGAGGTTGTAGCGGAGCGCGCGAGGGCATAGAGGCATGTCGTTGTCGCGCTGTTGAACCTCTAGTGGAGCGTCGCGTACAGGGTTGGTGTCGTCGTAAAGGAGCTTCTCTAGCTGATCTTCTGCAACGCGGAACTTACGGCCAAGCTTATAGCCTTTCTCGGCAGCTTTCCGCTTCCTCACACGTCGCGCGTCGCCAAATTGAGCCCTATCCTGCCTCTAGCGGCGCCCTGTTTTCTCATCTATGCCGTGGGCAGCTGCAACGGCGGCCATCGACTCACCTGGGCTATAGTGATCAAAATGCCAGAAGTAATGTGAACGCTCCTCAGTGTCGGGCTCCTTTAGTATTTCCTTTTGTTCGGGAGTCTTAGGACTATCCATTGCTGCAAAAATAATTCATAAATGTGAAGTTTTGATAGAGATAGACTTATGTGGTTGTGTGGTGACGATGGACGCGATGGTGTTGATGGGGCGGGTGCTCACGTAAGCGGGCACGAATTATTGCCGCACCTGGTGGAAGTGAGATACCTAGTAACGTAATCCACCACCGAGAGCGGCAAAATCTGCCAAGACTACTACACCCGGGATCATCATCATTTTACTATAGAAGATCAGCCAGGGCGCTCGCTTGGGTGGGGCGCTCGCTTGTGAACCACGTTAACTAGAATTTAGATATTTATATTTAATTCTAAGAGCACAATTATAGAATTATAAAAAAAGCTAAAGGTATGGGCATCCAAGAAGTACTGGCGGTTGGCGGCTGTGGGGACGGTATAGGTCATGAGGCATCAACTTGTTCATGCCCGTCCAACAAATGCCGTCTCCTCGTTGCTCCGAACGTTCTCCCGACAAGCTCCGGCTCTTCCTGAACCCCTCCCCTTGTTGCACAATCACCGAGTTGTGTCGCATCGCGGGTCTGTGAACTCGAGTCTGGTTTGATACATTTCCCCTAATGTACATCGAGATTGACCCCACAATGCAGCTGATATTGCGACCTTCATGACCTAAAAGATATCAAACAGTACCGAAGATAAACAAGGTGTGCTTTGAGGCGACGCTCAAGGGTCAGTGACACGGGGTATATAGGAGTATAAAATTCTATTTCGTCTACATAACGCCAGCAACTCTTGTGACTTTATCGCACGCCAGGAATGGGGCCCTTTTTCTCGTTTGCGCCCAGCTCCTCCTCGTTCCATCCGCGTCCCGCACCGACTTTCCTCCCACCCTCCTGCCTCTTGATTCGACACCAGAGACTGATGTCCTTGTCCCACACAAATTGCCACATGACGTTCACCCAGCTCTTGTGTATCGGCAGGTCGTCGTAAAACTCGTGTGCGATGCGGTTGAGGGCGGGCAGGCGCGTCCAGGGGACGGCAGGGAAGTCGTGGTGCTCGTTGTGGAGGCCGACGTTGTATGTGAAGAAGTTGAGGGGCCCGTAGTACGAGTACGTCTCGGGCAGCGGGATCTTGTTGGCCGGGTTGGCAGCGTCCTTGTTCGGCTTCTCGAAGACGTAGTGCTCGGCGATGAAGTGGCCGGCGCAGGGGTGCAGCGACCCCGCGAGGAAGCTGCTCAGAATCAGGTAGCCGAGGGCGCGCCCGCCTGCAAAGCGCACCAGGGCATAGTCGAAGGCGAGCTGGGTGACGATGTTGAAGAGATGCATCTTGGTGAGGGGCAGGCTGTAGATGAACATGGGCCGCAGGGCGTAGAAGAGGATCTGGAAGGTGCAGAAGAAGGCCTTGCCGGCGACCGAGTCGAGAAAGAGGGCCTCGAAGGCCGTGGGCAGGTCCGTGTCGAGGCCGTTGACGCCGAGCGACTTGTGGTGCGTCAGGTGGTAGGGCCGGAAGGAGGCGCTGTAGGGGATGCCGATGGGCAGGTTCGCAAACACGGCGAAGACGCGGTTGGCCAGCGGCGAGCGGAAGGCGAGGTTGTGCGAGATTTCGTGGATGGCGAGGAAGAGGTTCTGGTTGGCCGTGGCGCCGACGACGTAGGCGGTGACGAGGAAGGGCCAGGACAGCATGGGCGTGTTGCGCAGGAGGCAGGCGCAGGCCAGCTGCGTGCCCACGACGAGCGCGACGACGTATTTGGTGAGCGGCTCGGGGCCGCAGAGCTTCGTCACCTCTGGGTGGGCCTTGATGATGGCCATCCTGCGCGTCCGGTGCGGCTCTTCCGTGTACGTCCAGAAGAACTTGTCGCCTTCGTCGTCGACATGGGGCTGCGGCTGCTCCTTCTCTGCCGCCTTGACGGTGAAGCTTGTGCCCGATGGCTTGCGGGGCGGAAGCGTTGCGGTGGCTACAGAAGACCGCATGCTTGCGAGTGGTGCAGGAGAGGAGCAATTGGTGCTTGTGGGCGGGAGAAAGTCGAATGTGGTGGCTCCTGATTTACGCTTGGCTGGTGGCGTGGCCCGCGGGCGCGTCTGCGTGTGATTGGCTGGCATGAGGGCACCGCAGTTTAGTCACGTGCGTACCCGAAGAAAGTCACGTGGGTGATGCAACAAGACGCCTCCCGACCACACCAAAAGTAGTATCCATGGCTACACGCATCGACCTGAGCTCGAGTAATGAGTCGAAGCGAGTCCCTCATATAACACCAATGCAACAAGTGGCCTCGCGAATCCAGCACTAGCCTCTGAGATGTGGCTCGAAAGGGCGTGCCATACAACAGCGGCGCTAAATTATTGGAAAGGAGGCTGCTGAGGCAGCTGGCCGTTTGAGTACATCTGAAAATCTGGTGGGATAGAGTTCTGAACTAAATTAGCTGCCAGTTGGACACGGACAAAGGCCCATACGTACCCAGTTCAACGCTTCTGAGAATCCGCCCAGATCCATTGGCATGTCGCTCATTGTGAAAGGGTTGGCATACATGCTGTTGCTCATCCCGAAGAAGTCGGGGTTTGAGGCTTCAGCGGTAAAATCGTTGAGATCGAATGAGGGTGCTGGCGACAAGAATTCTGGCTGCTCGGTCGAAATGTATGCTGGAAATTGAATCAGTATCTAGGCTGAGTCGACAACGTCGTCAGAAGAACTAGACATCAATGAATATGCTTGCAACTTACATGTAGAACCTTCACCTGTTTGCCGGTCGTTGAGGTTCGCCTTGTTGAGCACGAGCCTGGTTGCTTCGGCAACCTTCCGAGCCTCATGTGATCTCTTGCTTGCCTTATACCATATCTTCTGAGCTCCAACAAGAAGCTCAATAATCTGTTGTCTAGATGGTGGCCCACGATCGAGCTTAAGGCCGCTTTGCGCGAGAGGTGGTGCTGGCGGAAGAGGGGACGACAAGTCGCCGTTAAGATCAAGAATCAAAACCGTAGTAGCGAGGAGAAAGTCCTGGGCTACAATAGAGGACATGTACCAGCTCATGGTAAACACTTTCCACCCTGGGGACCAAAGTTTGCCGCCGGGCCTTATTTCAGCATCAAGCTTTTGTTGAAAATCGAGCATCTCAGATGATGCGTTGAGGCAGACTCTTCTGGAATACTCGTATCTAGCATCGGTACGTCCGAGAAGAAGATATGGCCTATGAAGCATCAATTCGGCCTTCAAAAAAGATAGACCGAGATACAGACGTCGCATAGAAACAGGGGAGATGGCGCGATCGAAGTCTGCAGCAGGCATGGCTTTCGATGACTCGGGCAACTTGTCATAAACATGACGCAGAATCGCGTCAAGGTTCATGACATCTCGGTATGGAGGCTGTGATGTGGCGTTGGTTAAATCTAGAACTTTTGCGTGAGTTGTTCGAACTCGAGTCATGACGATCATGTATAGCAGCGGTGTCAGTTCCGTCTCTGGTCGAGGTGTCGGCAAATCGGTCATCTCTTCAAACAAATCATCTTCTTCCACATTTCGCGGCTCTTGCGTGTCATACATGAATGGCTGGATCATTCTTGGTAGTCCGACTTGCGCGGAAGACACGAGGTCGATTGATAGGATCACCAACCATGTTCTTCGTCGTAGTTCGGCCTTGAAAGGTGTGATGTTGGCAAAATGACCGGGATCTCGATGATAGCCCATGCGAAGTGCGACACGTACGATCATGCCAATGAGCACCCACATACTGAATTGCGTATCTGGTGAACGTGCGTATTCCGTCCCGAAGTACAACAGGCAAGCCTCGACTGTATACGGCGGACACTTCGTATAATTAGCAAGTATCAGGGCCTGGACAACCTTTGCGCGATAGAAATCCATACGCGCTGTATGTAGTGACTCGCTCGGTGGATTGAGTCCGTGGCCGTCCATGCTTCCAGATTGAAAGCGTGCGCCGATTGCCAATACGGCGTACAAGAGGGCCAACCACATTGTTGATGTCTCAAAGGGATTCGACCAGAATGCATTATACTGCGCCGAATGTGAGATCATGTCTCAATGACACGTTTGATACTTACCTCTCGAAGAAAGCTTGGTCTGTGCAACAGAGCTGTCGTGATCAGTTTTTGCAGACCACGGGGATTGGAGTCTTACTAGGAGCCGTATCCATTGACTCAAAATAGGCAAGAATTAGCTGGTCAGCTTCAGATTGTGGGGGTAAAGCTGCGAGTAGTTCTTGTTTAGTAGCATGTCGGTGGAGGCCGAATAGAAGATCAGGGCCAGGAACATCTCCAATAATATTGTCTTCCGCATAGGCAGACGTCGGAATCTGATCGAGGTGTGTCTTGAGCTCTGAAATCTGACAGATCTTAGTTCCGGCAGGCCAGCAGCTGCGCGCGACTCACTCCGTCAAGAATACTGGTCCAATGACCACTGTTTGTGTATGTCGTCGTGTCGTTGCTCAATTTGACACGATCTGGTGTACCAGGGATGTCTGACCTATCCTCGTCGCTGTGCGAATCCAAATGTAGCATCAAAGACGGATTAGGACTGGCTTGCTCTATATCTTTGCTTCCCATCAACGTGGTAACAAGGCGTTCCAGTTGGTTGATCCGATCATGAACAGTGCTAGGAGCTCTGATCTCCTGAGAGGCTGGATTGCTCCGAGCGAATGTGCAAGAGAGCGAGAGACCTCTGTCGACACAGGTCTTGCATGGCTTTTGCCGGTCACATTTGAGTCTTTAACCATCAGCGTGTGAAACCGTCTATAAGGTCGTGCAAATACGAGGCGCTTACTTCCGTCGCCTGCAAAGCGTGCAAGACAGTGTTGGTTTCGGCCTACGCCGACTGGAGGGCACATCGCGTGGTGGTTGAGTCTCTCCGCTCATTTCATGCCCACTTTAAGTTCTATATAGTAGATTGGTATGTAAAAACCACGCTGACGAGGCTCGTTTGCATGTTGATGTTGTGGCTTGGTCAAGAGACTTTGCGACGGCACCGGCGCATCGACACCTTCCGACGCTAACGGCCCGCCGTTATGGGCCAGTGGCACTGTTCGTCCGCCCCAAGGTCACAACCCAACCGCGCGGTCGAACGAAAGGCATGAAGCTGAAACCTGCCTAGGTAGGCACAGCATGTGTGCATTCTTTCTAGAACCGTATGTTGCTCTCTCGGCACAAGCCAACGATCTTCTCACGACGTGGAGCGGTCAAGTTACCGCCCACCGCTGAAAAGAAAAGAACGGAAAAGAATAACATCTTGATGGCCAACGGAACAAGCTCAAGAAAATTTAAGGCTGAAGATCGGCGCTACGGTCACGTGAACCATGAACCAAATTTAGTCTTCCAAGGCGGGTGGCGGGCATCTGGGCGGGTGACGAGGTTTGGCGGGGAAATCTTGCCAGCGCCAGCTCTTGAACTCGTTCGGCGTTAACAGCTCAATAGCGGACCACGTACAACCGTCACCCGCTGTTGCTTTCGCGTCATCTCTGCAGATCGCATCCTTTTACCCTGTCGCAAGTTACCTAGGTACCTAGGTATGCAGCCTTCCAAAGACAATCGCGCAACAACGTCGTGTACGGAGTGTCAGCGTCGCAAACAACGAGTACGGACCCCACACTGAAGCCCTGCATCTGCCTCCGGCTAACAGCACGACTAGTGCTCTCGGCAGTGGCCGTGCAATCATTGTCAAGCGCGAAAAGTGGCACATCTTTGTCAATTTGGTGTCAAGAAGGTCCAGCTAGACTCTCCCCCATCTGACTCAGCTCGGTATGTTGTCTTCGCAGCCGCACAATGTGTCCCAAAGTATGCGACAAGAGGTAACGCCGCCTGCTTAGCGAATCGTCTAGTGACAGTCGTGGCCAGAAGAGGTGTCTTTCGGAGCCGTTGGAAGCACCCTCTGTCACGCAGGATGGTGACGAGCCCGAGGATGGGTTGAAAGTATGGGGCTACATGGTCAGTATACGTGCACACCGCAGGCCTCGTTGTTGCGAAGCTTACAAGTGGTACTTACGATAGCCTGGCCACGTACATTACAAGGTTGGCGCAGTTGAGGATGTAAGTTAACATCGCATTACTAGTAGACGTGTTAATGGCGTTGGGGTAGGTGTCTCCACGGAAGGTTGCCCTAGGCGAAGCAACGGCGTCAGATGCAGTCCAAAACATCATGCATGCTATTCCTCCTAGATCCATCACAGGTATACTGCAAATGTACCAATCGTCAAAGGGGCAAAAGCTGATAGGATTAGATGCCTTTGTCAACCACTTCCTGAGCAGCGTTAATTACCGGTATAGCGCCATCTACGCACCAACGCTCAGCAACCAATATGTTGAGTGGTGGGCTGATCGAGGAGCTGGCAGGCGGCTATCTCCTGAGTTCACCTGCCTGCTGCTTAGAATATGCGCCTACTCTGTCCAGTACCTCACTCCTGCTTTGCGCAACATGATTGAGTTTGAATTGGCATGCGACTCACAAATACTAACTGAACGCTTCGCTTCCGCAGCGGAGCAGCTCAGCCAAAGCTTCCAGGCATCGAATATTACCATCGAGCGGGTCCAGGAGCAATTTTTGAAAGGAGCTTGGTTCGTAAAGTCTATGTAAGAAGTGCATGGAGATCATATGCTGACTATGTACACCTGACTTAAGGCTCAAGTCTGAGTCGAAGATAGTAGAGTCATGGCATGCCTTGAGTGGGACTATACGAGCTGCACAAGAGCTCGGTGAGACTTCCCCTGGACGATTCATATCCTCCCGTATAGTTTATCAAATTGAATGCTCAGGACTAACAATTACAGGCATTGACAAAGACGCTAGTATCGAAGGGCTGTCTGAGTTTGACATTGAGATTAGGCGACGGATTTGGACATTGTTGTATATCTGGGACTGTAAGTCAATTAACATGCACGAATCGTGTAAGGGACCATAAATACTGACCTTGGTTAATAGGGTAAGGCTGATTGCACTACTTCGCAAATCCGCAATTAACGGTGTCAGGCAAATGTCGGCATGGCTTGGCAGACCGAACCTTATTGACCAGAAGAATCTCACCTTCAAACTTCCGAACTTGCGACTCGATCAGCCTACTACGGAGTCAAATTTGCTTTCACCTTTCGCGCACATGGCACTCCAAGCAAACTTAGGAAGAAGAGTCGCAAAAATCTTGGGCAATGCAAAGTCTGTCAGCGATCTGAGTGCCGATGAGGTACTGGAGATAGAGGCTGAATGCGACAATTTCATCGAGGAATTGCCACCCATCTTCAGGTTCAAGGACCCCGACACAACCCTTGATAAAGCGCATCCTTATTTTGTCTTCCAGCGACATCAGTTACACTGTGTCATCCTCGTCACGATGCTTGACTTTCTAAAACCCTATCTGACGCGAGACCGACGAGACAAGATAACAGAAAAAGATGACGAGTTTCGAGAAATGGGTATCAGCATCGCTTTACGTTTGCTTCGGGTTGCTCGTATTCTGTTCGAACACGAGTTCCCCATCAACGCGAAGTTTCACATGGTGGTGTTCTCGATATTTGATACTTCAACAGTCTTGTGTTCCTCCATCATCCACGACTACGACCATGTCCTGTACGTCATGTCTATGCACAAATTTCGCCTGAGACATATACTGACTTATTGCATCTGGCGTTAGTCCCCATCGTGAAGAAGTTGTACAAGGCATCGAAGGCTCGCTAGATATGCTGCATCAACTCAGTATGACGACGAAACTTGGAGCAGCATCGTACAATTTTCTGTCTAAGTTGGTGCAAGCGACTCCAGAGCTGTCACGACATTCTCCAACACAAAAACGACAAAGGGCAGCACATAAACCTGCCAGTCGATGCTCGCAGCCAGAACCTGCGCCTCCGCCAGCTTCAGTCGTCGCACCATCTGGCTTCATCTCCAATTGTTCAACCGCTTGTGTGGATTCAACGCCCTTGATGACAGCTTCGGACCAATTCAACTTTGATTTGGATAATTTCCTCGCGAACAATCCCTTTGGGGATTTGTCTAACTCAGCGGCCATTGACCTGGGTGGAATGGAGCAGATATGGGACTGGGAGAACCTCAATCTCGACGCGATCCCACACGACGGATATACAGCATAAGAAACTATCATTGTCGTCTTTAAAATCTCAATTGCAAGTTTCGATTCCGTGGCATCCCTTCTACCCTCACAACTCACACCAGCAAGCTCACCAGATCACAGTTGTCAACAAGCAAGCCGAGCCAAGCTAACCGCACTAGCTTGGCTTGGCTTGAGTGAAGGGACAGTTTGGGGTAGCTTGGCTTGCAAGTACTTGAGGTTTTCAACCTTTAGCTTGGCTTGGATTGGACGGCTTAGTTGTTTTATATACAATAGATTGCCCTCTTATACTAATTTATATGTCGTCTTGAACCCACTCGCATAGACGGTACAACGCATTTATTTCTGCGTCAGGTCTGGCCAAAAACAAGCTAGTTTTGGGCCCAAAACTAGCCTTTTGCCACCTACGTACGCACTGTATTGCTGCCAAAAGCTTAGACAATATACCTTGTCGCCGCGGTTGCAGCAGATCGCTAAGGTCACTAAACATGCGCTCGCAGTCGCAGCTAGAGGCAGGTATTAAGATAACATTAAGCGCAAGTTTAGCAAGCTGAGGGTATTGATCGCGTAACCCTAGCTAGTAACCTATAGGGTTGTTGGCGTTGTTTGAACCCTTCTCCGCCCTTAGCTCGCACTGTTTCCATCGCTGGTTCTTATCTAGATCGCTAAGGCTAGCGCTTAAGCCCGTAGTATTTAGCTCTATAAGGCCATCGATAGCGTCGTCTATATCGTTTGTAGCTACTCTAATTAGCCGCGCAGTAGTTAGCTAGGTCTTATATTAAGCCTAGAGAGCGTTAAACGCGCGGTTGTTGTCTTTGAGCTAGTCTAGGCGATCTACCTACGCTAACTCGCAATAGGTCTTGTAGTACAGGTAAAGGATTGTAGTAGCGTAATAGGCAGGTGAAGCGTTAAGTTTGTTGTAGTAGTTGCTGGCTTTAGCCTAAGCAGCGCGCAGATTAATCGCGAGGTAGTCCTCTAGAGCCTTATTATGCTTATAAACAACGTCGTTATATAACGTTACGCGCTGCTCGTAGTACCCCAACAACAACTTAAACACTAGTATAACCTTATAGATTGCGCCGTATTAGCCGCCTTTGCCGCGGCCTTCTAGGCGTTTTGTTGCTAACTTTAGCGGCGTTAGCACGTCTAGGTACTCTGTAACTACGCCCTAATCAGCAGCTAATAGCCTAGTTAATCTTATCTATAGCGTACGTATTCTCGTCCTAAGTAAGTCGTATATAGTGTCTAATGTTGTCAGATATTAGGGGTGCTGTGAGGCTACTAACACTAAAAGAAATAGGAGGGGCTGGCACAAGCGCCTTAGCACACTAGTACTAGATCTAATACCTAGTTAAACTCTGCACTTAACTAGAGAACAACACAATACAACACATTATTATCAATTTATCTTATCTATTATTAGGTTTTAATACCTTATTAAATCTGATAAATGTAGGCGTTTATAGCTAGCTAAAGCCGTACAGCGCGCTTAAAAGCAGAGCAATATAAGTTCTAGCGGGTAATGACTAGCTTTACAGACGCTAGTATTTTCTGCTTGTTTGTAGGCAGCTCTTAGTTTGCGAGGCGCTAGAATTTCTCAAAAAGCTCGTGCTGTTGTAGCGTTTTGATATAGTTAATTACTAAGATAAGGATACGAAGAGGCCCGTCGCGGCGCCACTGCAATAGATAGTCCTCCTTCTCCTATATTAACGCGGTTAGTAGGGCTAGAGGGAGCTTTTAGCAACGAGTTCGCCAAATTTAGGTAAGAGTGCGCTAACGTACCTGCAGATTGCTACTATTGTTGTCGTACGCCTTTAGGTTTGTGCTCAAAGTAGCGTCTAGCTAATTAGATTAAGAGTATAAGGCGCGCAACGGAGGCGACAATAGGCTGGATTAAACCCTAGTTCTCTGCTAATTGCAGCTATTGCGGCGTCGTTATTAGTAGTGTTAAGAGGAGGCCTAGATTGTAGCCTGTATATAGAAACAGGCTATTCCTCTTCTAGTAGAAGGCTACTATCACGTGCTGATAACGTAATAGCCGCAACGGAAGTAGAGTAAAGAGTAGAGAAGATACTAGTAATATAAAATGTATATACTAGTTACAAGATTAATAGTTAGACACTAAGCTATAGAGAGAGAGAAGAGAGTCTATATACATTGTAGAGTAGCTCTAGAAGGTTCTTTGCTTATAAATACAATCTAGTTCTAGAGCACCCTATATGCGTAATCCGATGTAATAGATTACGCGTATAGATAGATTGTACATTATAATGTAATGGATTACGCAATTATAATGTAATAGATTACGCGTTGCTACTATAGATAGTAACAGCCTAATAGGCATGATATATATAGCATTTACAGCTATTACTAGATTAGGTAAGTTACGTGATTAGTTATGTGACATTTCCTAATAAGGAAATACCTTGTCGAAGCTTATATTCTTACAGGTAGCGTTGTTAAGCACAAAGTAGCCGACTTAAGAGGCTAATAAACCAAAATCTTTAAGCACTAAGAGGACGATCTAAGCTATATTTGTAAGGGGCTAGGCAGAAGACTGCAGAAAGGCTAGGTAGAACAGTGATGAATTCAATAGAGTCTATCTAGAGCTAGAGAGCAGGCTGACTTTATAGCAGACTGCTAGCTTCTGGAAGTATCTACTTACCTCAGCATTTGTCAGCTGTTAGAAGAATATATCTTGTTCTAGCTAGTTCCCGGACATTCTGTGACATTCCAGGACATTCCATGACACTCTAGGACATTCCATAATGTTCTAGGACATTCCATGATGTTCTAGGACATTCTATGATGTTCTAGGACATTCCATGATGTTCTAGGCTCTTCTATTGAACCGAAGTGACTCCACTAAGGATAGCAGAGGTCTAACCTCTTACATTACCCCCCCTCTCCAATCTATGTACAGCAGTGTTATGTCTAAAGTACTGCCCTTTATCACCTCTCCTAAATCCAGCTAGAAGCTGTTTAGAGTGTTGATTGCGGTATAGAGCAGTGAAGGCTTCCCACTTATCTAAGGCAATGTTATCTTCAAGATTTTCCACTAGCTTAAAGGTTGTAAGGGCATATCTAGTCCATTTAACCTTAAAGAACAGCCTATTCCTGTAGGTCACTTTAGCTATAATCTGTTCCACTTCTAATTCTAGTTCTCTATTAACTAGGACAGGTGCTAGTTGAGTGTTATTATTAGGCTAGCTAGGGAAGGGATCTAAGGAAGCTAGCCTTAGGCGGTTAATGTAGAAGACATTGTAGATGCCTAGTAGTGTGTTAAGCCTAACTAAGTGTAGGTTAATGACCTCAATGACTGTGTATTTGGCATTCTTCTAGTCTAGTTTCTGGTTTAGGCGGCTATTAGAGAGCTGTTTCTGGTAAGAAAGCTAGACCTTGTTATTAACTCTAAGGTTAGGCTGCTTATGTCTTTTCTAGTTTGCCTAATACTCCTGTTCTTGTTAAGCCTTAGCTATTGTAGTCTGCGCTATATTAAAGGCTTGCTTAAGCTTTTCAACAATAGCCTTAGCCTTGACATAATTAGGTAGCACACGTGTTTCTAGTTCTTCTAGATCTAGTTCTTAAGAGATGTTTAGTTAGACAGGGTTAACATTATAGCTATGTTGTAGGAAGAAGGGGAAGACTCTTGTTAACCTTGCTTCACGTCCCTTGATAGCAATTGAGGCTATTAGAAGGAGGTCTACCTAATTAGTTTGTGCCTAGTTGATGTAAGCACGTAGATAGGCTTTAATAGTGCTGTTCATGCGCTTAGTAGACCTATTAGTCTGCGGGTGCTATGCTGTAGATAACTAGCGGGTAATATTTATTATCTTTGTCAGGATGGCCTAGAAATAGCTAGTGAATTAGGTACTACGGTCTGATACAATAGCATCAGGCAGCTAATAATAGGCAACTACATAGCGCAGGAAGTTAGTAGCAAGTGTTTCTGCTGTAGTGTTTTTTAAGGGAATAAGAACTATATCTTTGCTAAGCTAGTCTGTAACTACAAGGAGTGTTGTGCAACTATTGCTTTCTAGAAGTTCTTTAATAAAGTCTATAGAGATTTCTTTCTAGATCCTCTTAGGAAGGGGGAGTGGTTTTAGAAACCCTTACAGCCTATCTCGCTATAGTTTAACACGTCTACAGGTGTTGCAGTTCCTAACAAAGCGGCGTATATTATTAGACATGCTAGGCTAGAAGTAGTCTCTTGCTAGGATCTTGTATGTCCCTTCCCTTCCTAGGTGAC